>CM063502.1:117326428-117328928 GCA_032207245.1 Pardosa pseudoannulata | reverse complement strand
AATTTTGTATTGTTCTTTGCATAATTATTTAGTCTTCTCTTTTGTTTTCCTCAACACTATTCGCATATGCAAGGAAAGTAATGCAGTTCTGTTTCGAATAAAAGAGCTGGGTAAATGTGTGACAAATGTATTGTTGTCAAATCAACAGCGTTATTAAATAGTTTCCTCTATGTCTGTTGCAGTTTTCTATCTTGTTTATCTGTGTTATAGCCATTGTTTAAACAATAGAAAAGTTCCCAATAGACTGAAAAGACAATACTTTATGAAATGCCAAAGCTATAAAGTTAAAGAGCTAATTAAAGGTCAACGCTGTGCTTCCGCAATATTTTAACCTTTGAAAAGGGAAAAGGCATTTTTTTTCGTGAATATGCTCTACATTCTGCTCAACGTTATAAAAACTTAACGGCAATCTTCACTTGATATGGTTAAATAAAAATATTGTTTGTTATTTAAGCTATTAAGATCTATAGCAGTAAGCATGTATTAGTTATACAACATTCATGAATGTAGCTAAAATGTTAAAAAAATGATTTATAGTATAAGAATTCTAAATAAAATTTTAATTTATTTAATACGCTTGTTTTAGAAGGGGGTGTAAGTATATATTGATCGCGATTATTTGAAATCTATACGAACTAGATAAAATGATGAGAAAAAGTGCTTAGTAAATAATAAACAGACAAAAATTTTCTTCTGTACTAACATAAAAGGCGTATTTCTAAGTAGAAATACATTTTTACATATTAAAAATTTTATATAAAGCCATTTTTACGTAGTTTTAAATACACACATGCACTCAGATATTCATATAATAAATTATTTTGAATTTCACTTGAATTGAGCTATTTTTCTAAATATATAAATAATTCCAAATATGGCTACAGATAATAATAGTACCGAAGAACGAAATAATTGCTTGTTAATGTACCATTTTGATTTTGAATGCATTAAATATATTTTAATGACCTAGAAATTAATTCGCTACCTGTTGGTGTTATAACATAATAACACTTCTGAATGATGAACTTTTTTTTTGTACTTATAATGCCAATGGTAGATGATTTAGGACATGTATTATAATACAGAATAATAATTAATTTAGGGAGTGATTTTGAAATATTTTCTTAGGATTGTAGAATTTAAAATCAGTGAAGATATCTTAAATCAAAAGTTTGGCAATATCTTATTTGTGATAATAGTTTTTTATTTAATTTCACATAATTATAAAATTATTATTACGCTAGAGTTCTCTCGTTTACGGTTTTATTTAAGCGAATAATAAATAGCGATTCATAAATGAATAGCAAGAAATATCCTTCAGTGAACAATTCAAACAGTTCAGGGTTACATCTGAATTTTCAATATGTAAATTCAAATATTATCAAATAATTTATTATTGAATCTAATGCAATCATATTTTCTTGAATTTTACTGATATATATCTAAATAATTTAGTCATATGTCCAATTTTGATTTATTTGCATCAAATGCTATGGAAGATGACGAAAGCTCTCTTTGCCTTAAATTGAAAAAAAATACTGTTATTAATCAGAGAAAAGAATGCCAAAGTTGCTTAATTAAAAATATTTTTACTAAATAATTAATAGAAATATTTGCTTAATCTTTAGATTTAAATTTATCTTTTAAAAATAGCTTAATTCTTTTAATTTGTTTTTTCATTGTCAAAATAAATTTTATTATATGAAATGCTCACATTCTTTCAGCTTTTTACAAAATTCCTTTAAACTAACTTTCCTGTTCTGTTTATACATAAATTCTACTTTTCAGACAAAAAAATAAATGTGACTATTTATAAAATTTTGTATAAATAACAAGTTTGGAATTGATTAGACTCTTAATAGTTTATTCATATAAATGATCTAAAATGATTAAAATAATTTATTACAATATTTAAGGGTTTTATTGGAATTCTCAAATAAAAAATTAATTTTAAATAAATTATAATTATACTTCTTGACATTAGTTTATCAACATATCAGTACTACATATTTATTTGCCACTTATAGTGTTGTATTTGTTGAGGAAAGGAAACTCTGATAATAAAGATTAGGTGTTAGTGAGAGTGTAATTCCAGTCTTATTCCGTCTAAAGCGGATTCCCATCAGCTTACTTTCTCTTTCAAGGATAAAATTGGATGAATGACCTTACAAAAGTTAATTCCATCTTCATTGCCTTTAGATACACGTCACCCAAAAACGACATTAAATGTTTCAAGGCTATCAACGTCAGATGCCGCGAGAAATGAAAGTAACTGTCTGTACTTAATAGCTAGCTTGGACAATTAAGAATATTCTAGTTATCATTACACTATCACTTTTTAGTATATTCTTTGAATTAACATTTATACCAGACTTACACTCTGAGTTTGTTTTAACTCTATACTGCAAAAGGAATTTTAAGAAAATATTATATTCAATAGAATTTAAAACATTACTGAAATAGTACTTTATTTAGAATTTCAAAGAACGGCTTATAAAAG
>CM063502.1:117298928-117321428 GCA_032207245.1 Pardosa pseudoannulata | reverse complement strand
TACTTTTTAAGTGCATTCAACTTTTAAGTTACATAACTCTTTAAAAGAAGTCTTATCTCCCCTCATTAAATTGTGTTATTTATTAATTTTTATGTCATGAATAAATTTCCAGCTTAAACTTCTCTTATATACAACATATCCTAGCATTTATCTCCGTAAAGTATTTTAACACGGTTATACGTTCCGTATTATGAATTATTTTCATATCGTAAATCATAAAGAAAAGGGAAAATAAAGATGTAGAATACCACTGCCTAAACGGATTATTAAAATTAACACATTTTACAAAAAATATTTTCTAATAATAATCTACCACATAATACTATTAAGCATTTTAAAATACACAAAAAGGACATGTAATGTTGTAATTTTGGAACTTAATTTACTGTTTAAAACTTTCAGTTAGTAAAATAATTTTCTCTAATAACTCCAAAACAGTTTTAGAATAAAAATACTTTTTAAGAGCCTTCAACTTTTAAGTTACATAATTATAAAATAAATCTTATCTCCCCTCATTAAATTGTGTTATTTATTAATTTTTATGCTATAAATAAATTTTCATATTAAACTTCTCTTATAGATATCCTAGCATTTATCTCCGTAAAGTATTTTGACACGGTTATACGTTCCTTATTATGAATTAATTTTCATATCGTAAATCATAAAAAAGGAAAAATAAAGATGTAGAATATCACAGCTTAAACGGATTATTAAAATTAACACATTTTACAAAAATATTTGCTAATAATAGTCTACGACTTAACACTATTAAGCATTTTAAAATGCACAAAAATGACATCTAATGTTGCAATTTTAGAACTTAATTTATTGTTTAAAACTTTCAATTACTAAAATAATTTTCTTTGATAACTCAAAAACAGTTTTAGATTAAATATACTTCTTAAGTGCATTCAATTTTCAAGTTACATAACTTAAAAAAAAGTCATATTTCCACCAATTAAATTTATTAATTTTTATGTATGAATAAATTTTCAACTTAATCTTCTCTTATATAAAATATATCTTAGCTTTTATCTTATTTATTAATTTTTATATCATAAATAAATTTCCAGCTTAAACTTATCTTATATACAATATATCCTAGCATTTATCTCCGTAAAGTATTTTGACACGGTTATACGTTCCGTATTACGAATTAATTCTCATATCGTAAATAATAAAGGAAAGAGAAAATAAAGATGTAGAATACCACTGCCTAGACGTATTATTAAAATTAACGCATTTTACAAAAATATTTGCTAATAATAGTCTACCCTTAATACTATTAAGCATTTTAAAACACACAAAAATGACATCTAATGCTGCAATTTATAGCTTAATTTATTGTTTAAAATTTTCAATTAGCAAAATAATTTTCTCTGATAACTCCAAAACAGTTTTAAATTAAATATACTTTTTAAGTGCATTCAACTTTCAAGTTACATAACTTTAAAAGAAGTCCTATTTCCACCAATTAAATTTATTAATTTTTATGCATGAATAAATTTTCAACTTAATCTTCTCTTATATAAAATATATCTTAGCTTTTATCTCCGTAAAGTATTTTCAAGCAATTTACTACCTTTTATTTGTATCATGATTTTTTTAAACATTTAAATGACTAAATATGTTAGAATGTAAAATATACTAATGCAAGGGAATTCAATTAGATAATTGAGTATTGATTGCCCTGTATAATGATACAGCTCTCTGAAAGGGTCTGAAAACATACCCAATTCATTGATAGCTTCAAATATTCGAGCTATAATGTCAGCTTCATGAAATATGCTTCAAAGAAAGAAAAATGGTTTCGTTTAGCATGAACTGTATGGTCATTTTTTAGACACGGGGTTAATGAACTATGTGTCTAAAATTACTTAAATAACCGAGACCTTCTCCTAAAGCCGATTCCAAATGGACTCCTGTTCCGAAATTCATCTTCCTGTAAAGTCGGTCATCGTCATCAAATAATGTAAAGGAAAAATATAGAGTCAAGACGTTGGCAGGAAAAAAAATTGCTATCTGTTCAGAGAACTGTTTTCCCCTCATTGCATTAAAAAAGTACTTTGCAGTTTTTAAAATTAAGGCTATACAATTTTAGATATATGATTTAAAATAAATGTTAGTACTGTTTAATAAGGGTCTCAATTCTTATATCAGTTATATTTTTAAAAGATTTGCTCTTGAAATGATATAAAATTATAGAAAAATGCAAAGAATTTTTATAATATTTTCCATCGCTACATAATGCAGCTGTATTTAAAAGCAAATACTATCAGGTTTTTATTTCAGTGATCCTTCTATAGGGATGGGCAAAATCTCCGAATAGTGAAACGAAATTTGACTGTTCGAATGATCAAAGTCCTGTCTCTAACTTATACATACAAAAGTACAATATTGCAATTTGAAAAAAATAATTACTTATTTTTATTATATTTATTAAAATTTATTAAACTATTTATATATTATATTTATTAAAATATTTTATTTAATGGTCTAAAAATCAATAACTTAATATATTAAATTTTAAAATGAGTATAAATTTGCCTTATACCCTTTTTCAATTGTTAGAATATACATACATAAAACGATCAGTGTGTTTTATCAATTACTAAAGTATCATTATAATTCGTCAGGAAAATGGAAGATGAAAATGAAGAGTGATCTCTGTCTCGGAAGAAACCTGTAAGTTTGATTCCTGGTGGTATAGATCTTTATAACTGTTCGGAAACGGCTTTAAGCTGTCTAATCCTAGTTTTTATTATATTTGTTTAAACTAAAATAAGATGCTACACATTTTAATGTTTTTAAAAACTGATCGATGTAAAACTTTTCAATTAAAAAGAGGATATTTATACCCTTTAGTGATCCCAAGTCAATGGTAAATGTTGTAAAATAACTGCAATTGAGGAGATGTGGTGAGGAAGCAGATTCCTTAACTCAGCTACCGAAAAATATTTCAAAGTATATGAAATAGGCCTATATGCATCCAATGGGTATCACAGAAACTTAACGTAATGTTATGAAGAACGATTTCTATAGTACGATTTGGTAGTACTAAGGAGGAAGTTTTATAGGTAGTTCTAAGGGTTTTAGATAAAAATTTTATCTCGAATTTTTGCTTGTTAGATACCTAAACTTTCGAAATATGAAAAAATTACTTAAAACGGACTCATATGTCACAACTCCTTCTCATGATTTTTCTAAAAAAATTCAACATTGAATCACAAAAGGTGTTTGGTTGTTAAAATAACGATATTTCATAAAAATTCCTGAAATTAAAATTCTTACTTAGACCATAATAGGCTAAAGCGTTTTCCTTAGAGAAAGTAATGCTGGTCCCTTTTATATTGCTTCCACAATAAAATGACCAACATATTTAAAGGTGTGAATAGTCGAATGTTAAAAGGACAAATGCTGCCTCAGTAGGAAACCATTTCAATTTCGGTTGGTTTCGGATACTTTGTTTCTTGAAGTTTAATTTAAATGAAACCTAATTCTAAAGGCTCAGTTAAACACAGCTTCTATACCAGTGGTACTGAACCCAAAGACTTATAAAGCACCAACATGTTGACTATTGAAACATCATCTGTTACTTTAAATAATTATTAAATATTATATTCCTAGAGATCCTTTAAGGTAAAAATTATGAAATTTATTATGAATAGGAGAATAATAAAATTTCCATCAGTTAAAAATTCCACTGCTGTTCGTGGACATATTTCAACCGATAGATATTTTATCAATTTATTCTAGAAATTTCATTGATTAAAGTAAATCTGGGTGAAGAAAATATTATAAAGTAAAATAATTTTAATAAATTTAGTATTTAGTAATATATTTAGGTTAGAAGATCATATACCAATTTAATAATCTTTAGTATGTTTCATTAATATGTTTCATTTGATATGTATGTTTCATTCCTTTTTTTAAAAACCTTAAGATGTTTTTCCTTTTTAAGAAAGTTTATATTACTTGTAAAATTGAAAGCTAGATTGGGGGTAGTGTATAAAAAAGGGGTTTCATTTTAAAAACTATGATGATTATTTTTAGACACATAATAGACTTTTCCTTCCTATTTTTCATTCTCATTTTCTTTTCATATTTCACGTTGCTCTTGTTGGAATAAGGAAAGAACGCAAAAAATTTCAAAATTTCTTATATATAGCCATCTAAAATATCTGTCAGCTCAGAGGAAACAAAACTAGGTCATGCCCTTTGAGTCGAAATGAAAGTTATGCTTTAGCTTCCCTTTCTGAAACGAAGACTATTGAAAAATAATGTATCGTTATGCTTCAAAAAATTCGGCAAAGACATCTTTCAATATTTCACTGTACACCACCAATATTTAAAATTTATTGACTTAGGAGAACTTTTAAGTTATGTACGTAAAGCATTTCATACAATATGGTTTAAAAATTGTCAGAGAAAAGGTAATACATTTTTTGCTATTTCTCGTTTCAAATAATTTTGAAAAATAAGGTGGTATGTTTGATAAATTTTGCGATTCTTTGAAGTTTTTCTAACTTCAAAGTCTAACCTTTCTAATCATGTATTTCACTATTCAACAATGCATCTTATTAAAGATCAATATGAGCTAGTTTAATTCATCTCCGCGAAAGTATGTTTTTGGTAAAATTTATGAAACATTTATTTCCTCTTCCACATAAGCAATAAAATAACTCTGTTATTTTCAGGGATATATAAAATTCATTTATCCTTACAAATAGATTTTTATTTATATATGATTTTTAAATGTTGCATTTCTTACACAACTAAACATAACAATCCCGTTCATACATATAGAGGACTATGTTCACATTATATCTATATCGGAATAAGTTATGAATCTTTATTCATTCAGTTTATTCTCCTATATAACATAATTAACTTTATAAAACTAAGAATGTAATTTGTTTTTCCATATTACAAAGCTCGGGAACTAAGATATTCTTTTTAATACTTGTAACACCTACTACATAAATCCCGTTTAATCTTTCTTTATTAATTGAAAAGAATGGTTCCACCCTCTTTTATAGTATTTTGCTTAGAATAATAAGTGATAAATACTGAAAAGTTTAAAGGGAATTTCACATCTAGTTTTGATATTTTGTTTAAATGCTTTTAGGCATATTTTACAAACTTCTAGTTCAAATCTGATGGTAATTATTTGTGTTAAAATATATAATAGTGTAATAAAGTTTTGGATGAAGTGGAGCACAGATTAAGTGCATAGTTTAAAAAATAATTTAAATATATAAACATTAATAGTAAGCGATAAAGATAAGAAATAAATACATTATTTTACATTTACGAGTTATGCTTTTTATCCAATCGTTTAAAGAATATGTAAAATATATTTTAGTGAAAATTTTTAGACAAAATTTGAAGGGAAAACATTTAATTTTTATTTATGATTTCAGCCTAAAACTACTCTACATGTTTAATAATGGCACAGAAAGTATTATTAAGAATGATTCATAAATAAGTTTTTCCTAAAGTAAAACTTGTCTGACGCGTTTAGATCTAATCTATTAATTCTACCCCTTATTAAGGCCATTTACAAAGAACTTAACGAACTATGGCTCCAATCCAATCAACCTGACCTAGACTGTGACAATGTGTATATCGTGATTGGTAATCAGTGGTAATGACGGAAACAGATCGCGTATATTACTAATGTCACCAGCAAGAAAAGAGAATGTACTTATTATACAATCTTTTTCAACAGAGAAAGTAAATACGTGCAAACTAGGTAATAAAAGATAATCTCTCATTAAATATCCAATGTCTCTTTATGAATAGTCTTTGGATTTTAAACAGCGAAGCTCTAAATGAAAGATAATTAAAAATTTTAAAGTTTTAGTATTGTCACAATATTACAAGATTTGTAATTAAAATCATCTTTTATTGTCAAAATTTGATATTTTTAAGCTATTTATATTTCTCATAAAACTATATTTTAAGCTCAGTTCATGTTTTTTTTTATTAAATAGCCGATTCAAGAGATTGCAGTAGCTTTTTTATTACCATTTAATTACCTTATAATTTTAGAATCCAGTAATAGTGTTAATATTGTTTACTCTCTGTTTCCATTTTCGAAAATATAGCTTTATATCAGCCTATTCCAATATTAAAAATCTTTATTTGGTTTGGTTTAGTGTGAATCACTACGGTCTACTGTTTTGCTACCTGGTGGCTAATGATACCGGTACCAACCAATGATACCGGTACTTAAAGCCTGGTGACTACGAATATTTATGCCAACAGAGGGCCTCGAACTCTGGTACCTATCAGCATCCTACCTATTTGAACATTGTTCGACAAACTTTTCATCTGAGTCACTCATAACTCAATCTGGTTAAGTTCATTTTTAATACTTTAAGATTTTATAAAGTGAAATGGATATATTAATATTATTTTCGGCTATTAAAGATTTAATTATTTACTTTGGCAACAAATTTTGTTGTATATTACAAAAACTTTTAATTATCCAAAAATATATATTAATGAGTATATTCTAAAACACCTTTTTGCTCAAATTCCTTACTGGACTTAAACATACTGGCTTCTTCGTGATTCCTTTTATAAATAGAAAACTTAGCATCATGAATTTTTAAAGAAGTTATGTATAAAATAAAAGGTAAATAAGAAAGAAATGTTTTAAAATTGGAAAAGTTTATGCATATTTATAAATATTTATGTATCAAATAATAGCTACTGCAGAAAAAGATTTTAAGACATACATTTATTTGGATAGTAACAGATATTTAGTAATTTTTAAAAAAATATTCGCTCAAGTCCTGCTTTGTCACGAAAAAGTAATTCCTTATAAGTGACCATGCAGAAAGAAAACTAAGCATTCTTTATTTATTTATAACCAAAAAAATATATTTATTAGTATATTCTAAAACACTTTTTTCCTCAAATTTCCTTACTGGACTTAAACATACTGGCTTCTTTGTGATTCCTTTTATAAAAAGAAAACTTAGTATCACCTATTTATAAGGAAGTCATTTATAAAATAAAATGCAAATAGAAAGGTAAGGTTTTAAAATTGAAAAAATTATGTATATTTATAAATATTTATGTATCAAATAATAGCTACTGTAGAGTAAGATTGTAAAATATCAAAATTTATTTTGATAGTAACAAACATTTAGTAATTTTTAAAAAAATATTTTCTCAAGTCCTGCTTCGTCAAGAAAACGTAATTCCTTATATGTGACCATGCAGAAAGAAAACCAAGCCTTCTTTATTTATTTATAACCAAAAATATATAATTAGTATATTCAAAAACACTGTTTTCCCCAAATATTCTTTCTAGGCTTAAACACACTGGCTTCTTCGTGATTCCTTTTATAAATAGAAAACTTAGCATCCCCTTTTTATAAAATAAAAAGTAAATAAGAAAGGTAAGGTTTTAAAATTAAAAAAAAATATGTATATTTATAAATATTTATGTATCAAATTATAGCTACTGTAGAATAAGATTTTAAAACTTATAAATTTATTTGGATAGTAACAAGCATTTATAAATTTTTTTAAAAATATTCTCTCAAGTCCTGCATCACCTATTTATAAAGAAGTCATTTATAAAATAAAAAGTAAATAAGAAAGGTAAGGTTTTAAAATTTAAAAAAAAATTATGTATATTTATAAATATTTATGTATCAAATTATAGCTACTGTAGAATAAAATTTTAAAACTTATAAATTTATTTGGATAGTAACAAGCATTTATTAATTTAAAAAGAAATATTCTCTGAAGCCCTGCTTTTCCACGAAAAAGTAATTTCTTATATGTGACCATGCAGAAAGATAGCTAAGACTTCTTTATTTATTTATAGTATCGTGTGAAACAAGAACAAGGGAGAAAAAGAAATCAGTTTTATGATTCTCACCGATAGTCATAAAATCTAAAGATAATCTTTGAATTGTGATTTCAAACAAATGTAATATAATAAATTACATAGCTGTAGCTGGTACAATATTTTATAAAATTATATTTAAGTCCTCAGACTATCATATAATTTAAATTATTTTTATTGTTTCTAAGGTGTTTTCATAAAGTATCTTTATTATAAAATGCTATTTGAATTTTTACAAAGCAACGAAGAAAATGACTAACTTTTAATCAAAACCTTCATTATAAAGTTCAACTCCCCTTTTTAAAATTATATATTGAAAATCAATCCCAAGTTCATTTAAATCTCAACACATTTTTTTCTAAATAAGAGCATAATTTAATTACTCCAGCGAGAGTCATGCTGCTTACAAAACAGAAAATATATTTATAAATCATAAGGTGTTCTTTGGTATATTTCTTTTTCCGAATTAAATTTAAAAATATGTTTGCTGACCTTATTTATTTCGAAAATCACAAAATGCGTATCAAGTTAGAGAGAGCATCATTATATATATATATATATATATATTATATATATATATATATATATATATATATATATATATATATATATATATATATATATAAATATATATATATATATATATATATATACATGTATATATATATATACATGTATATATATACATATATATATATATATATATATATATATATATATATACATATATATATACACATATATATATACATATCGATATACGTAATATGTAATATATGTATATAATGTGTATATATAAACATACACACACAGATATATATATATATATATATATATATATATATATATATATATATATATATATAAAATATTGTAATATTATATATATGTACATATGTATAGGTATACATATATATATATATGTATCTATGTATACATATTTTCGTTACTGTAAAAATAAAGCTTTTTTTAATTTGAAAAAAAAATTTTAAAAGTTTATATTATAGTGTATAAATATGTATAATTAATACATATTATTACTATTATATGTAACATTATGTTATTACATTATATTATTAATAAATGTAATTAACTATATGGTTATATTATTAATAATGTATACTATGACGTTTATTTGTTAAATGAGATTTACAAAATAGGATTATAAAGATTGTTAAAATGAAAAGCAGGTTTTTTCGTTTAAAGGAGGACTATATGCAAATAACATTTAAAACTAATTGTTGTAGTAACTCCTTAACTGTCTAGAGTATACATATACGCTTTGAGCTTGATGCATTAACTGTCCCGTAATGTGTGTATCTTGCGTATATTAAATGTTGTATAAGTGAGTGTACTTAATGACAATCAGGAAAGTACTCAGAAACGTATTGCAGAAACTTATAAGCCAAAGTATTTAAAGCATTGACTGCGCAAGACGTTTATATACGCCAAAGGCAATTAAGGGATTAAGTAGTATACTGGGCTTATTTTGAGTCAATAACTTTCTACAACATATATCTTTATTATTTTCCAGTAGAGACAGTCATTTACATTTAACATTTTACAACACATCTATTTGTGTGAAAATACTTGTAACTACATTTTATACATTTTAACATTAAAATAGTTTTTAGTGTTGCTATGTAATTCTATCAACTTGTTATAGAAGAAGTGCGTTACAGTTTCATACTTTTGGAAATACTTAGCACCAAACATCTTCAATCTGTATTTTACATTAAATATATTAATAAATATTATAAATCATTCTATAGGCACTTCTTTGATTATTTTCTTCTTTGATTGATTTCTAATTTTGTATTATTTAGTTTACTTGTGAGTAGGAGTATGTGGGTGAAAATACAACACTTTATTTTAAAAACATGAGCCGCGGTTACTCAGCTGGCAAAGGCAGCTATCTCGTAACTCAAAAGTTGAGGGTTATGGGCTGGAACCGGCCTAAAATCCGCCGTGTTCGCTAAAGGTGACTGTTGCACGTAAAATATGTTCGGGGTCACAATGTCTTCCAAGTTCTCAAACGATACATATGGGGGTGGCAGGTCAAGTCTGGGGGTCTTCTGCTTGGTCCCTGCTTCTAAATTATGAAAAACCATAGGGGGTAATATTACTCGCGTCAGTAAAATACCATAAGTTACACGTGTTCCTTGGGTGGTGCTAAATGAGTAATAGGTTCGCAGCCTTGTTAAGGTGTAAGGATAATGTCTGTATCGCCTGCTGCATTGAAAAGTGCGAGTTTTTAATTTTGAAATTCGTGTAGAATAATAAAACTCTGGAAATTTTGCAATGCATACATGTAATCTTATATGGGTAAAGCGTAACATTTTTAACTGAAAAGTATACTTACATGTGGGGAACTGAAGAAGATTTGGGTCTCGAGTAAAGTCAATAACCGAATAACTTAAGTAAAATGCATTACTTGATTGTATTAGCGATATAAATCGAAAAGTATTTATTTGTCTTGAACTATATAGCTGTATAATTTCTCTACATTTTACATAATTTTTATTTTTATATGTTCTTTTAGCTGTTTTTTTAGATATTTTTAACAAGACTTGAAATTTTATGATGTAATTGCATTTTAAAACAATAATAAAAGCATATATATATATATATATATATATATATATATATATATATATATATATATATATATATATATATATATATATATATATAGCTATATATATATATATATATATATATATATATATATATATATATATATATATATATATATATATATATATATATATATATATATATATATATATAGATATATATATATATATATATATATATATATATATATATATATATATATATATATATATATATATATATATATATATATATATATATATATATATATATATATGTGTGGGGGGTGTAAAATATCAAAATTATTACACTTACAATATCTCTTTAAGATTCTCATCTTCCTATTTTAGTTCTTTCAAATCTATTTTCCAAGCCGTCTAATATCGTATTTAAATGCGTGTTTTATAACTTAAAATTCTCTTAAAGGTCTCCTAAAGCTATCTCCAATGTAAATTTTCTGCCCACTCGCCACATTTTCAAACTGTTCCAGGATCATTTTTCCAATGGTTCATTTTTCCAATTATCTAAGTTCCTTTCTGACTAAACTGAACGCTGACAAAACTTTTTTTTTGAAAATAATATATTTTTAATATTAAATATATTGTTATTAATAGTAATATTAAATATAATTAAATATTAATTTCTCTTTGTCTCATCTCGCTATGCGGCCTAACTCTCAAGCGTTTTCATGTATCATTCCATTCTCTGCTCTTGACGGAGAAACTTATTGTTTTTCTAGATCTTAAATAAAAGTTAAGTTTCACGTCGGACTCGCTACTTCTTTTTAGGAAATGCTACTACTGTGTACCTTTTGTTTAGTTTCTTAGGTTGCTCCTTGCTCAGTAATCATGGGTAAGTAAAAATAATGCGTGTAAACGGCGGATTAAATTAACCGGATTTTTTACATCGTCTTTTATGTGAACAAAGAATAATTGTGCCCATTGCAATTGAAGTTGCAAATGTAAGAGTCATTTGTAAAATACATTTTTCATATTATAATATTCCTACTTATTTTATATTTTGTCCCAAACCTTCAAATAAAATTCTACTTATAAGTTTTAAGTTAATTTTATAGAAATGTATTGATCAGAGTAAAAGGGAAAAATTAAGTTCAAAGATGAGGGTGAAAATAATTTTCTAATGTTTTATTAATGGGTGTTTTTTTTTTGTTTAATACAAAAGTTGTGTATATTGTATATTGTAAAATAATAATATATAATTATAAGAAAATAATAATTATTAAGATTTCTCTCCCCCAAAAATATGATTATTATAAAAATCGATTTCAATTTCTATCTCTTTGTTTATTAAATTTTATTGTAATTTTTACCTGATAAACTTATTTAAATTTCATTTTGCATTTTAATGTAAGGACTTCTTGATAAACGCAGTTTTCAGTGGAAATTAATGTATCATAAAATATTGAATTAAATGCTAATTACTATTTATAAAGTACAAATTAGTTAATTTTAGCTTGAATTTTTTATTGAATTTTGTTGGAACTTAATGCAAGTAATGATAATAGGAAACATTGAAAACATATTGTAAATAATACACATTATTATTATACTAATTTGTACTTTATATAGTATTCGTATTACTTATTGCATGTTATGTTAGTAATATTTTTCATAAACAATTACTTTTGACCTAATACTTAATCTACAGAAAAAATATTTTTGTGAATGGGTAGCGATTTGAAAAGGTTAACTATATCCATTTTAGCTGAGTGCATTAGGAAGTAAGATATCTCAATATTCAAATGAGGAGCAACATGGACCAAATAAAGATGAGGAACTTCTGATGGACATATATATATATATATATTTCATTGAGCAGAGCAACAAAATGGGATAAATGACCTTCATTGATATATAGGAAAGGATGAATTCTTTTAACCTTATTAAATAAATCTTCTTTTGTTAAACTCTCAAAGAAGCATAAATGTGTTTAGGTTCATGGTATCGCCCTTTATACTGGAGTATAAAATTTTTCACAAGCACATAGTTGTTAGACAAGTCGCCTTGAACAACTGACTCATTTATTCTGAACGTAGGGGGGAGATCCTTCACTACTGAATGATAGAAATGGGAATCAAACACTTTCATTACATATTGAAGGTAATAATTTCGAATTATATTTTATTCCTTGTCAGTAGCATTCGGAAATAAAATTGTTTTTAAATTGCATACCTGCTCAACAAGAATTTGAAAGATTAATTAATCATATCACAAGCAAGTAACGCCTGAAACACGTTCCGTGATCCATATTCTGTCAATGGTGATTGACGATAATAAACGGTGAGATGAATTTATGCATGGGCACATACATAATTTTGTATTAATCAAACATATGCAAATTCGCTTTTAACTTATTTATTAATATTTAATATATGCTGTTATTACTCACATCTAAAATTGTAACATTGCGAATTATGATTTCTAATTAACATGAATAATTTTATGTGGGAAACAAGTAAATGTCAACAATGCTTATTTCAATATCATAAAATAAAGACGTATAACTGTAATCTAATGAAAATAAACATAAATTTTAAAACACAAAGTATATGATAAACATATATCCATGCTTATTGAAGATTCCAGCTTGTAGAATGTGGGTTTTCATCCAACTGGACGAAGGCTACACAATAAAATTCAATACCAATAAAACGTAACATGAATTTTTCCTATGTTCACAGGCGAAAGTGTATTCTCAGAACAAAATCCATCTTTAATTTACCGGATAAAATGCTGAATTTTCATATTCCATGTGATAGCCACATTTGACATTGAATATTATACACACTGAAATAGTGATTTACTTTTTCAGAATTATTTATGTAATCCAACACAAGTGCCTCTCACAGCTTAAAAAGGAAGCTTGACTTACCTCAACATCATAAATTACAAACTCGAGCGGACAAACAGAATAACGGATGTGCCCGTTATGAGTTGCAAACACGTGAATCCACACTATAGAAAGTCCCACTGATCTAATAGCTCCTTGTCTCCACAACCTTCCGATTAGTTCTAAACCCGACAAACAGCGTGGATTAGCTTCGACAAGCTTTATATACTAGATCTCGTTGAGAAAACCGTTCCGCCCGTTAGCCTAGTTTCGCTCGCCGCAAAATCGAGGCCTTTCTCTGCTGCCCGCGGGAAATTTGGACCACGACAGAATCTGTGGACATATAGACTGCAGATTCCCCGAGACTCATTCATTTTTCTTCAGAACATTTTCCCTTTTTATTTTTACTTTTTTTCATCCTTTACTTCAGATGCCTAGGCTTCGCTTTCTGCCTGCTCAAACACCGGAACGGTGAAGGTATTTATGACAACAGTTCCTGTTCACTTTCGTCGCAGAAATCGATTGAATTTGTTAGTCTCTTAGTTTTCCATTTTGAGCTCTTTCAGAACAGTTTGACGAAACTTGTATTTTTTACTAACATGATTTAATCTTTTTTTGATAGTGTCTATGATAACTATTTTTCTGTGCTCTGACCCGAGAAGATACTACATTTTAAATTAGTAAACGTGTTTCAGTAGATTTAGTTTAGCTAGTATTTTTTATATTGAGGTTTCAATATTACACTGTGAAAGCTAATTTTTCTTTATCTTGCATTTATAAAATTTAATATATCTATTTATTTAAAATCAGGATTTCATTCTGTGCACTAGTGTATATAAAAAAATGAATTCCAAATATACAGTACACAGAAAATTTAAAAAATCCTCTGACTACTTTAAAACTACTTACGAATATTTTTCTTTTTCTCTTTCTTTCTCTCTCCATCACTCTCTCTCATTTACTCATAATATATATTTAAATATTTTACGAATAGGGAATTTCTATGGTAAGCTATTCTACCACTTTTCATTTGTGCTGTAATCTATTAATAGTTGAATGTTTTCTAGAATTTCATGGGAAATAATAATGGAAATTCAATCGTATATGAATAAAAAAAATTAATATGAAATTCTTTTGCCGATTTTAGTAATTATAAAATTTATTTTAACAGTATAAAAACATAAAAGAAATAAAAAGCATTAAGTTTAATATCTTTTAATTGCATCTAATGGCGTTAGTAACAGTTCTTACCTAGAAAAAAAATGTTAATAGAAATAAATGTCACGTTAATAGAAATATTAACGGGAAATCCATTTACAGAAATAAATGTCCCATTAAAGGGTTAAAAGGTAAGATGTGGGGCGTATGTTCAGTATAAATGATAGATAACTAGTCCCATATCAATAAATTTATATTAATCGAAGCAAAGAGGTCTCTAGGATGAAAGGAGAAAGATGAAAGTATAGTTACAAGGTGTAATGTCATTATTATTTTGCTCTTTTCAGAGCAAATTGCTTTAATAGCTCACAGTTTTATTGCTTTCTCTAAGTCCATTTGCAGTTGTGATGTAATTAACATTGTTTTCGTTCCTTACAGAATAGTAATATGTGGACGAAATTTTCAAGAGTGACAAAATTGGTTTTAATCAGGAGATATTTCATTGCATATTAAATTTAGATGCTCTTCTTTAGCTGTATTGCATTAGCCAAATAATTTAAATCATATGTTTTTTTAAATCGAATTATATTTATTATGAAGATCTAAAAACCATTTTAACAGTCTAAAAGCCTGAATCATATATTTAAAATAAAATTAAGTGGTATTTGAAGAAATTAGAAAATAAATTGAAACAGTTAATGTCTGTAAGTCACCGTCCTAACTGTGTAATATTTAGGTCTTTTCTGATTTACCAGGAGGTTTGGGTTGGATCCACGGATAAAGCTTGGATATATTTATGCTGTCTACTCATATATATCGGCCAGCTTATAGGGCTGCTAAATAAAAAGGTCAATAAACCCGTGGTGTTGTATGAGAGACTAGTAAAAATGGTAAACTCTACAGTCTCCCATCATCACCCTAATATATTATTTTATATATCTTCCTTAAATATTAAAAATAAAATTTAAAAGATGAAAATATCTATAAACCCTGGGGTTCTATGCATTGACAAAAAGCAGTTTTAGATGTATCTCTCAAAATCGTTGTCAAATCCGGAAATGCGATATTTTTAAGTCGGAAAAATATATTAAATTATAGTATGAATCATCATAATTTTGAATTTCATAAAACTTAATTTCATTGAGAAAAATGCAAAAGTTTGCTTCAAAAAATAATACCCTCATGAAACATAGAGCTTTTTTTTATTGCTTAACGAATAGATACAAATGTATGCATGATGCATCTATTCAAATTTCTACGTTGAATTAAAACTGTTATCTACAGAAATGGGATTTTCTTTTAAATTAGTGAAAATTAAATATATTAAAATTTAATGAGCCCTCATAATTTAACATTATAGGAAACAGCATCATGTCTTTTCAAAAATTTAATAATTCACCTCTCAAAATGTTACCCTGAAGAAATGTGTAGCATTTATTTACTGGTTAACAAATGGACACAAATGTATGTGTAATATGTAGTCTGTTACGAATGTTACATTGTATTAATTTGGCATTTAAAGAAATGTGATTTTTTAAAATTGGAGCAAAGTACATATAGCATTTATTTTCTCATTCTCCAATATTTAGGATGGCAGACATAAGTTGTTTTTATTTAAATAATTTAGCTTTGTTTAGTTCCAGTTTTAAAGTCCTTATCTTTAAGAAGTTATTTTAATCAATGTAATATATGTCTTCTTTGCAACTTTATAATCATGTTGAAAATAGTTTATTAGCATTTTCCAATGGTGTTCCTTACAGAATTTTCTCCATATTTTCAACAGTAAAGATAACTGAAATTCTGATATCAATCTTAGGACAAGATCTACAGATAAAACTAATAAAATTCTATTAAGTTTTACGTTTTATGTGTATATATAGTGTTAAACACACACTTAATTGTTTACAAAAGAATTAAATAATTTTTCAGTATAAGTCATATTAAAATTTTCGGTGTCTTTATAATATTAAATAAAATTTATAATATCTCTAAAAAGGTTTGATAATCCATCTCACGAGATATTACTCTCAAGAAACAAGTAGTATTTACATATTGTCTAACAAATGGACGTAAATGTAAACTGAACATGTAGTTTATTAAAATTACTACTTTAAATTAGAATAAAATAAAAAAAGAACCGAATAATCAATGAATATGTTATTAAAAACATGGAGCATTTCTTTATTGTTCAACAAATAATTATAAATGCATGCTTAATATGTAGGTTATTAAAATTGTCAATCTGAATTAAAATTGACATTTATACAAAAGCATTATTGTTAAATTAGTGAAAAAAATATATAAAATTTAAAGATCCAACATTATTTAATATTACATGTAAAATAATATATTTTTTAAAAAAGTAATAATTTGATTCCTAAAATATTATACTCAAGAAAAAAAATTTAAATTTTTATTGGTTAAAAACAGATACAAATGTATACATAACTCATAGTCTGTTAAAATTACTTGAAATCGACTGAAGTTACAGAAATGCGATATATTTTTTAACTTATAAAAAATTACGCATTAAACTGTAATCTGATATGTCATCATAATTTAATATTACTATAAAACATTATATCTTTAAAAAAATTAATAATTTGCCTCACAAAATTTCGCCCTAGCGAAACAAGTATTTAATTAAAGTTGCATTTATTATTTTTATCACTTTCCTTTCTATTATTTTGATTACCTACCTTTCTTCATACAAAAATATAAACTACAATTCCTTTCTAGAGAGAAAACTCGCCATCCAGTTAGAGATAAAAACCCACTTTTTCTTCTAGAGCAGGTGATGAAAGTAAGTGAGCAGCTTTTGACTTCTGTTCAAAGAAGGAAATTAAAAGAACTGAATCGGGAAAACTGAGAGAGGATAAGGATCAATAAGCGTCATGCTGTCTCGACCTGCTAACAAAGATAAACATTGTTTGTTACCTGTCACAGGTAGACCGTGTTTGCAATTTTATTTTTAAAACTTACATTGCAACCCTACCGTGTTGGAGTAAATTGTAAGCTAGTATCAGTCTTATAAAATCTGAATGGTTTGTATAAAGACGTTATACACACTTCTCGTTGAAGTTTTTAACTGAATAAACTACATCTGTTAAAAAATGTATTTATATTATGCATTAAAATATTATTTACTAATTTAAACCAATGTTATGTAACATTTTAAAATTTTATAATTTTTAATGTTAAATAAATTGTAATTATAATCTAACTTTAAAATCTTAATTTTTAAATAAAATTTTGATTTTCTTATGAAATTTTTTCGTAGATTAATGTAATAGCTACTATATACTTAACACAATTTTATACATTTTAATACTATTTACCTTTCTCTATAAAGTCTAAATTTTTTTAATGACTTGAAATCTATTGTAAAGCAATAAGTTAAAATTTGATTTAAAAAATAGAATAGTTTAAGCATATCTTTCACAACATAGATAATCAGATTTAGTATAAATACTTATTCAGCAGTTTGGCTTGATGAGAATTGGGACTACTATTGTTTAGAGACAAATTTTGTGTAAAGGGCATAAACAAAAATTATTTCTTTTAACAAAATTTAATAATTATAAATTTTTAGTTACTCAGATTTATGTAGTGCCTCAATGATTCCATTATACTTAAATAATGAAGAATTTTTCATAAAAAATATTACTGTATATTACATATTTTTCGAATTTTTATGGTTGTTTTAGAGTAAATGATTTGTAAGTTCTTTGAATCTAATTCTATGAAAACATTTAGTTTCGTTTTAGCAATGCATTTAAATAACAAAATTTAAATAGCATTTATTTAATGACATTACACCTTTTCAAATATATGAACAATTAATTAATCTTTTATTAAACAGAAAATAAATGTATTATTTTAGTCTCTAAACCTCATTATGTTATTACGAACGATATATTTATCCTATATCAGGATAATTGTTAAAATATTACTTTTTTAGTCTTTCTTTTTTTGGTAACTAAAATATTTGATTTATAGGGTTAGAATAATACACATAAAAGTTTAGTTTTCTATATATATGCTTGCACGTTCATAAATTTATTTTTTTTTAATTTGGGATATACATTACATTTTTTAAACATGTAAGAACTTTCTATTTTTTAATGAATTGAAAAAATTGCTAATAAAGCAGATTTTTCGTCTTGAACGGAGCTTAGCTATTTTATGGTACCGTTTTACTCGTTTACTCATTTAATCGTTTGGAAAAGTTGTAAATCTCTGCAATTTCACTTTCTTATTATGGCTGGAATATTTTTGATTTTAGTTTTTTTTCTTAGTTTAATCATGTTACTTTCATTTAGTGATACTACATAATTTACTAGTCTCATTTTCTAATATCGGAAAAGATATAAAGAAAAATATTTTTGGCTGAAATTGACCCTTAAAATGTAAGTTAATGCAAGTTTAGAATTCAAATTATAGATAGTTGTATTTTCAAATATAACACTACAAATTTAAATTCACTACAGAATTTAAAAAGTTAAAGTGTGACTTAGATAGTCACACGAAATTCAATACATTTCTAGCATTGAGCAGGATGCATTATTATTTCATTAGAAATATATGTTACTTCTTTAGTTATTTTGGAAGAAAATACTTTTAATTAAATATTAGAATAATTTTTGTATCTTACTTCAAATTTCTTTAGTTTACTTCAAATGTTTCTACAGTTATTACGATTTTTATGTATGAACCTTATTATTAAAATTATTTTCTGCGTTAATAATAAAGTGGAAAACACTGTTTAACAAAAACAGTTGTTGCATTCTTTAGTTATTTCATATTGGAATTATTTTGGTAAAATATTAGGATATTTTTTCACTTTTCAACCTTTTACTTCAAAAGTTTTTACCGGTACCAAGATTTTTATCTATGAATCTTATAATTAAATTATTTTCAGTTTTAATAATAAAATTAAATACACTTTTACAAAGGATTTCATAAATATTTACTATTTTAAGTCTTTTTAAATTAACACACATTTATTCAATGTACAATTGAATTTGAATAATATAGTAACTAAAACAAAGAGAATGTATGGGAAGAATTTTAACATATGTTAACCCATGCACCAAAAATATTATCAAGTTATATGGAATATTCGTTTTTCATGGTAGAAACGAAAGAAATAAAAGATAAGATAATAAATAAGTTTTATGACTGCAAGGGCTAAATTTATATTTATATATTTATTATGTTTAGATATATTTTGTTTTTACTTCCTGAAAGTAAAAGAGGCACTTGTCGTTGAGGTACTTTACCACTTCCCCCAAAACCTCCAAGGAAAAATAAAGTCTCGCTTTAATATATTAAAATGAGCATTTATACTGAATAATCATTCTTTAGGGATATCTTTAATTCATGAAAATTGTAGACCGGTTAATGAAATATGGCAGGAATCGGGAAAATTAAGAACTGTGCTGTCATTCTTTATTTAGAATGAAATATAAACATTGATAAGAAATTCTTCTAACTACCATTAATGATGTCATTTAATAGATATATAAGTTGAATGTAAGTATAATTCAAAATAACATTCCCAGCCCACTGTCATTCATTCTCATTGATTGAACTGCATTTTTCATTTATTGCATAGGTATGAAAAATAACTGTTATATCTTACTTATCATCTGACAATATTGCTGATAATATATCTTTTATTAAAGAAAGCGTGAAATCATTTTACAATGAAAATGTGTGTAAAATTATGATGGAGAAATGAGATGTTTGTCAAAGAATCTTGTGAAAGAGTTACACATATTGAAATGGGAAATTTTATGTGGCCTCTGGGTGTTATCAAACGAGAGTTACAGATTAATTACTCAACTTGTAGGCGTAGTCGCTCTTTTACAATTATATATGTTAACAATATTTTGAATAATATTCCCAACTTTTGTGAGTTTAAATATACATCTGTCAAGATGTGAAGTAATTATTTTCTTTATGTAATTCATGTTCTTGCGGAATGAGAAAACAATCCACCTTACATTCTAAAAAAATATTGCATAACTGGTAGTCAGTCTGACATATACAAAGCCTTGAACTCAGTCATTAACAGGGTTATGTTTAGGAATGTGATTTCAAATAAATAGCTTAAAATTATAAGAACTACTAACAGAGTTTATTAAATAATTTCTCTATTTTATTTTGGTTTTATTATAATTCTATTAAACTCATACTTTAATCTTTAATTTTATTTGAAATAATGAATTCAATTCTTTGTTTGTTCTTCTATATTTATACTAAATTTTTACAGACGCTTTAAAATAAAATTAATTACTTCACCTTTAAATGTTGCGCCACTAATATACAGGGCCGTAGCCGGATTTACATTCTCGAGGGGGGCTGAAACTGAACTGTCCCCTCCCTTGATAAACTTTTTTAAACTAAAATTTTTAAAATTTAATAAAATATTTTATAAATTAAAAATTAAAATTTAATATTAAAAATTGTACATAAAAAATTATAAAATTTAATATTACTAATTGTACACAAAAATTATAAATTTTAATATTAATAATTGTATTTAAAAAATTAAAAAATTTAATATTATATATTTCTAAATATTCAAGTGCAATCTAGTGTAATATTTTTCAGTACATATAAAAAATTTGAAAAAATATTGAAATTTAAATGTAGAGAAAAAATATAAGAATTTAAACATTAATAGAATTTTTTAAACATTAAATTTTGATTAAGTATACAGGTTTAAAAAATTTCTGTTTGAATGTGTTCTTTTATTTCAGTGATAAAAGGCAATACAATAAGCTCCAGGAAACTCCAGGAAAGGTGAAGGAGGCTGACTCGAGGCAGTTGAGTCCGTCTGACTATGACTCTACTGAAATATTCTTTTATGAAAACATAGGAGATATTCAATTTAGAAAAAAAGTCATTACTGATAAAAAATTGAAAACATATTTCTCTATCCTGCAAACAAGTTGCATAATTTTGGAAAAAATGAACTGTTTCTATTTATATACCCTCTATTGAAGTTATAACCTTAATATTCTAGTGAATAATTTATGAAGAAATAATATAATTTACCAGATTTTATAAACTATTTGGTTAAGCTTCCTAAAAATTAACTATGGGATAAAAGTTAAATCTTGAGCCAACAAAAAATGTAAATTCAAATTTAAAGTCAATATAAACTAAGGCTTAATAATACTAAGCAGCATTAAAATATAAAATTTTTAAATTGTAATGAAAACATGTTAAATGAAGTAATCAGAACACATGATTCATTTCTATATATTAAAATACAGCTTCAACTTACTTGGACGAAAAATAGGACCGTGTTGAAGTTTTTAGTTTTTGAAAAATCCTAAATTTTTGGAAGATTTATTTAATGATTTCGGATGGAATAAGTACATGACTAAAAGTATGAATTCAATTTTATCTTATTTTAACAAATTTAATTTTAGTCATTCTGAATTAATACCCAGTTATAATAAGTTTATTAAAGTTAAATCCTATAATCCGAAAATAGAACTAGTTTAAGTTTAAGAAAGGCTTTAAAAGTCAAATATAAAAACTTAATTCTATTTGTAAAGTTTATAAATATTAAACTTCATAGTGAGCTTCAATAGTAATGTAATTTTCAGTATTGATTAGATTAAATTGAATTAAACACCCAATTTTTTTCCAGAGAGAGGTCAGCTTACCTGTTTAAAGACGCTATTAATATATAGCCTATTAGCTTATTAGCTGTCGTTATACTGAAAATTTTGTATCTAAAAGAAAACTCATTATTAATATGATGTAACAGTGAATATTGTAAAAATTGCAAAGAATTTTCAAAATAAAACTTAAATATATCCCATTTAAAGGCTTTTCACGTAGCAATTAAACGATTTTAACGCTTAGCTATCTTTCTTAGATTTATATGTATTAAAAACCTTATTTAATACCCGGAATGTTTCATACTCATCCATTTAAACGCTAATCTAAACTTTACACTTTTAAAACTATACTCTATCAGAAAA
>CM063502.1:117248928-117291428 GCA_032207245.1 Pardosa pseudoannulata | reverse complement strand
GCTTGGGTAAAAGACAAATAAGTATTGAGCAAGTATTTAATCAGGAACCATAGTGTGTGGTAAGATTTGTAGTACTGGTACTTACTTCTCAGTATTTTGTGTTTGATATAAAAATGCATAAACCAGAATTAATCAAATAGAAAATCTTTTTTTAAGTTTTATTTTACTATTTAGTAGTGGTGCAAAGGCATATTTATTTTCAATTAAAACTTAATTTTGCTCAACATGATCCTGGTCACAGTACTAAATATTACGTACCAATGACTTATACCAGGTCATGTTGATATAACACAAGAGTTAAGACAGCAGATACAAATGAGCGAAGACTTACCGTTTTGCAGACTTCTTTTATTTAAAATTTTATTTTTTTTTACAATCTGGTGAAGCACATAAAAATATTTAATCTCAATATGGAGCGGTTGGACTCTGGAAGAAACTCCCGCTGATGCCGCTTTCCTGAGATACACAACAAAGAACTAAGATTTTTCTGCCTCTGCTGAAGTAGACGAAAGGGTCTTCAAAACTGCTGAGCAAAAATCCAGACTCTTGTTGCCAAAGCTGACACGCGGCAGCAACCCCTCTTGTCCAATGGTGTCGAAGGGGGGGGGGAGGGTCACTAACATCGCCCTCTTCCCTCGCTCAACAATGTAACTAACGTTACAATTACCTAATATCTATTATATGCATTATATGTTTTTATATAATTTTATGTTATTTTTAGTAGAAAAATTACCTGCAAAATAGCAGAAAACCTGCTTTCAAATACGCATTTATCGAATTATCAATAAATGAAAATATCGAAAATCTACAAACCCTAGTAGATTGGTTTAATTTGATATTGGTTCACGTGTTTGAAGCCGTATGCATCTAGTTTTAAATAATAAACTCTAGTCTCTTGAGCCTTAAATGGAGAAAAACATTGACCATGGCGTACCCAACCAACTGATAAAACTAATATGAGAAATCAGAAAAGTATATATTTGTGTACAACGTAGTTTTACTTGTTTAGCTTACTTTAATGACAGCTCTTGGTATTATTTTATTGATACACAATTTCTTACTTAGCCTACAAAATAAATATACAAATAAATCGATTTCATTTCATTCAATAAGAAAAAAAACGTTGGCCTCGAACTACTCTTAACATGAAGATCTGACAAGATAAAAGTTTTCATACATGAAAGTTTGACAATAGGGAATTGACATTAAGTGTTATTCCTGTTTACCGCACGTTTTGCTTAGACTATCATATCACAGAATACTTTTACTTTTTTATTGAGAGTGAAATGTAGGATTTTAGATTAATTATAGTGATTCCAGAAAACATGTATTTAACTATGTTATTCCTGAAGGGTTGATAAACAAACTTGATAAATATACAGGATCCTTTAAGGTATATACTGGACAATTATTTTAATATTATACAGCTAAATTCCCTCTTAAACCACAATAGAAGCAATTGAGAATCCGGGTCTCTAAATTTTGCCACACCCACTATACAACTCGAATATTTGTGATTTTTATCTGTTCTTGTACCCTTAGAGAGCTTCAGGGTACTTCTATTAATCTGGTATGAAAATGGAAGACCTTTTTTCCAAAGTGCGGAAATAAGTTCCCCAGAAAGGTAGATTCAGTGAATTTGTTTATGGAAATTAACAGTCGGATTGAATTGCTTAACTAATGATAAAAGAATTACCTGATTATTATATTTTGCATTTTATTTTGCGATTAATTTTTAATCATTTTCAAATCGTAAAAGTAAATTGAGAACAGATATTAGATTTCATTTTCTTCATACATACACTATATTTTAGCTATTATTTATAAAGTTTATTTTCAAGTACTCCTTTCTGATTTGTTGTTTTTTGCAATAAGATTACTTCAAAGTTATTTAATTTTTTTAGATGAAAATATTGTAAAAATAAATTAATGGTCTGGTACCTTTAAACTGCTTAAAAAGTTGGGACCTTTTTTTTCAACTCCTATAGCTTAACATTTTTTTAATTTCGAATGACAGATTAATGCTATATAAGACCATTTTTTCTAATAATGATATATTACGATACTATTGAGTTGAGATTTATTTAAGGTATCCGTCTACATTTAAAGCGTAATATTTTGCCAAAAATCATAATTTTTTTTATTTCTCTATTGTAAAATTTCAACTTTTAGGCTTCTAAATCTGTTTTTGTTTTGTCTGTATAGAATTTTTAAGAAACGTTACAGCTGTTTAAACACCAGTGACAGCTGACGAAACAAAACGAAAGTAGCGACTTCGGAACCGGAAGCTGTGAAATTTTTGGAAGCATTTTTTGGACAAAACTTTTTAAATTTTCATGAAGTTTAGTTTAAACATTTTTCTAGTATTTTTAATAATTAGCAACTTGGCAATTAGAAAGTTTAGAAACAAGAAAGTGTGGGGAATTTTAAACATGTATTTTAATTTTTTAATAGTTAAAGTTGCTTTCATAAAATTCAAATGCGTTTTTCTCAGAATGGTACTTTTAATAAAATGTTGAAACTTGAAATGTGATTTCTCAAAAAGTTCTTAAAATATTTTATTAAAAATTATTATGACTGCTTTTGATAGTATTTACTAGTGAATGGCCTGAAAGCTTTAAATTTGGATAATTTTTAATGATGTTACACTCACAGTTAGATATGAAGGTAATGAAAATTCGATAAAAATTCAATGCGTATAATTTTGAAGGACTAAAATTTTTAACCAAATGTAAATTAAGCAAAGATTTTAGGTGATTTACTAGTTCAGTGTATAAGAAATGTGTCCTTTTGAAAAAACCCGATTTTTTTACTAAATTTTCTTCATTTATTAGACCTTTTATAAAAACTTCTCCTGGAATAAATTTTTTAAGTGCAATCCTCTGTGATAATATAAAAATAAATCTGAAAATGTAAAAACATGAACTAGTTTCTACGGTTAAAGAAAAAAATTCTCCGAACGTAGACGAATATCTTAAGAAAAAAAATTCACTTAGAATATTAGTGTTAAGGTATAATATAAGTGTAAACACCAAATGCTATTGATGTATGGAAAAGGAAAAGAAAATGGGAGTTTATAATGCATGATAAAGACTCATAGAAAAGTAAATTTCAAGTAATTGCTCTAACACACAGTTGGGGGCCAGAATAATGAGGCGGACTCCAAAATGACGAACGTTGTAAGTTCATTTAAAGACCAGGGGTCAATTGTGTGAATACTTAGAGCTCTCCATGGACAAATGCAACCATGAGAATTTGGATCCCAATATAAATCAACAAACAAATAAAAGAAGGGATTACGACTAGAATACTTATCAACGTGTTTAAATTAAAATTACAGATTTACAAAACGATTTTTGGTAGCTTGAGAAATAAGGAAATGAAACTAAATATCGTTGCAGAGTAAAGAACAGGAGAGTAGACGGTTTAGGATATGAACCAGAGAGCTTCGGGGGGTGTTGCAGTGATTCACCTCAGCTGTGTTTTGGCTCGGCTCTGGGGATGAGCAACAGGATGTTGTACTACGGTACCTCACCTAGGACAGCTATCAGCCTCCTCGTGGCGCCCCCTGGTAACTAGAGTGCTCTCCTAGGCCAATAATAGCCGTCTGAAAGCCTCAAGGATACCTCTTTTAGATATACTCGGGTGTCACGAACCCGGGGTTTCCTGAGTGATCTTTAAGACTTCCCTGGTAGTCACGAACTTACTATGTAGTACTGTTCCTTACTGGGGTCGTCTAAATTAATTTCGAGCCATGACGGAGCCTCTCGTCGATCAGCAGCACCCTGTGGTGTTGTGGTTACGTCGTGGCGACTATGTTATCAGTTTTCCGTATGGCTAATCCGGGTCGGGGTAGGAATAATATGAGCCAGAGAGCAGAGGACTAAAATGGAAAAGCTACAGTCGTGTCCGTCTTTCTCGCGCCATGTGATTTCATTGCCCAGGACATGTCATATGAGCCTCCAGTGACTTCGAGGTACTAACTAGGAAATAAAATGAGATTCTTTGCCCATACATGAAGGAACTTTTGATTCCTATATCTTTTCTTTGTAGACACCCTTTAGTGACCAAATTGAGAACTTTTATTACATATTAATAAATTTATAAAAGCCCTTATGATCTGTAATATATGTAAATAAATAATTGAAATATTTCGCAGAAATTAACTAAGTTGTTATTTACTGTGTATGGGATTAATATTATATGTTAATCTATTTCAATCCTCTGGGATAAGAATGAAAATTTACGAACCACTATGTTAAGATACAAGAGGCTTGGTTGTAAGGATATGCCATTGATTCATCATTTATCTGTCTACTTCACGTATGTACCTTCTGACAATTAGATTAAATTTATTTGTGTATAAGTCCTCTTTCGATAGGAAGTAGGCTTTACACTATTTTAACTTCACAATAAATAATATAATGTGTATTTAAAATAATAAACTATCGGGGTACATTTATAGTAAAAACTTTAAATATAACTAACTTAAACAATTGCTGGTTTTTTTTTGCAAATTTAATATTTTAATATATTTAATATCCAAGTTATATAATATTAAAATGATTTAATATAATATAATTTTAAAAAATAATTTAATATTTTTATTAAGAAGAAATATTTATTTGACAACAGTATTTTAAGGAACCATAATATTGCTTGAATGAAGACTAATAATATTGTATATATTCATGAGAATGAAAGTGCAGAGATGTTCGAAATCAAGTAACTATAATTTTTAATATTTTAAGAAATTTATATTAAATATCGAAAATTTTTAATAGGTTGTTATTGCTTCCTTTTTAGTTAGTTAAAAAATCTAGGCGTTTAGAGATTCTAAGCATTTTAAAGATAAAAAAATTCGTAATAGATTTTTCAGCAGTTAAATTTTGCAGAATACAAAGATAAATCGCAAAATATGGCATATATAGCACTTTTCTCTGTGATAATTTCTTGAAATTAAAATAGCCCCCGAAAGTGTTTTCAAAAGACCATGCGACGTCGCTAATTATGCACACCTAGGCAAATGACTTAGCACGAATCTTTTATTATTAAATAAAACAGCATTGGAAAATCCCTTGCATAACACTTACTTGGGAGATATGCTTTTTATATATAGAACATACCAATATAATGAGGATATTCTAATATTCTCACAATGTAAATTGAATCAGAGGTTATTTATTTAATTTTAAAATAATTATTAGTTTTAAAATTTTTAGTGTATTCATCCTATAGACGATTTCTGATTACTGTATTGGAAAATTAAAGTTTTTGTGTTAATTAGAACTTTAGTTATTTTACGGATAGCAAACATTGATTTAAAAAATTCTATATGTTGTTTATTAAATTTATCATGGGATTTTAACTTAATTGCCAAAAGGTTTTATAAAAAAATAGTTTTGAAAATATCCTGAAGATTTTCAAGAAATTGTACCACTTGTTATAATATTTAGTTATTGGAGATCAAATTCAAAACACGTTTACACTGTAATATGACAATTTAGAACGACTAATCCTGATTACGCTACATATAAGAGGAATTTTTATTTCAAATTATGTTATAATCTTCAAGGAGTAAAAACATCCTATTTAGCCTTACATTACATATATGTGAGTATGAACCTTTATGATAAACTCAATTCATTGCCAAAAGTCAAATAAATGTCTAGAGGGAAAATATTGTTAATGAAATATCACGATTACTCAGTTTTTATAAAGTATACGTACAATCATTTTATTTGAAATTTATTTGCTTAGCATGAATTTACAAAAATTGTAACATAAGATTATTGTTTTTCAAATTTAAAATTATATAAGATATTTTCCTTTCCGTTACTAATTTAAATTAAGATTTAAAGAAAGGTAGTACAATTTTACATATAAAAGAAATATAAGTTGTAATGACAACTGCTTTAAAGCTGTCTTAATTCGAGACTTCCTAAATTAAAAAGAAAATCAAAATTCTGTTAAGTCTATAAACATTTTGAAGTCATTACAAGTTAGATGAAAAAAATTTGCAGAATATTCAATCTCTTTAAAGTCTTATACTGACATCCTCTTCGTTAAAAAGTGATCAACTTTTTATATTATTACTTTTATGATTTAAAAATACGAGATTCTAAATGATATTTAAGACAGTTTACTATATATTTGCAGCACTATTAGTTAAAATGTTTATCCACCTTTTGGAATGCTTATATATTAGTTAATTTATATTATAAAAGAGATAGTTTGAGAATAACTTTTCAGTAATTATTAAAACATTTAGAGCTTTATGAGTGCGGTGTGTATAAACTGTTTATTAAATATCTTTTTGTTACATCATCAACTGCTAATTACTATACATTTTCGGAATTGCGATTCACTACAAATTCTACAAAAGTGTGATTTTTTTTTGTTAACAATCTTTTAAAACATTTGATTCTTTAACTACTAAACATGAGTTTTACTTTGAACCATTTGATTATAATATCCTAAAAGTCAGCCTTTAAAAGCTTTTTGTTTTCCATATTGATATTTCAATTTCTTATGGATAATGAAACTTCTGAAATTCATATATGGATTATTTTTTTCAAGTTATTTTTTTACAACGTTGACTTATTTTTTAAGTAAGTTGATGGAATATATTCTGATAATAAGAGATGTTTACAAACTTCTTGTGATTGCAATTTTTTCATAAAATGTGTGACGTTCTAAAAATATTTCATCTACACAGCTATTTTATTTTCTCTAAAATCATATCATGCATGATTAAAAAAATTACATGTGTCAGTAGGGCTTTAATTTATTAAATGTTTCTGATTTATAATAAATTTCATGTATTAGCATAATACTTTAATAGTTATCAACACTTTATGCTGCAGTAGGTCCCGGTCTCATTAGCCCTCGTGTTGCAAAAAAAGTAGACCGTAGCACACCAAACCAAAACCAAACACTTTATGCTTTTAATGCAACTGATCAAAAATACTGTTTCGATTTTATTTTTGTAAAACTTCTCAGTTTTAAACATTTTCTTTTTACTTGAACTATATTTATAGTTAAAATTATGTGACGGCATATCAGACGCAATACATTTATGAGTAAAATATGAGGATGGATATCCATTTTCTCGAAAACGGAAATGGGGTTTCATGGAATATTGTTCAGTCGTAACTCTTGCAAAGTGGAATAATTAGTTAGACACAAAAAATAAAGATTTTATAAGGTTATTAACTTACTGTACCTCTCGACTAATGTTTCTACAAATAAAATGCAAATATTTCGGCAAAACAAATACTTACTTTTCCTAGTTCGATGAACTCAATTATACCACGTTCTTCCCAATCTATCAATTTTGCTGTCACACTGATCGTTATCTAACCATATTAATTAAAATATTTGCGAAAACATGAATAATTTATTGTAAGATTCAAAGTGTGAATTCATTAATAAGCGACCTTCTTCTGAAGGTGGAGACATGTGTCAATTGATTTTTCAGAATAACCCGATTGTTTGAAAATAAATTTAAAATCCGTATCACTGTTTTTACATGAACAACCGTAAAAGTAAACATGTTACGCGTATTGTTGGAAGTCTGATAAATTCCCTTCCTAAAATTCAAAGTTCAGTTAGTCCAATTAATTTTTTTCTTAACAATGCTCAAATGCTAAGGGGATGACAAAGTTTTAAACATGGCTTCCCGTCCACAATTTATGTTCTTCTAAAACCACTGTAATCCCTTTGAATCAGATGGGAGAAAAGATCCTAACAGTCTGATCAACTTTTCTTTTAGTAAATTAACGTAGGAAATAATTTAGAAATTCATTGTGATTTGTTCTTTACAAATATTTAGAATTATACATGAATCTATTTTGCGTCACGACCGCTCTGAAATATAGCTGTTCAATTCCCATGTAGTTACTTTAGTAACTCTGAAATATAACGAAGCTCTGAACCGCACAATATTATTTTTACTGCAATATAAAATTCCGATTTTTCTACAGTTTTTGCTTTGAAACTCGAGTTTTTCAGCCCATCGAATAAGTTTCCTTTACAAGTTTTCGAGAATTTCCTCTTTCAAAAGAATAACCAGGGTATATCGAGGATATCGCATGTATATGAAGTATGATGAATATATGTATTGAACCAACAGATTTCAATTAACTGAAGGTAAGGGAAAGAAAGCTTAAATAAGAGTAGATTTCACAATGAATGACGTTATCATTTGTAATTTCTACGTATGTATGTATATATATATATATATATATATATATATATATATATATATATATATGTGTAATATATCAAAGTTATTTAACTTTAATATTTCCTTAAAAACCTCCGCTCTCCCATTCTAATTTCATAAAAATCTATTTCCCAGCCTCTAGATGTTTTAATCAAAAGAGTGTCTTCAAATTAAAATTCTTCCCAAAGCTTTCTATCCTAAAGATGTAAATTTTCTGTCTATTCAACACGTTTTTCAGCTGTCGCCGGCAAATGGCTCCACGTTTTTCCTGATCTTTCACTGAAATTCGCTGAATAAGTGGTAAAATTCTTTCTGTCTTCGCTTTTGGGGGCACCGCGGTTCGAGCAGAGTGAGATTTGTGTCTTTCCTTTGTCTGTCGTTGACTCGTAAAGATGTCCGTTTTAGCAGCTATCAAATAAAGTTTTAATTCGACTTGTGCCGTTCTCTTCAATGTCGGCCAACTGCATTTTTATTACTGCTAGCTGTTTAGCTTTCTCCTTGTAAAGCAGTTTTATAAAAAATGTATTACATATATATATATATATATATATATATATATATATATATATATATATATACATACATATTATACATATATGTATTATATATCTATCTATGTATATATGTATATACGAGGGTTGCTATTTATATTTCTGGCCTATTAATGAAAAAACAAATATGTAAGATCGAAATTGGTTTTAATCTTTATCAAAATATTCTCCATGATGATCAATACACTTTCGCATGCGTTTGAACCAATTTTCAAAGCACTTTTTCCAGTCTGATTGAGGTAACTCCAAAACATGCGTTTTGAATACATCAACCGCTTCTTCGGGGGTCGAAAATCGTTGTCCACGTAATTTATTTTTGATGTGCGGGAATAAGAAGTCAAAATTGGGTGCCAAATCAGGGCTGACCCATCAGTTCGATCTTTTGCTCCGTCAAAAATGCCTTTGAATCGATATGTGAGAGCTCGCATTGTCAGGATGAAGAATGATTCGCCTGTTCTTCTGCTTTTTACGAATTTCTCCGATGACCTCTGGCAAACAAATGGTCGTGTACCATTCAGAATTGACCGTCCTGCTTTGCTCTAACGCCACTGTTGCCACATGACCGTTAATGCCGAAGAAACAGGCAATCATTTGTTTCGATGTGCTTCTTCCTCGAACAACTTTTGTTGGTTTTGTCTCGCCTTGAAAGACCCATACAGTTGATTGCTGTTTTGTTTCCCGCTCATATGCATAGATCCATGATTCGTCACCTGTGTAGACGTTATACACAGCCTTTGATGTACCTTGAATGTATTTTTCCAACATTTCCTTGCACGAATCGACACGAACCTTTTTGAGCTTTTGTCAGATTATGCGGGATCCAACGCAAACAATTTTTTTTTACGCTCAAATGTTCATGTAATATTTTATTGATGCTAGTCATACTAATATCCAAAGACGCCTCTATCTCAAGGTATGTCACGTGACGATCTTGCTTCATCAGTTCACGCACAGCATCGATCTTTTCTGGCACAACAACGGATTTTGGACGACCTGCACGGGATTCGTTCTGGATCGAACATCGACCACGATTAAATTCATTATACCAATTTTTTACAGTGCTATACGATGGTGCTTTATCGCTGTATAAAGAATTAACTTCATCGAAGTACTCTTGTCTTGACAATCCACGTCGATAGTTAAGAAAAATAATGGCACGAAAATGTTCACGATTCAATTCCATTGTTTGAAAGAGAAGAACTTTTCAATTTACTGTCAACAACACAAATAAAGCTATGATGGTAAATCGTCTGCTGAATTTATGTTTAAAAATATCAAACTTCCGATTAAAATCGTCTGCGGTCGCCTAGCAACACTTAGTGTTGCCAAGGCCAGAAATATAAATAGCAATCCTTGTGTGTATATATATATATATATATATATATATATATATATATATATATATATATATATATATATATATATATATATATATATATATATATATTTATATATATATATATATATATATATTTATATATATATATATATATAATATATATATATATATATATATTTATATATATTTATATATGTTTATATATATTTATATACAAGTATGTATATATATATATATATATATATATATATATATATATATATATATATCTGAAATTTTAGACTTACCTATTTTTAATAACTTGTTTACCTTTAGAGGTAACAGTTTTCCTATAAGCCTAAGAGGTTTTAATAGATGCCCGATCCAACACCTATGTGAGCAAAGGAAAACCAAATACATTCTGCATGTCAGTCAAGTGTCCGATGGAAACTGCATTTTGTGTCTATATATATATATATATATATATATATATATATATATATATATATATATATATATATATATATATATATATATATATATATATATATATATCTTAATTCTAATAATATTTCCCAAAAATTACTTAAGCGTAAATACTACATTTCATTGTGTTTTCAAATACGCTGTCAGTCATTTAATAGGATAAATGAAAAATTTATAAATTTGATGTATTTGAAACGAAAGAAAAGGTGTTTTATATTTTTGTCAAATAACTTTTATTTACAATTATTTTATTTAACTGGTTGGGATATCAGAGGGCTTTCAAAACAGTAAACTGAATAATTTTTCCTTTGAGAATAAACAAAAACTATTATGATTTTTTTTATCAATACACTACATAAAATTGACATATTATTTGCTATAATTTCAGTCTCCAACTTTAAAAGATAATACTGTAAGAAAAATTAAAATTTTTATACGTCCGCATAAAACTTTTTTATGTATATATGTATATATATATATATATATATATATATATATATATATATATATATATATATATATATATATATATATATATATATATATAACAGAATATTTTACTGGTCAGTACATGTTTTCTTAACGATAGTTTAATTCAAAAGGAAATGTGTACAAAATTAGAGTAAAGAACTATGTGTTACAGAGTAGATTGAATCCCTTAGCTTAATAGCTCCGCAATTGTTGAAATAAAATTGGTTTGTTTATTTAACAGATAGATAAACTATACACAATTAATTTTAAAACCTTTTTACTCTGACTAAAGTTTAAATTTTTAATATAAAGTATAAGAAACAGGAACTTCTAAATTAGTTAAATAAAGACTCGGAAGCAGGATTAAATACATAAAAAAAATGTTAATAAAAAATTAGCTCTATTATCATTTTTGTAATTAGTAATATAAATTTGTTTATAATGAACCGAATTTTTATGCAAAACTGAACGAAGAAGAAATTTAATATCAAAATGTGAAATATTTACCTATAAAAGCCAGTAGAAGGGCTGTAATTTATATTATACAAAGAATACTTATTGAATTAGATTTATAGACACATAACACATTCTGTTGATGAACGATAAGCAGTTTTATGCAACGAGTCACAAAAATTAACCTTGACATAAAAATGTATAGAAATCAAAGTTGCAGACATAATAGATACAGAGATATGATAACAAAGTTCACCTGTAAATGTCATAAATTTGAAAAAACATTGTTTCGTTGTGCAATTGATGTTAATGTTAATTTCAATCATTATTACGGTAGATTAGGAATAACAGCTTTTCTAAATCTCTCTCCCGCTTAAAGCATACGTACTTAAAATCTCGAGGAAAGATAGCCTTATCTAGGATTCGTATTTTAAAAATTTTAGTCTCAATTAAAACAATCGAAAAAATCTGTGTAAATGTATTGAGCTCATCAAAAGCAATGATGCATTTGATGCCCTAAGATCAGAACATATGTTGACTGCATGACTCATTAATACCGTGTCCTATATTTTTCTTTGTTATTGCTAGCGAGACACTGAGGTATAAAGACCTGAACAACTATAATGACATAAAGCCCTAAATAATTTTGATTTCATCATTAAATCCCCTTGTTGTATTTTCTACCTTCTTTGATGGTTACATACTTTTTATAGTATTCCTGAAATCTCAAGAGTCATTAAAGGTTACTTAGTTTGCCTGCTATGAAATTTTGAAAATTCTTAGTGTAAATCACTTTTAAAAGGATAATTTTAATGGGTACGAGTAGATACTATTTTGTGATATTTGAAAGTTGTAGATAGTATGTATATATATATATATATATATATATATATATATATATATATATATATATATATATATATATATATATATGTGTGTGTGTGTGTGTGCGTGTGTGTGTGTATGTGTGTGGCAGACTTTGCAGTCACATGAAGAATCTTCTTAATAATGTGTTCATTTATGTATATTGTCCAGTTTAACAGAAAACCATCAAATATAGCGGCACGTTGCTAACGTCCATATTCTAACAAAAAAAAACCCTCTCAGCCAAGGTTCAGAAACCCTTTCTCAAGACGCTCTCTCCTTGCGCGTCAAGTGTTTTTATAATGAGTTATTAAAGATTCATGCGCCAGCATTAAAAGAGTGCTTTGCGCTTCTACTTTTAAACCGCTAAATTAATAATTTTACATTTTCAAACCTCACACACACACACACATATAATTTAGTAATGTATATTTATCTGTTAAAGAGTTTCAAACAAAATAAAATTTTTATGGAAATTAAATATGACGCTTATCGTCAATTTATGTTTTATTTCTTTGAACTGCCTTGTAATAAACTCTTTTATTAATTTATAATATTTTTATAATATTCTTGAAATTCTAAGATTGAAGTTTGTAGTCCATTTAGTTTCCATACTATATAAGACCCGAAAATTCTGAATCAATAAGCCAATTTTAGGTGAGTAAATTGAATGGAAAAAATATAATAATTTATGATATTTGCTAGTTATAGATAATAGCTGATGGAACAAAATTTTGTTGGTGATTTTTACTTTTAGTACCTAATTTATAAAATTTAAAAATACCGGTTTATCAGTTGAAGAGTTTAAAATTAAAATAAAATTATAGCAATAAAATGTAAAGTTTTTGGTAATTTATAGTTTATTTCAGGAATATCGTAAACTGGAAGTGTATACTTTTATTGATTATCCCAGATTATAATGTATATTATAAAAATAAAACACCTGCACGTTTATAATCATTTTTCTATATAATTGTATGCAAGTACCTATGAAAAATTACTGGGAGGAGAAAAGAATTCATTTTACTGTAGATATGGAGCGCAAAAGAAAAATAGGTTATTTAGAACATGCGCAAAATTTTTTTCACAAAATACTGGCGACACCCGAAAAGCCGTATCAGTTACATTTCATAAAAAAATTGTCGTAACTACTAATTAGTAAATTTCGTTGCGAAACACCCATTTTTCAGGGTGTAGTAGGTTGTCATATAATGTAAAAGAATCCGTAGAGAAATGCTCTTAAAGTTTTGTTGTTGATTCACTGTCCTCTTTTAAGCTCTTTTTTATTGCGTTACATGTCAAAAAAACAAGAATTGTCATACTTTCACTTTTTACTCCTTTGAATGCATTAGGCTATTCATAGGTATAATAGTAACTTTCACTGCAATGATTATAGCAATCTTATGCTGAGATTCTCTATCAGTAGAATGGTTTCAGTGACGAACAAAGGCCGGAAAAATGTCATAAACAATAAGAGTAATAATAATAATGCCATTCATTCAGTGAATATGCTCATCGTATCTAATCAACAATCTTGGAATGCATGATGAGTAATAGTTGTCTTTTATATTCAAAATTTTATATCAAATAATTTATATACATTATCATAAATTTATATTCCACTATTTTTTAGACGTACTGCGGCAGAGCAAAATTTGTAATTTGGGGAAATATCCCACAGACTTTTAAAATATATAATATACAGAAATCTTATTTTCCCATTTCTTAATTAATAATTGATATCTTAAAAGCAACCACACGAAACATTTAGGGAGAGACCAGATACAACTTTTTAAAGTTATTTATGATAATAACATGCTAGAATTTAAGAAAATTATTTTTTTAACTTACCCTTCTCATATTCTAATTTTTTCTTTTATGGATACATTTAACCCGAGAATTTTTACGTAGGCTGTAGCATACCCCATTGCCTCGCTTAATTTAATATTCCTTCCTCCCCTTTTTTTCGAGAGCAGATGATTCTCTATCTAGCTGACTTTAAAGTCGTAACCTTAGTGGGGAAGGGTCAGTTAGAAAGTTATTTAAATAGATAATTCGGAAAAGCCGCAGAGTATAACCGCTGAGTATGTCATACCCTATGCGCGTTTTCGTATTACAGTTCTGTGTAATGAAGCACTTTTTAAATTAGTTTGGATTTATGGGGAGTTATTATAGTTTTGAAGAGGAAATGAAATATTTATAGAAATTCATTGGATAATGTTTCTTCGAATGATATTTTAAATAAAGTTAATTTAAAGTTCTTAAATAAAATTAATTAAAGCTAAATAAAGCTAATTTTCTTAAATAAATTTTTAAAATTTTAAATAAAGAGCGTGAAGAACCAGCTGAGGCGGAATATAACATCCATCATAATTCATCCACTGAAGTGGAATCAAGCGAAGAAATTAATGATGATTCATGAAAAAAAAATTATTATATCTTGGGAAAAAAGGCAATATTTCAAAAAATAATATGGCTTTGTGAAAAAAAATCATTATGAAAATCTCAGGAAATTCAGGCGTTTCTAAAATTATTGCTTCATAGGAAACTTGTAATCTACTGATATCTCCTGAAATGATAAAAAAATTATAAAAATGCTTTAAACTAATCTGCTAAGAATACTATAAAATATATACAAAAGGGTTCTCGATTGCTCAAATAAAAAAGACAAAAAAAGAAATATTCTTTTGTAAAAATTGATGAAAACATATGTATGGAATACATGGCAAGCATTTGTAAAAAATGGACAAATTAATATAGATAGCAGTTTTTAATATTTTTTGTAAATGCATTTTGCTTTGATTTTCCCTTTTTATTTATAGTGTATTAGTTTTATGCTACAATTTAAGAACAACTAACCCTAAAATCCTAGGAATATAATCTTGTTCGATTTTTTCGCACTTGTATTGCAGGGTTAAATTTTAATTACTCTAAATGTGTCTAGTCAATATCTCAGTAATTTTCTTTCAAATTATATATTAACAGTAAAGAAAATATATTTTAGCATTTTGCATCTAAATTAAGGATGTATCAAGAAATTTTCCATGCAGATGTTCTTCTCCTTCAACTCCTATTTCAACACTAATGCAGCAACCCTTACATGCATAATATGCAACAATCCTTATGGAAGTTATAACCCTCACTTCATAACCTCAAATGTTACAAACATTTAAAATATATAATATACAGAAATCTTATTTTCCCATTTCTTAATTAATAATTGATATCTTAAACACAACCACACGAAACATTTAGGGAGAGACCAGATACAACTTTTTAAAGTTATTTATGATAATAACACGCTAGAATTTGAGAAAATTATTTTTTAATTTACTCTTCACATACTTTCATTTCTTCTTTTATGGATGTATTTAACCCGGGATTTCTTAAGCAGGCTATAACATACCCATTGCCTCGTTTAATTTAATATTCCTTCCTCCCCTTTTTTTCGAGAATAGATGATTCTCTATCTAGCTGACTTTAAAGTCGTAACCTTAGTGGGGAAGGGTCAGTTGGAAAATTATTTAAATAGATAATTCGGAAAAGCCGCAGAGTATAACCGCTGAGTATGTCATACTTTGTGCGTGTTTTCGTATTACAGTTCTGTGTAATGAAGCACTTTTTAAATTAGTTTGGCTTTATGGGGAGTTATTACAGTTTCGACGAGGAAATGAAATATTTAAGAAATTCATTGAATAATGTTTCTTCGAATGATATTTTAAATTTTAAATAAAGTTAATTTAAAGTTCTAAATAAAATTAATTAAAGCTAAATAAAGCTAATTTTTTTTAAATTTTTAAAATTTTAAATAAAGAGCGTGAAGAACCAGCTGAGGCGGAATATAACATCCATCATAATTCATCCACTGAAGTGGAATCAAGCGAAGAAATTAAAGATAATGATGATTCATGAAAAAAAAATTATTATATCTTGGGAAAAAAGGCAATATTTCAAAAAATAATATGGCTTTGTGAAAAACATTATTATGAAAATCCCAGGAAATTCAGGCGTCTCTAAAAATGTTACTTCTTCGGAAACTTGTAATCTACTGACAACTCCTAAAATGATGAAAATTTATAAAAATGCTCTAACCTAACCTGCTAAGAATACTATAAGAGTATATACAAAAGGGTTCTCGATTGCTCAAATAAAAAGGACAAAAATCGAAATATTCTTTTGAAAAATTTGATAAAAACATATGTATGGAATACATGACAAGCATTTGTAAAAATGGGCAAATTAATATAGATAGCAGTTTTTAATATTTTTATAAATGCATTTTTCTTTGTTTTTTACTTTTTACCTATAGTGTATTTAATTTATGTTACAATTTAAGAACAACTAACATTAAAATTCTAGGAACATAATAGCGTTCAATTTTTCCGCACTTCTAATGCAGGATTAAATTTTAATTACTCTAAATGTGTCTAGTCAATATCTTAGTAAAATTCGTTGAAATTATATATTAGCAGTAAAGAAAATATATTTTAGCATTTTGCATCTAAATCAAGGGTGCATCAAGAAATTTTCCGTGCAGAAGTTCGCCTCCTTCAATTCCTATTTCAACACTAATGCAGCAACCCTTACATACATAATATGCAACAATCCTTATGGAAGTTATAACCCTCACTTCATAACCTCAAATGTCTGATGAAATGTCTGATAAATTTCAAATATAAGATGTGACTCTTGACAAAACAACAAAGTAATTTACTTTATAAGAAATTTCAGTTAGGGTTCTTTTATATATATATATATATATATATATATATATATATATATATATATATATAATATATATATATATATATATATATATATATATATATATATATATATATAATATATATATATATATATATATATATATATATATATATATATATATATATATATATATATATATATATATATATATATATATATATATATATATATATATATATATATATATATATATATATATATTTATATATATATATATATATATATTTATATATATATATATATATATATATATATATATATATATATATATATATTATATATATATATATATATATATATATATATATATATATATATATATATATATATATCTGTATATATATGTATGTATGTATATATATATATATATATATATATATATATATATAGAGAGAGAGAGAGAGAGAGAGAGAGAGATATTAAACCATGTATCTGTTTAACTACTACAATCAGGCTACTGTTATGGTATTACTATTGTTTTTCCATTTTTATATAAAATAAATATTTTATACTAAGCATCAAGATTTAGCAGTTTCTATTTCACTGATTTACTTCCTGTCTCCTGAATTTTTTTCTGTTGCACTTCTTTAAATTAACAGGTGAAGAATAACAAATAAAAACATTTTTATGACGGAATTAATTTTAATTTTAAAATAACCCCACTAAATCACCTAATCAATGCAATTCTAGTTTTGCTTTTGTTATAATTGAACCCGTCGAGATCTGTATTATTCTAAATAATATATAAACAACTAAATGAGTGATGTATTCATTATGAATGATAGTTATAATATATTACAGTTTGCCAAACATTTAGAAGGTAAAAATGTATACATGCTAAAAAATTGCTATAATACCTGGTTTAAACAAATAACTCTTTAAAATCATCTAATAGCAAACATACTTTGAAATTTCTTTAAAATTGTGAAAATAAAGTAATTGTCATTCACTATACTAAAAAAACTGCATCAAAGTATATTTTCTTACTGTATAGTAAAGTAGGATTGAAATGGGCAACTAGAACTCATGATAATGAGTTTTTCTTATCTGAACTCTTTGAGCAAATACAAAATGAAGTATCATTATTATCTTTAAACAATCGAAAGTTTTTTTATATAGCTTAATTCTCAAGTCTGAAAAATCTTAACAGTTAGTATTTAAAGTCAAAACTTTTACAATTATATAGTTTATCTATACATGACATATTAAATTTATGTTCAGATCTTGCATGTATTCGACAGTTGCCAAAATATAAGATAAAAGATTTCCCACAAAATTTTGTTTACGATTAAAATAGAAAGTAAAATACTAATTCTCCGAGGGTTTGATAAACGCGTGTTACTTCATTTACAGGCTTATCGTCTGGTAAATAGAGAAGTCTCGATCGAAACCTCATTAAATCTGGATGAGCAATAAACAATTAGTTTTTAGATGTGGCAACAAACAGGCTTCGCAGACGAAAGACGACTTTATGCAAAGGGGAAAATCTTTTTCCAGCACATTGACCTCTTTTTTCCCGGTTCAGCTCTTCAATGCCAAGGTGAGTAGGACACAACGAGATCAGCCAGAATGACCCCCTCCCCAGCTGCATTCAGAGCGGAAGCATACAAAAGAATTTTTTTCATGTCCGTTTCAATTAAATTTTTCACCATATTTCTCAATTCTTCAAGAAGGGTCATTTTGAAAAACAAAAGTTTCTGGTGGACTTTTGTTTAAACTTCTGCATGATCAGTGTAAGTAAACTCGTCACGTCTTATGTGAACCCGAGTTCAGACACTTCACTGTCAAGACTACCTTTTTAGTAGTTGTATGTTATTACGGCATACTGGCCTATAATAAGAAAGAGAGAAAGAAAAAAAGCAGAGTCAAATTACAGAATTCCTGCAGTTCTGTGATTGTCAGTCACAGAAATTATCACATCTGCTTTCATATCATGTAAAGAAGAGGATCTGACGTAATTATGTGGTAAATAAAAGAAGTAAAAATAAGATGTCTAGAGAATATCTACATTAGCAAATTTTAGAGCTTTTTATTAATGTTTGATGTTTATGTATGTCTACCATTGTGAATAACACTTAAGGATTTTCAACTGTGTAATCATTTAATTATCTATTTAGGCCAGATACATTTTCATAAAATTATAGACCTACGTATAATACAAAGGCTGTTTTTGTTAAGCCTATTCCCTTCTTCCTAGATAAAGAATAAAAGTTTATAACAGTGAATTTAAAAAAATAATTTTTGACTAATAATAGATTTTAAATAAAATTTTCACTCATAAAATGTACCCGTTCTCTTGAAAAAATTACTGAAAATCAAAATTACGGTAAGTTATATCTATACGTAATGTGGTTACTTTATTGAAATTAGTACAAATTTGAGGAGTACAAAACATGGTACTTTTCTTTTATGTGTCAATATTATTTCGTATTAGTAGGCAATAATATAATGATTTATAATGTCCCACTTTATTTTTGTTTAATATACTCATAAAAGTCTGAATAGTTTCAAAAGTTTTTAAATGCGTTTCTTTTTAGTTATTTAGCGTAAAGATTTTACAGTGGTAATTTTCCGAAAATTTAATGTTTTTAATATTTCTTATTGCTATATATTTAGTTATTTTAAATCCTATAAAGAATCGTGCAGAGAATTCCCGTTAATATATAACATTTTAAACTATTTCTAACATTCTTTTTCTTGACTTACTAATTTGAAACTAATTTTGACAATTGAAAATCTGACATTTTTTTCCTTAAAATTTTTGTAGACTGTGATACTTATTTTTCTATCAGTGGTTCTGTCGTTTCTTTCTTTTTTTTTTTTTTTTACAAATACAAAATGTTTCCCATATGCAAGAACGTACGCAGTTTTTCTAATTTTCGTCAAATTGATATAAAGAATTAGATATATTTATAAATTATATTTCACTATATTTACAACATTGCGAGAGAAATGCATGCAAAGCATATGTTTTTTAGTACTTTATAACAAGTTTCTTGCTTATTTATAAAAAGAAAATTATAAATCTCATAGTTTTAATGAAATTAGATCAGAGTTTTCTTATGAAAGATAATTTTGTCAATTCGTTATATGAAATATACTTTAGAATAAAGTTTTTGCAGGCTCTGTTAAATTATAATTAAATTATATTATATTTATTATATTATATTTATTATATATTATATATTATATATTATATTATTACATTATATATTATATTTATTATATAATAATATATATTATATTATTATTATATATTATATTTATTACTCTGTTAAATTATATTATATTTTAAACAAGCACAAAATAGTTCCCACTCTACGCCCGTTTTCTAATTTTCTTTAAAGTCGAACTGTTTATTTATAAAAAATTATAAATCTCATAGTTTTAATAAAATTGGATCAGCGTTTTTTTATGAAAGGTAATTTTGTCAATTCGATATCTGAAATATACTTTAGAATAAAGTTTTAGTAGGCTGTGATATTTATTGTGTAGCAAATTTTCATAGTTTTTCTCTTTTAAATGGGCACAAAATATTTCCCCTTTACGCCCGGTTTCTAATTTTTTCCAAAGTCAAACAAAGCACTAAGTTTATATTCAAGTATTGTATTCCAGCATACTAGCTACATTGTGAAAGAAATGCATACAGAACATTCTTTATTTTATGCATTTATACCAAAAGTTTCTTACTTATTTATAAAAAGCAAATCAGGTTTCACATATTTGTAATGAGGTGAGATCAGCGACTGGGTTTAATTTATAAAGCGATTTCACTAGTTTTTTCTTTTCTTTATTTTCCTCCTTCTAGAGAGGAAAATTAACTTTCAGATTAACAGACTTGTATTCAAATCTTGAACTTGAATTCTTTGACCTATGAAATACTTTATTGATGAATGTGTGCTTATGCCATGTTGTCAGATTTGTTTCTCACGCTAGTACGTGAATGGCGTACAAAATTAACATAGATTTTTTTTTAAAAAAAAGAAAGTTTTTTTTAAGCGCAACTTTCTGCTTTGGAGTTTAATTAGTTGTCAAGAGAAATCAGTCATTATGTAATTCTTAAATTTCAAAACTAGGTCTTAAATTTCATACGTATAATTGAGCATAATTTATTCAGAACCTTCTATTCAGGCAATTAAATAAGGATATTAAGATCTAGATTTGATAATGACATAAAACTGAATGTATAAAAAGTACGTAAGTCGTGAAAATGCCCTCCTATGTAAAATACTAATATTTAGGTTTTCTACAGTTTCAACTGACTTTTCTACGTTCAATTCTAAATTAAAAGCATTTATATTGATAGTATATATATATACGCAAATACTTATAATCTAAGTAAAAATTAATATGTATGTTTTCTACTGTTTAAACTGACTTTTCTACTTTCGATTCTAAATTAAAAAGCATTTATATTAATATTATATACATAAGCGAATACTTATAACATAAGTAAAATTTATTTTTTTATGTAACAATAAAATGTAGATAGTAAAAAGGATTATAAATAATGAATCAAAGAGCTTTAATTTGTTTTCTTTATTTATGTTCTGATTCAAGTAATCGTTTTAATTGCACCCGGATACAAACACACATACTCAAGTGTGTGTATGTATATTAAGTATTAAATTTTGAATACCTTTATTAGTATGAGTTCCATCGTATAATTTTTCAAGAATAAAAATTGTACAAGAATCTTTTACCTTATTTATATAACTAATATGTTTTTTTAAATATGCAATTTCCTCTAATAAAGACATATGAAGTCTAATACAGACATTTCCAAACACTCACATCCATTTAACTTACCAAGAGAAACTTGTCCATGCAGATCTAATAAAGAACCAACACTTAATTTATTGTTTCTAAAATAGTTTTCAACTATATTTTGATAATTTATTTTCAGAATAATTTAATTGGCATCAGTTTGGAATTGTCTTTTATATAATATTTACATATTACTGAAGTCGTATAAAAAAACGCATACGAATAAGTTTTGAATGAAGCTGGATATCCATCCTCATATTTTACTCATAAATTTATTGCTTCTGATACGCCGTCGCATAATTTTAACTATAAATATAGTAAAAAAAAATTAAACCGAGAACAAATTCAAGTTTCACTAAAAAAATTAGGACTGCATTTTTTGATCAGTTGCATTAAAAGCATAGAGTGTTAATAACTATTAAAGTATTATGCTACTACATGAAATTTATTATAAATCAGGAACATTTAATGAATTAAAGGCCTACTTGCACACGTAATTTTTTCAAGCATATATGATATGATTTTAGAGAAAATAAAATAGCTTTGTAGATTAAATATTTTTAGAACGTCACACATTTTATGCAAAAATTGCAATCACAAGAAGTTTGTAAACATATCTTACCATCAGAATATATTGCATCAAATTACATAAAAATAAGTCAACGTTGTATAATTTTAGCATCAGGATAAAGTTATAAATACTAATATGGAGAATACTGAGGATAAAATAAGGTGCTATTCGCTAAGAGAGATCTGGTAAATCAAATAAATAAATATATTCAAAGATTTTGGTATAAAAATGCGTACAGAGATCTGATCAATATTTGAATTGCACCATATCATAATTGACGAAGAAAAAGCTGTACAGTATAAAGTTAAATAATTTCTAATAATCACTGTCTTAATTTATTGTAATTCTGTTTTAGATATTTTAGTATATTTGTCTGACGTTAGAAATAATTAAAGGAATTTATACTGGTTTATTTCAACTAATTTGTAAAATTAGTTTTAAAAATGTAAGAAGACATTTATTGGGATATTTTTATTGTACTAAAAAACATTATGAATTTCTTGTTTTATCACCTTTTTTAAACATATTATTTAATTGGTAGGGAAGGTGTTTTCAAAAGAGTTAGACTCACTGGGAAATCAACTAACTAAAAAAATTTTATTTAATTTACAGCATAATTCTTATGACATAATTTCTATTGTGAAGATAAACCAGTTTTCCTCGGACATGAAAAACATTTAATGAGAAATATTTTTCATAGTGGCAGAAAAGTAATATCTAAAATACTTGCTGAAATCAAAATAAAAGATGAGTGGGAAAGGGAACTGGTGTAGGTTAGAAAAAGGTTAAAATAGGAAAGTGTGTTAAAGAATAATATTTAAAGAGAAAATATTTTATAGATAAACGTTTTGAAGTCATGATTTCAAATTATTCACGTTCTTTAGTTGAAGTAGTTTAGATTGTTTGGTGTAACATTTGATACTATTAAAGCAGTTTGTATACCGTATCCAATTTTCAATGTAGGATGGGGAATATATAGCACACAATCTCCTCAACGCCTCATACGTAATTATACCACATAGTTTATTCGATGATAAAATTGATTATTTTTTACCACGTGATAAAAAACCTACCAATTAAAAAAAATAAAAATGAATTACGAAAAATAAAATTACACCAAAATAAAATGACTTTTATCGCAGAAGAATGAGGTAGTTAATTCCTTTTCACGAAAGAAGGAATTAACCGCCTGAGGATTCTCTGAAGGTGTTTTTCCTCTCTGGACAGATGTAGTGTTCTTCAATACAATCAAACAAAGGTATAATCTTTACTAATGAGCTTATATCAGTCACAATTCAATTTGTTGATGTTTTACTCCTCTTTCCTAGCTGTCCAGAGGATAGTCAAACAGATATAATCTGTCATCTAAACTAGAGTAAATGTAAAAAATAAAAAACACTGATTTTTTGTTGTAAGAATCCTGTACTCTGATTTAAATTGGATGGCAAGATGATTGCTGAATAACAGATAGGACAAAGAAGAAGATAATCATGTAAAAAGCCTAAAATATATACAGAGTAATCTTGTTCATTGTTTTGTTGTAAATACAATTCCTAAAAAAATTATAGATTGAACGTATTTAAAATACAGAAAAAATGCATAATAATTTAGTTTTAGTTTTCTCTTTCTTAAGTTAAAGCAACAAATTGCATACGTTTTATATAAAATTCCCCCTCTAAAAATTGCCCATTTGAAACTACGTAAATTTTATTTAAAAGGGGCTGTCTTCAATACAAAATAACTTAGAAATGATGCTGGGAAAATATTTTATACGTAAACGTATCCTATCGATAAAATTCAAAAGTGGAAAAATATTTATTTAAAATCGAGTATTAAGTAGCTTTAATAACGTAATTAAATTATACTTTTTATAAGTTTTCCATTTCTAACTTAAGAATAAATTGACTTTTTATTTTATTTTTATACATATTTTTTATTTCAAAAATACCAGTTTGTAATAACATTGTGCTTCTTAAAGTGGTTGATTAGTTGTTAAAAGCAACAGCCATTACGTAATTCTTAAATTTCAAAACTAGCTCTTAAATTTCATACGCATAATTGAACATAATTTATTCAAAACTTCTATTCAGGCAATTAAATAAGAATATTAAGATCTAGATTTGATAAAAATGTAAAACAGAATGCTTATAAATTATCTAAGTACTCGAGATGCCTTTCTTTGTAAGGCTTTTACTAACATTTTTAATTTTCTATGGTCTAAAACTCATTTTTCTGCTTTCATTTCTAAATTTGAAAAAAAAATATATCATTTTAAAACTGCCATTTTAAATGTTTAAAACTTACCAATCAGATATGGATTTCACAACAAAGTAACTTGAAATGAAGTTGGGAATGTGGAAATACTTTATATTAAAATGTGCTTTATCGATAAAATTCAAAAGTAAAAAATTTTATTAATAAATAAATATAAACCTGTTGTAATAATTTAATTAATTGATTCTTTTATAAATATTTTACATCTGTAACGTAAGAATAAAATTTATTTATCTATATTTTATTTTTATAAAAATTTCTATTTAGACAATACTAGTTTGTAATAACACAATGTCACTTAAAGTGTTATACAAATAGACATAATTAAATTAAAAGACTTTAGAAAGTAAAAAATTGAAAAATAAAATTATAATTACTTGTGTTTAAAAATTCCACATATATATAATGAAACAGATATTTAAATCGCAAATGATTAAAATTTAAATTCTGAAATTCTTTTTTACTTAAACTGTCGAAAGGATAATATTAATTATTTATTTAATTCTGAATATTAATTTTTATATCCCACGTTGTTCAGAATAAGGTTTAATGAAAAATTACCCAACAAAATATTTCAAAAGTATTAGTTTTCACAGTGTAGTTCCTAATCTAAAGGTAAAAAATGATACATGATACAATTAAAAAGGCGTTATACTTTTTTGTCAATATTTTATTTTTAGTATTTAATAACGCTCCAACTTAACATGTTGATGTATTTCCTTGCCTATAATAACACATTGTGTGCATGTACATTTCTCAGTGGAATTGTACCGGAAGCGGGCATTTTGTGCGTAAACTTAGTTATTCAGTTAAATCTCAATAGATCGAAAATTATTTAATTTTTTAACCAACTGTTCTTATTTTATATTGAACTATATAAAAAAATATATAAATAGACAAATAAACACACACACACACACACACACACACACACACACACACACACACATATATATATATATATATATATATATATAATATATATATATATATATATATATATATTATATATATATATATATATATATATATATATATATATATATATATATATATATATATATATATATATATATATATATATATTAATATATATATATATACATATATATATATATATATATATATATATATATATATATATATATATATATATATATATATATATATATATGATATATATATTAATAATATCATTTTCGAAAGGATAAATAAAAGTTAATTTTAAACCTAAATTCATTTTTTAATCAACCTTCCCGTTCGGTGGCTCCGTATCAACTGATGTAAAAACTATTTTTTATTTGTCTAAATTTTTCCAGAATCTATGAAGTAGACAAGAACAATCGGCTTCGTTTTCCTGTCTATACCGTTATTTTTTGTACCCACAAACAAACCATGTTGTTACACTAAGCCGTACTGGTACGTGACCGGTGCTCAAAAGAAAACGTACTAGCACGTGTCCCGCATACAATGTGATAGCAGAGAGAAAAGAATGAAAAAAAAATCATATGTAATTATTCAATAAATATGTATAATCATAAATTTTTCGTGCTTCATTTTAACCTAAGAAAAGGTTAAAACTTTCTCAAGTAAGTTGCTATAGTTACGTGCCGAAACTAAATTTTCTTGTAAAAAAATGTTTATTTTCAAACAAGCACAGATAATACCTTACACGATATAAGTACCTTGTTCTTTGTCAAATCCTTAAATGTCAAGCCTTATTTTCTTGAGCATGTTCGGGAAAGAACAAAGAGATGAATGGATATAAAAATAGAGGAATATTTTTCTTGTGTTCCCGAGTTCAATGTAAATATCAAGGTAAAAGGTTTAATTTTTTATGCAAGATTCTTAACCAAAATTTTGTTTCAACAATCGAACATGATTATATCACCAGATCAAAGAAAGAAAATGATCCTGTGACCAGATCATCCCCCTACTTTTGTAAAGGTTGTTCAACCACGGTTGTAGATTCCCCGGGGCTGGGAAAACACTTGAGACGGCTTTTTGCAGGAGGAAGTGGATAGCACGACCTGCTTTTCCCGCTAAACAATAAAAGATAAGAATGAATAGACAAGAAATTGAATTTATATCTCCATGATTTTATAGAGATTCATGGGCTATCTTAAAATGCAGACATTTTGCTTTCGCACTAAAAATTATGAGACAATGGCTCAAGAGAATGAACTGCAAAAGATTTTTTAGAAAAGAATAAATAAACTAATACACTTTCAAAGAATCAAAATATTGTTTTTGTTTATTTTGATAAAATATACCTCCTCATATCTTTTCAAGCAATTATTTCAATGATTTCAGAATTCAGTAAAACTCGATGGTTTTTTTATACTAATGGATTATGAAACTATTAAAATTTATGACATAAAAAGCAAGATGATTCATGAAGACAAGTTCCTATAAGTGATGATTTATTTTTAATTATCAGGATTAAGTATTTATTTCGATGCATTTTAGTTACTAATTCTCCTATACATCCTGTTTCTGATGTGTCTTAGACATATCGCAGTAACTGTTATTGTTTACGTTAGGAATGTTATTAAAAGAATCAGTAATGAAAATGTAATCTTTTTGTAAACAGTGTGAATAAAATATCATATTTCAATAAAGTTCAGAAATCAGAAAGAATATTTTTTACAATGATAGGCTGTGGAACTATTTGAATTTAGAACACAAAATATGTAATAGATTCACGAAGACAAGAGGCATTAGAAATAAGTAATAATTTATTTCTAATTATGAGGATTAAATATCTATTTTAATGAATTCTCATAATCCTTCTATAAATCTTTCATTTAGGATATTGTTAGTGATACATAATCCATGCAATTACTTACACTAAGTGCTTAACTAAAAAAATAAATAATGAAAATTTAACCTTCATAAACATTACGTGTAAAAAATTTTTATAAAATTGTTGATACGTTAATGCGAGTATTTCAGGAGAGTGACTTATTAGTGACTTATTTTCAAGAGATTAATATATTTTAATTTGGTTTAATTATTGCAACAATTTTAGCCGGTAGAATTTTCTTTATAAATAGATTTCTGTACAATTTTTACTTTTAAAAATTTGAAAAATAAATATTGTCCAAGGATGGTCTTGGGATGTCATAACAATGTATCAGTATTTTGCAGGTAGTTACTGATAAATTAAGTTCAGTTTTACTTGTTTAAATGAACCATAAAAATGCAGATTTCAATTTTTAAGTTTCTAGTAATTGAAGTTACTGTAATAAATTAATTGTTTGTGAACCAGATTATGGATTATTGGTATTCCTGATTAATCTTATTCAGTTTATAAAAAAACTAATTTCAAAAGATAATTTTTTTCGAGCACTATCTAGTCTTAACTATGCATTGTAAAGCCACTGTCATGCAGATGGATTATGTTGTTGTAAATCAGACACTATTTTAACTACGATATTTTCAATGGATTTATCTTTTACTGATTACACATATTCATTTCTTAAAACAAAGATACAACTATTCTGAAGAACACTTTATTTAAATCATTCTTCTAGATTTTGTACTAAAATTATTTATTTTTTAACCCCTGATAGTTTTTTCTCCAAACATGGATCAAAAACAATCTTTTTTAAATTTCAAATTACATCTAAATCTTTCACTGTCTACCAGAAAGCAATTTGATACTTGTGATGAGGCGATTTAGATCTGTTATATAATTGATTCCTTCATACAACAAGTAAAATGTTCGGGATCTAAATCTGACCTCATCACATCTTTGTAAAGAGATGGAGGACCATAAATTTCTATTCAACGGATATTGTTGTCTTGTACGGTGGTCTCGGGCGGGATTCTGATCCCAGTCCCAGATTAGAATCCCGTCTCCGTACTTGACATTAAATAAGAACGTACCTTTGTGGAGTATTTATGAGTCCCTAAGGGACAGTGCCCAGTTAGAAGGGATAAGGTTTGGCACGTTGGCGGTCTCAAGGCGGGGTTGAAGCAGGCCAATGAAATTCTTACAACTATCCCGATTGGACGACAAGAATGAAGAGGGGACAAGGTTGAAATAATTAAATATGAAAAATCTAAAAGATGAGAAGACGTTCAGAGGTCCCAAAAGAAAGTTTTCGAAAGTCGGGAGTCCAGTCGGGTCCGACGGAAGTTGTTCGGAGGTCCCAAAAGAAGGTGTTCCAAAGTCGCGAGTCCAGCCAAGTCCGACAGGAAGTGTTCCTGCACCAAATAGTATGGCCGCACCCCCAAAGACTCAGGAGGAAGCCCCTGACGAGACCAACGGATGATATATAGATTCCCTCTCCTGAGCAGCCATAGATACCCTTCAACCAGAAGTGTTCAGGGCCCAACATTTTTGACTCACAAAGTTACCCCAAATTTATATACATTTTTGAAATTAAGATTAGGTTCTCTATCTATTTAGAACTAATTTAGAAGATGTTAACAAAGCTTATTTTATGAAAATTAGCATCAATTTGTATGTAAATAGATGTATATACATTATAATAAATTTACTTTTTTTTAATATTAAGCTAGTCTCAGTTGCTGACAATTTAGCTGTTAGTTTATTTTTTATATTTATGTCTGTAGTTTCTCAGAACCTGTGGTTAAATTTAGTACAAAAATACTTAACACAACTATTGAATATCATATATTTAAACGAAAATTTTGTACCGAATGAAAATCATACGCTGGAAATAAAACTTTTAATTACGATAATTTTTATAATCACCACGTAAAAAATGATGATAACACTGTAATTGAAAACATTGTAACTCTAGCATATGATTTTTTAGCTGCTTGTAATTATCTGTTTCAATTTTTTGTAAGAATTGCAGGTATGTTAAAGAAGGTATAACGGTTTCTTTAAAAAACTTGAACTTTTCTTAAGTTTTTCTTATGACATGCAAGGTTTTCAAATTATAGGCATCGCAATCCTATTTTCACGAAAATTGACAAACTGCATTAAAAACAAAATTGCATAGTGTGATTGCATCGTTATGCAATCAATATAAATCAATTCATTAACTTACACTGCATATTATTCTCATGAAATTCTAAAATATAAAAATATCATTCATGTTTGCGATGTTTTAAGTTATTTAGTAAAAATTCTCATACATCTTCAAATATCTAATATTTTTATGCTGATTATTGTATTTTGTCAACTTTGCTAAAAATGGAATTGCAATGAGTTGTAAATATTGCATATAATAAGTTTGATATTTTTATATAAAGTTTATATCTCCACGAATATATGAGCAATACCTCCATAAATTAACTCAAATAATTATAAGCAGCTTCATAATGATATGTTACAGTTACAACATATTTCAACATATTTTTTGCAAGCAGGTTCCATCTCTTAACTTTGTTTCTGGTCCACGATTTTCCTACGGGAAAAAAATTCATTTAAATAAATCACTTCTAACATGCTCTTTACACTCCTAAAGATTCAGGATAGTTCATTGAGAAATTTTTTACATTATAGACAAAACATCTAAATTCGAAAGTGCCCAGTTACTTTCTGACAATGTATAGATATAGGAATATATTTTGTAAATATATATATATATATATATATATATATGTGTGTGTGTGTGTGTGTGTGTGTGTGTGTGTGTGTACACCGAAGAGCCATTACATTATTAATCCCTCCATTTATAACAATGGGCTTGCCCAGGAACAAACCATTGTGCGTTCGTGGATGATGTTGGAGTATATAAAGTAGTTATGCATTGTCTTTCCAAACATAGCGCGATTAGCGGCATAATGGGAAAAACAGATGATTTATTGGACTTCGATAAAGGTCGAATCGTTATGACTCGGTGACTGGGAACGTCTATATCAAAAACGGCGCGTTTAGTGGGCTGTTCAAGTGCAGTTGCTGTGAGCAGATATCGAAAGTGGTATACAGATGGTGAAATGAGAAGTCACCGGCCAGTGGTGTGTCCTCCCCGACGCATTGATTCCATAGGAGAGTGGAGATTGCTACTTATTGTTCGGCGTGATCAAAGAGTTACAACAGCCAAAATCCCCACCAGTTACAACAGTGGCGACCCAGACAGTATTTCTTAACACACTACGCAGTACACATTACTGCGCAACCGGAGGTCGAAGAATATCCCTGCACTAACTGCACGTCATTGCCAGCTGCATCTCCAATGGAACACCGGAATTGGCATTAGAAGAATGGAAGAAAGTTGCATAGTTGAACAAATCCCGTTTTCTTGTTCATCACATAAACGAGCGTGTGAAAATACGCTGATTTTCAAAGTAAACCCTGGAGCCCGAATGCACAGTTGGATGGAGACAAGCCAGTGGCAGGGGAATTATGGTGTGGGCAATGTCTTATGGTGAACATTAGAATCCATAATCTCCATAGAACAATCCCTGACGCCTGTGTGCTACGTGAACATCGTTGCAGAGCATCCATTCATTCTAACAGTATTTCCTTCGGGGGGGGGGGAATGGTGTTTATCAACAGGATAATGCACCATGTGATAAGGGTGGAATCGTCCGGGAGTGGTTCAAGAAATATTTCAATGACTTTCAAGTCATTTCTTGTCCTCCACATTTACTTGACATAAATTCAATGGAGCATTTGTGGTCCCACCTAGAAAATCAAATACGTGCTGCCACGTTACCTACTCGTAATATGTGGAAATTGTAGAACCAGTTGGTGAGCACTTGGTACCAGTTGCCTTAGTCTACCTATCAGCACCTTTTGGAGTCAATGCCATGTGGAGTGCTGGAAGGATTTGAGGGGTAATGGGGTCCTACATATTAATAGAGTGGTCATAATGTAATAGCTGTTAGGTGTATATGTGTATGTGTGTGTGTGGTACATATAGATACAAAATATGGCAAAAAAATTTAAATTCTGTTCGGTTATTTATTATTTTAAATAAAGATTATTTAATTAACAGTTAACCTAAGTATCACTATACATTTGGTTTCTATACAGCAAAACCATTCTGCAATGGTATAGTATGTACAGCTTGATTCGGAACATTAACCTCTGGTAAATATTCTCTGGTATAAAATATCGAGAACAAAAAAATAAGCTTTATTTGTTGCATGTCAATAAAATTAGAACAATAAGTCGAAAATATAGAAAATAAAAATATTCAAGATCTCTGCTTGCAGAACACGAGCAAATGAGTAACTTTTCACCCCTCCTACGCTTTTATAAATCAAGGTCATTTTATTATTTAATAGTATTTTCTTTCAGTTTGTTTCTAAGTCTGCCTCCACAGATTATTCAGAGAAACCCACTCCTTAAGGGCAAGAAATTGTGCAATCCCGTTCTAAATTTTTTGAACCGGTTTTATATTGAAAACGAAGCCTCCAGCCCATCGACAGGTGATCGGGGCAGTCATTGACTTACCGACAATAACGGAAGAATGAAAACAGGCATCTGAAAGGACTTTCTCTAAAATTAAGTCGATCGAAAAGAAATTATTCTAATGTTTATTTTAGACTCTTATAAAGTAGCTGTAATCAAAGTCGTTAATATTAACCCGCTAGCCCATCAAAGAATGATTATGGCAAATATTGACTTACCGACAATAATGGATGAATTAAAACAGGCATCTGAAAGGACTTTGTATAATATTAAGGCGATCGAAACGAAATTATGTTAATATTTGTTTTAGTTTGCTTTAGCTGTAATCAAAGTTGTTAATATTAGACAGCTAGCCCAACAAAGAGTGATTAGTACAGTTATTGACTTACCGACAATAATGGAAGAATTAAAGAGGCATCTGAGAAGACTTTTTATAATATTAAATCAATCTAAAAGGAATTATTCTAATCAATATTCTAGATTCTTAAAAGATCTAGAAGTAAAATTCTTAATATTAATCTTCTTGATCATCAAAGGTTCATTGGAGCAATCATTGACTTACCAGCAATAACAGTAGACAGAAAAAAGATATCAGAAAGGGCTGTTTCTAATATTAAATCTATCCAAAAGGAAATATTCTAATTGACAATCTAGAATTGTTTAAAGGACCTGTTAGTAAAATTTCTAACATTAGACCAATTATGTATTACAAGACATCAATAAACATAGAGTAGAAGCATAAAGTAAGCAATAGCATTTTAAAAATTTTAAAGCAAGTTCTTGTTTATTTTATTAGAGTGTTCATCAAAAAAAATTTTTAGATAACAGCTATTACCTGATGTACCGATAAAGCTGTTAGTCTGGATTACTACGATGTGCGTTTTGATACGATAGGCTAATGAGATCAGAAGCTACAGCTTGCTACTACTTCCATACGGCTACGGACAACAATTCCAACAATTGAAGTCGAACAAATGGACTCTGGTACCGAAAGATTGCACTCTACTTGTATCGAAATCTTGCAATATCGAAAATGTTTCACAGCGTAAAGGAATAAAATAATAGGATTTTGATACTCTGGTTCATAGAAAAATATTTCAGTACCGTAAATCTGTTTATAAACAAAGTCATTACATAGTTAAAAACATTTTGCATTTATTTCAATCCATTTTCATTAACCTTTCATACATAGTTTCACACTTAAATCTGACAAAAAAGTTTTATTTCGTTTTCAAATGTAAATAATTAATTTTTTATTATAGTAATAAAGTTAATATTTAATACGAGTATTATTGTTTTTTATTTACAGTTATATTTTTTATTATTGTAAATCCCTTGAAAGAAGATTTTTCGAAGAATATTTCAGAGTATTAAATCCTTAACTAAGCTAATATAAAGTATGCTTTTATATGTATAGTAATATGTTATTATAGATGTGTACAACTTTACACAGGCAGACACTATTATACATATGTGTGTGTGAGCGCGTATGAGGATTTCTTTTTTAAATGCATCAATGTTTACATAGAATGAAGTCAACAATACTTTCCTGAGTAATTCTTTCATTTTCTATAGATATTTGTAAAAATTTACTGTTTTATTTTAAAAAGTAACTGGATAATACTTAATACATCCAGAAAATATTTTGCTTTCCATTAAATATCTCAACTTTTGATAAAAAGAAGCCGGTTTTCAAAATATTTTAATAATTAAACAAAAAATACTAATTCCCTTTCATTAATTTATTATAAAGATATTTACATCATTTTGATGGTTGAAATTGCTACTATTTCATTTAGCATTTAAAGTCTTTTGTTCTTTATCTATTCCAATTATTAAGAATGAATAATAATTTCTAGAGCAATTCCTATATTGTTGTTAAAGAAACATAAACCGTCAAACATTTATTATTTGTTAAGAAGTTAAGCAAAATTATAATTGCTTTATCACGATTTGTACAAATCAAAGCTGTCGAATCAAGCAGTAAAATAGGAAACGTGATATATTCTTAAAGCGCAGACATCGTAAGTGTTCTGAATTATAACAAAAGCCTCTAACAATGCATAAGTAAAAATAAACAACCACTCTTTCAGCAGCTTGTAAGACGTTAACAGAAAAGTGAACTTCATTGAGATTCTTCTCGCACTACGGAAGTGGGAACTTTATAACACTTATTTGCTGTTTCCCCGAGACATCTTTTTATGACGCAAATTTTGTTTTACGCGGAAGAAATTTGCTGTTTTTGGAGAGAGTTAAATATATGCATTTTACGATCAAATATAAGAACAGTATGATTTTATTATCAGTGAGAAAGGGCTGGCATTGTACACTAATGCGAAAAGTAAGTAAATGAACAAATTAAACTTTGGCTATAGGGAAACTTCGGAAGATTTGTGAACATTTTCAATATATTTTAGCTCAGCCTTATAATGCTGACACATTTTATGGAAACTTCAAAACAAAATTATTGCGGAAGAGTATAACTACCAGTTTCAGGTTCTTTTGTTATAGGTGTCATATATCCACAAACTATAACCATCTGTCTAAAACAACTCGTCTAATACACAACAAAGAAAGCGTTCTAAAGAATAAAGGAATTTTGTTAAAAGAAAGATTTTAATGTCTCTTTTAACCCATTCCAGGTTTTACCCGAGCTGAACTCGGCACTATGAAATTTTACTCTGTGCAATCAGTTTTTCCTGAATTATCTCACATGTGCTTTTTATGGTTTGGAATGATTTTATTTACTTTTATTTACTAGATTATTTGCTGCTCAAAGAGAGACAGCAGAGGGAAGAAGGTAAGGAGAGAAACAAGGTTCTACTGTCGAGATTGCGATGTTGGACTCTGTGCAGTGCTGTGTTTCCGATTGTATCATACACGATCAAATTTTGATTAATAATTTCATAATCATTTGTGTAAATGCAAAGGATATAAATAAAATTTAATTCAAGATAAAAGCTAGGTATTAAGCTTTATATTTATAGTTAGTGTTAATTGATTCCAAAGTCTAATATGATTTCTGATTCACAGAAAGCCAACTATACAGGTAAATTACTCGTTTATTTAAATTGATTTTTTACATTAATTTTTAGGGAATTTTGTATGCGAATGATGCTATTATTTTTAAAAAGCTATGTATGTATGAAAATAAGCCTAAAAATTTTGACATTTTTTGACTCATAATCCCGAAATAAAATGAACCTAGAATAGGTTAATGAAACCATAAGAAAGTTTCGTATGTATATAGTAAAGCTTTAAATGCAAATATTTTCTGGTATTCTGTATAGAGTTGTTAAAAAATATCAAAACCGATTTTAGAAACAAAAATAAAGTACAAAATACGAACACAATAATATTTTAGAAGGGGAAGGGGATTTCTAAATTTTTGGAAATTTTGACAAACAACAAAGAAAGCGTTTTAAAGAATGAAGAAACTTAGTTAAGAGAAGGATTTTGATGTCTCTTTTAACGATATCATAAGAAAGTTTTGTATATATATAGTAAAGCTTTAGATACAAATATTTTCTGGTATTTTGTATAAAGTTGTTAAAAGTATTAAAACCTATTTTAGAAACAAAAATAAAGTACAAAATACGAACGCAATAATTTTTTAGAAGAGGATTTCTAAATTTTGACAAATTTTGACAAACACCAAAGAAAGCGTTTTAAAAAATGAAGGAATTTTGTTAAGAGAAGGATTTTAATGACTCTTAATAAAATCATAAGAAAGTTTCGTATCTATATTAAGCTTTAGACACAGATATTTTCTGGTATTCTGTATAGAGTTGTTAAAAAATATCAAAACCGATTTTAGAAACAAAAATAAAGTACAAAATACGAACACAATAATATTTTAGAAGGGGAAGGGGATTTCTAAATTTTTGGAAATTTTGACAAACAACAAAGAAAGCGTTTTAAAGAATGAAGAAACTTAGTTAAGAGAAGGATTTTGATGTCTCTCTTAATAAAATCATAAGAAAATTTCGTATGTATATAGTAAAGCTTTAGATACAAATAGTTTCTGGTATTCTGTATAGAGTTGTTAAAAATATCAAAACCGATTTTAGAAACAAAAATTAAATACAAAATACCAAAGCAATAATTTTTTTTAGAAGGGGAAGGGGATTTCTAAATTTTTGGAAATTTTGACAAACAACAAAGAAAGCGTTTTAAAGAATGAAGAAACTTAGTTAAGAGAAGGATTTTGATGTCTCTTTTAACGATATCATAAGAAAGTTTTGTATATATATAGTAAAGCTTTAGATACAAATATTTTCTGGTATTTTGTATAAAGTTGTTAAAAGTATTAAAACCTATTTTAGAAACAAAAATAAAGTACAAAATACGAACGCAATAATTTTTTAGAGGGGGAAGAGGATTTCTAAATTTTTGGAAATTTTATTTGATATTTATACAAATACTTTTTACATATCAAAAACCTTCTATATATCTTAATACTATTTTAGAACTGCTTAGTTAGAACGTATATCGAACAGATAGATATATGGCGTGTGACATTCCAGTTTGAAATACACTGTTGGCAGAGAAATATGTAACAATTCAGCTTCTTATAATAGGTTTAGATCGAGCTGATCCTTGAGTAGGGAACAATGATCACTGTTTATTTTTTCCAAAGAACAATTTAATCGAACGTCCTTCAGTTCTTGATTTAACTACGAAATATAAAGCATTTTAACTCTGATAATTAATTGTTGATGACTTCGCTGTGCTAATTTTTTGGTACCTAGAACATTAGAAATGCTGAAAGTAGAATTTAAATTGTAGAATAAAATTATGCACTACCTGTTCTTCTAATGAATTGACTTTGATTTGATGATAGTAATCAACAACAGCAGTCACTTGTCTAAACAGTACGGGATACAAATTATTGCATATAGCCCCACACTGTAATGAAATGTTTTAAAATATTATTTATTTATGTTCTGATTTTTTTGTGTTTTTATGCTAAATATCAGATTTTATACAAAAATGTATTCAGTGTAAACAAATATAAGTTCATTTTGGTGCAGAATGCTTCGACAGAGGTTTTTGGTAAAAATTTAGTATTATAACATATTAACTGTTAGCAAAACGCTATCTTTTCATCTCACATCTAAAATCTGTAACACTACATTAAAATAAAAACTTATCGAATTGTTATACAATGAGATTTTTAAACTGGCACAATAGCCCTAATAAAACGTTTGTCATATATCATATTAATAGAGAACCTTTACAGACAGTAGTATCCAATATCTAAGATAACAATAAAAGTTCTAATTACTATTGCAGTTACTCAAAAGACCGGTTTGTATAAACTCCACAATAATGAATCTGAATTAAGACAACATAGCTGAATTATCTCCTATGGTCACTGATTTGAATTATGTAAAATACACAGTTTCGTAGTTTAAATGGTCATTTATAACCATTTTGTGGTTTGTATGTCAAAAACTAGGTCGTTGTTGAATCTTTTAATAGAATTATCTTTGTTCTTCCCGTCAGTTGCATTTAAGATGACAGCAAAATGGAACCGTTAATCTTACAGATGATAACACAAGATGCTTACATTGTTTTCAGCTTTTAAAAAGAATTTCAGGAAGACAGGTGTGTCACCGGAGGTAAAGAGGGCTGTCTGTGGTAAAATATACTGTAACATATGAGTCGGTTGCTAATCTTGACAGCATACTTTTATATAGAGAGATATCAAAAGGGTAACAAGGTCATAGAGGGCAATATATCATCTTTTCGCCATCATTTCTATGTTTTTGCTAAGTTATATTTCCTTAATATTTTACACAAGATAAATGGGACCTTAAAACGTTGCAGCTTAATCTGCACACAAACAGTGCTCATTAAAGCTGTCGGAGACACAACGTTCTATAAAAAAAATTCTGTTTACATTTTTAGCTCAAAAGGTCTCAGAACTATTGATAAGTTGAAAATAAGCGAAATTTTTTCAGCAACTTTTTTTAAATCTTACAGACAATGTTTCAACTAGCATTTGCACCAGTTACCTATAATGCAGTATCTAGTTTTCATTCTATAATATATAATGCCCTTTATTTGAAAAAAAAAAAATTATAATTAATTTTTACTCTCTGTATTAGGATGCAAACATTTTGAGAACGTCTTCCATGACAGAAATCAGAACATATTTTGTATATTTATAATGCAAATTCTTACATATGTATAAATATAATTAATAACACAATACATTTACATGTCCATACATAAATTATTTATTTATAAGTCATCTTGAAAATTTTAAAATAACAAAGTAGTTCACGTTTTAATATTAAAAATTAAATTTAAAAATATTAATAACAATAATTAAAAATTTTTATGTTTAAGGATTCATATGCACTAACATCAGTAAACAAAATTTTATGCAACTATTAGTAATAGTGAACTATCATATGCACAAATTAAAACATTTTAAAGCTTTAATAGGATATAAACCAGACAAATAAAGGAATAATATAATTCGCAGTAATTGTCGTTATATTTCATATATATATATATATATATATATATATATATATATATATATATATATATAATATTCAAATCCCTTCTTTACATATTTTAATATTAGTTTAATAACTTTTGATCATAAAGTACGTATGGGGTTTGCTCGGTAACTCTGAATTTTCCCTCCAGACACGATATAGACTTAATTCAGCCTCTGTCTGTACTGCTTTAGCCAATAGTTAGCGCGTTGTCTTTAAACATGGTTATTTTGTATGACGTGATCAATTGTGCTTAGGAATTATTCGTAGTCTTTTTACCCTATGAATCCCTACTTGAAAAGTGTATGTGAAGGAACACACTGTCTGTGTGCACGAAGTTGTAAAGGTTTTTGCCTGTTGTACGGATTGCATGTTTCTTACCAGAAATAAATTGTGTTGTGATTTTGAATGAGTCTCGCCCATATTTCATATATATATATATATATATATATATATATATATATATATATATATATATATATATATATATATATATATATATATATATATATATATATATATTTATAAATGTTGGTAGATTAATTTATAAAAATTCTTTAAAAAATGAAAACATTTGAGTATGCCTGATAAACCCTTAAATAAAACTATAACGTTTTTAAAGTCAATTAATGCAAACTGCATGATCTACACAATACGAATAATACGAACCATGTATTATATGCCTTACCTCTCTCACGATTTGAAGTTAGTTTATCTCATGGTTATTTTTTATTTTTCAAGCATCAAAAACTTATAATAATACGTCTGAATGTGTTTTCAAATATCATGTTTAAACTTTTGTAATAACTTTGTTTTGGTGGGCTTTCTTTTGGTTATCTTTACAACAAAAGATACTCTTAAAAACTATTTTTTTTATTTTAATAACAGCCATATTCACTTATAAGGTTTTTTATAAACAGCGTTAATCAGATGGGTATGGGACGCAAAATTCTAGAAACATATTTACGTTTACTTTTTAAGCTTAAATGAAAATGCGAATCTTTTAAAAATTAAATAATGCAAACCGTATGTATTAACAATAATTACATATGCAAATAATATTCTTTACTTATTTTTATTATCTACTGACTGCATGCCACACCCTCTATCAAGTGTTGTAGTTAGTTTATCTCAGAATTATTGTTTTATTATATTATTAAAAAGTTAACTCAAAAGTTTGACTCATAAACATTGATTTTTTACTGTAACAATTATCGAAGTCTTTGAAAGCAATTTTTCGACAAACCCTGAAGATTTTTTGAAACTTTTGAATATATTTAAAACTTTTAGTTACTCATAAATGACAACAAAATTGAAAAACCTATTAATTAAGAACTATATTCAACTTTAAATATGTATTAAATTGCATATTTTTTAAGTAAAACTTCAAATTATCGATTTATTCATATGCAAAGTAATCTGTAGAAATGTATGAACTTGAAAAAACGTATTTCATAATAAGATGGGCATAAAACATTAGAAGTTATAATTTTTTTCTGGTACCAAAATATCTACACAAGCACAACACCTCAAAGCTTATATATATGTGAATAGTTTTACTTAAGTAGTTTTTAACAATTGATTACAGTCTTATTAAAAGTAGAATGATATTTTAAGTAAAATTATTTTAATACTAAATTTACTCTTTTAATTTTTTAGTAAAAATAAGTGAAGGTCTCTTTGTAATTTCAATAACAACATAAATCCCTTGTAAGTGAAAATTAAACTTACTAAAATGTACTATATAAAATTTATTACTAAAAGGTTAATAGAGTTATATGACATCTAAAATTTAAAGCCTATACTATGACAGTATAAATGTGATAACTGTTAAGGATATAATTCATCTGATTGTTTGAGAAAAATAGTTCCCATTTAAAATTATGTTAATCTAAATTATTCATATAATAAACATTTTTATTCTAACACTTTTTGATATTTTATACAAATTATCTATGTTAAGTTTCTTAATAATTCTCTTCATAAATCCAAATAAGAATGTTTGAAATTGGAATATTAGTGCAAAAATCTCTGCTGACATAGAACAATATCAAATAATTATTTTTTTTCTTTCCAGAAATGTAAGTAAATGCACTTGTACCATTGACTAAAAGTACTAGCATCAATTATCATAATAGTTAGGCTTAAAAGTTACACGCAAAGAAATTTCAAAGTCAGAACTTTTATAAATTTTTTTAGAAATTTCATATAATAAACGATTTTATCTTAACATCTTTTGATATTTTACATATATTATAAGCTATGGTACATATGGTACAATTTGTCAATAATTATCTTCAGAAATAGTCAGATTAAAATGTAATAAAATACACTTCAACCAAAGACCGAAAGTACTGACTTTAGAGACCATAAAAGTCAGGAGTGAATGTTAAAAGCCACAAACTTTTAGCTTCAGAAATTTTGTTATTTCTACTTCTTGATATAGCCTTTATGCAGGTAACGCAAAATTATAACCATTTCTAATCAAAAAAATAGTTTTCATAAAAGAATTCTTTACACACTCTCTCTTTCTCTCTCTTGCTCCCTCTCAATTACCATGTTATTCTTAATCTGACCAAGATATAGTAATTCTAATCAAGTAATTTAAAATTTTACATTACAAAATATTTATTATTATTAATTATTAATTAATTATTTTAATCAAAAATTATTTCATTATATTAATTAATTATTCTAATCAATTTATTAATTATTTTTAAGTAAAAATAGATGGAAACTTAAATTTATAGCTTATAATATGACAAAACAAATTTGAAAACTGTAAGGCTATAACTATTTTAATTGTTTGAAAATAGTTTTTCAAATTATGGTAATCTAAATTTATTAATATAATAAACGATTTTAATATAATATGTTTTAATATTTTTATACATTCTTATCTATGGGAAATTTGTTAATAATTCTCTTTATAAATCGGAATAGAAATACGAGTTTGAAATACGAATACTAGTGCAGCAATCTGTGCTAACATGGAACGATATCAAATAATTATTTTTTTCTACAAAGAAATGTAATAAAATACTCTTTTACGTTGACCGAAAGTACTTGCATCAATCATCATAATAGTTAGGCCTGAATGTTACAAGCCACGAACCTTCAACCTCAAAAATTTTGTTATTACTACTTCTTGATTTAGCCATTATGTAGGTAACACTGAACTGTAAAATAAATCAAACTGTAAATTAAAATGAATAGTTTTTAATATAAAAAACTATTTACTCCCTCTCTCATTTAGCCTCTTATACTTAATCTGACCAAGATATAAAGCTTCTAATCAAGTAATTTTAGATTTCACAATATATCTTTGTTAAAAACAATTTATTAATTCTTTTTAAGTAAAGGTAGCTGGAAACTTAAGTTTATATCTTATAATATGACAGAACATACTTATAATATGACAGAACAAGTTTGAAAACTGTAAGGCCATAACTATTTTAATTGTTTGAAAATAGTTTTTCAAATTATGTTAATCTCAATTTATTCATATAATAAACGATTTTAATATAACATGTTTTGATATTTTTATACATTTCTATCTATGGGAAATTTGTTAATAATACTCTTTATAAATAAGAATGTTTGAAATACGAATACTAGTTCAGCAATCTGCGCTAATATGGAACGATATCAAATAATAATTTTTTTCTTCCGGGAAATGTAATAAAATACGTTTGTACGTTGACCGAAAGTACTTGCATCAGTCATCATAATAGTTAGGCCAGAATGTTACAAGCCACGAACCTTCAACCTCAAAAATTTTGTTATTACTACTTCTTGATTTAGACATTATGTAGGTAACGCTGAACTGTAAAATAAATCAAACTGTAAATTAAAAAGAATAGTTTTTAATGGAAAAAACTATTTACTCCCTCT
>CM063502.1:117216428-117243928 GCA_032207245.1 Pardosa pseudoannulata | reverse complement strand
CCCTTTTGACAGGATTGTCAAATTTGAATTTAAAGTAAGGAATATATTAGTATAATAAAGATTATATCATTAGAACCAAAAATAAATTTAAATCACAAATGGTGAGACAACTAAAATATATGCTTGCTAATATTTTTCTTTAGTTTTGCCTTCCGTTTAGATAGCATCTTTAAAAAGTCCCGTTTTCTCCAATCTGATATCGCCCTATTATTTTCTACTCTTGAGTTTAAATATTAAACGTTAAGCATGTTTATATCTTGATCGACTATCAGCTTATATAGGATATCAGTTATGATCTTTCGTTATATGCAACAGAAATAGTGTATTACTAAAACAGTAATTACATTCAAAAAATGTGTCTAAGATTAATGTCCTCTATAGATTTCCCTAAAAACATGTGATAAAATTTTGCTATCCTATGACATATAAGGAAGTGGCATGATATCAATTTTATTTACAAAAGAAACAGCATTTAAAGATCAATGGCAATTTTTGTTTCTTATACATATGAAGTTCATGTAACAGGTTCATGGTAAAGCTTACTAGAGTGACGAAAATTCGACTCCGTGGATCAAGGAAATTTAAGTTTCAATTTCCAACCAACCAGTTATATTTTGAATAAAAGAAAACTTGGGAGTGTAGTAAGCATAGCAAATTTTAAATGAATTAAGGAATGCTGCTGAGAAGTCGAGGTCTAAGATATCAAAATCCACTTAAAAATCTATTCATGCTGCTGAGGGAAATTAAAACTATTAGCATCTGTCAAAAAAGGAGTAAGAGAACTGTTTTAATATTAGAAGTAGTCTTTTTTTTTCTTGGGTGGAGAATTAAAATGAGTCTAAAATGTTTATCTAATTCAAAGAGAGAGTTCCAATTATATGCTTAATTTTAACGACGCTAGTCTCTTTCTTAAAAAATGAATTAATATTTATCAAGGTGAAACAGCTATTGTTCTTCAGTAATACATTGTATTTCAGTTAAATTATAAAAATGTAATTCATTGTAATTGCATTAGTTTTTCTGCGGTAAAATAAGTTGGAATATTAAATAAGAAGCGTAACATTAACACTTATTTGCTCTAAAATATTCAGTAGACTTTAAACTCCAGAGTATATTTGGTCCAGTGATCAGCTAATAATGATGCTTCAGAATTTATTAAGACTGACTTCGCTTGGTTTGTTTTCACTTTTACATAATTGGAATTCCCATGCTGTCCCGGCGTAAGCCATACAGCCATCACCTTTACATAAATGTACTCTGTTAGAAAGGGTTTTTGAGCCAAAAATTATTACATAAAACCGAATTCAAAGGCCTTCAGATGAATTCAAAATAATTCTAATAAACAGATTCAGGCATGAGTAACCATCCACTTGCCTCCTTGACCATATTATGGTATATTCACTTTTTAGATGAACTGGTAATCAGATTGCGACAATGCCTCTTCGATTTGTATAGTACTTTTACTTTATTATCGAAATGCATTACCTTTTCTATTTCAGTGCCTTGAGCTTAAAATAGGATTTCTAGGTACCAAAAGCATCAATAGCTTATGTAATGTATCAGACAAAGTTCTGTCAAAATTTAATGTAAGTTATGTATAATACTAGTGGTAACTGTTGTGTAGGAAATAAATCATATGTTTGTATCTTTCTTCTATTTTCAGATAGGGTAGTTGATATTCGAGAGATCTCTTTTAGATATCCTAGTAATATCTTTTATAATTCTTAAACATTGTTTAATATTTTGATGACTATAAAATTTATACCTTATGTAATTCATTGTTAAATATCTAGTTTGCTGCAAAACTGAAGAAGTGTTCTCAAAATGCAAATAAAATACACTAAAATATTTTTTATGATTTCTTCTGTCTACATATTTTTCTACAGTACTACACTGCAACAAAAATTATTTAAAATTAATAATCTAATTTCCATCTCAAAAATCACTAAAATTTCTTACAGTTCAGACAGAATAACCTACTAAAAATAACATTTTTATGTCTACAATCACTTCGAGGAATCTGGTAAAAAAAAAATTAATAAAACTGAAACAAACAATTTCTCCTTAAATTGCTCTAGAGTATGTATGTAATATAATGGAACTATAAAATAATAATTTAGAATATAACTTTAACATAAGATGTAACTGCTCCAAATATCTCGTTTAAGGTGAAATTCAACAGGTGCTTTCCGAAGCAACCACTCTTCCATATTCATAAAAAATTATCTAAATTCAAAAGTAGATTTCTGGTAATTATATCAGACAAGAAGAAACTGGGTTGAAATTTCGAAGACTTTCAGAAGTTTTTTGTTATTTAATCTAATCAAATACATTTAACCCAATCAAGTTCTTTCTAGTATTAAAATAGGAAAGGTATATTTTGGAAGGAATATCGAAATTTGCCTATTACAGATGAATCACAGAGTTCACCAATAAAAGAGAAGCTCGATTATCTCCAGATATTTAAAAAGTTCAATCAAAAAATGTATTGAAAGGTGAAGGTTCTGGTACAAGTGAATTTTTGTTGAACAATTATGCATTCTCCAATCAGACTTTTACTTTTAGACAGGTTTCTGCTTTAATTGAACAACACTTGTTGGCGGATTAGGAGTAAATATTACCCCATTACATCTGAATTATGTTCTATTTACGATATGTCGGGATATCGTGTTAACCATGAAGGAACTTTTATGTACTGGTCAAGGAAACGACACCAAATAACATGATCTCTAGTGACGAGCGTTGTCCTGTTAGGAACCACACCTTGATTAATTAATAAATGGCACACCCACTAACTTAAAATTGTTTTAAGGTATTGAGAAATTAGTGATACTTATAAAAACAAACATTAGTTTAAATTATTATCCATCACGTTACAAGCTAAACGATAGGTGAGGACAATTTTAGTAATATTTCTCTCGAAGTATTCTATTATTCAACTTTATTAATTACTACACAAGGCTAAATTTTCTTTATGTTTGTATAACTTAATTATTATCTATCAATACTTGAGTTGATTTATTTTCAATAATGCTAAAAAAATCAACAAACGTTAAAATATTCTCCTCAATTCCTGCTCATTGACCGTTATATATAAACATACACATTCGTATACTGAGTTGCAATCAACATATAGTAATACATGCATGCATGCACACACACACACATATATATATATATATATATATATATATATATATATATATAATTTAACTTTTAAAGAGAGAAACCTATTGACAGTCTATTTACAAGCTCTGGAAGGGTAACTTTTATTAAAAGCAGTTTGAGAATAAGGAATAAAACATTTGTAAATACCACAGTGATCAAAGATATGTAACTGATAATATTTTAATAGCCATCTATGAGAGGAATAGTACTGTGGAAGGTTTTAAAGAATGCAAAAAGTAATAGAAACAATTCTAAGACAACAATTCCATTTTATATATTTTCAAATTTTTCATCCGAAGTCTACTTGGATGAAAGCAGAAAATATTTATTAAGACAAGGTATTTTAAAATAACCAGACAATGGCAAATAATAATTTTAGCATTCAAGTATTTAAGATTCCTTTATTACATTTCATGTATCATTTTATCCCCATCTATTATTATCGATATTAGAAAAAAGATCAATGTTTGTTAACATACTTTTAAAGTAAAAAAATATTACAAATCACAAGACAACCAAAACTCAAATAAAAATCCTTAACTTTCATCTTTGCTTTTTATCTAAATGATATATAATGTAATAAGAGTTAATAACGACTTTTAAGAGGGCAAATTTATTTTACATGCAAAGAACAACTTTATTTTTAATCTTCAAAACAGCAAATACCATTTTCTAAACTTTAGACACGTTTACATACTTTAAAGTCAATACTGTTCAGGAATGCACCAATTTTTCACGATTTGATATAAAATATGACAAAGTACTTCAGTTGGGATACTCATTTTACTTTATTTTTGATTGCATTATTTCACTTTCTTTAAGATCTTCGTGTCTGGTTTCCGACTGCTGAATAGCAAGGAAGAAATGGTAAGAATTTAAATCTGAATTTTATGTAAATTAATTCTTCTTTAGCTTCCGCAATTTTAGCTTCATACCCTCAGCCAATGTTGTCATCTTCACTATTATTCAATCTCACAAATCTTTCTTGAGCTTCGCAGATACTTCTTATTTTTTTTACATTTGTTGTCACTGATTCAGACATAAGCACGTTTTATTTGTACATTGGGTGGTATTCAGTTTTCTTTTATTTTTGTAGACTTATGATTAGGAAGTCGTGTATAATGTGCTTTTATACATAACGCTTTGCATTTAGTACGGATATCCACTCTTACCCTTTGTATCGTAATATCCCCAATTGAAAAATATTTTCCAGAATGCTACAATGCAACTTTTAAAACATGTAAAAAATAATTTACAGGATTTAAAATATAAAAATGAAACATTTACTGACAAAAAAGTATATTTCCTTCAATATTAAGAAAAAACGTATTTTTCGTAAAAATTGTAATCATGTTCATCCGATCCGAATTGTAATCATGTAATTGTAATCATGTTCATCCGATCAAACAACAACAAAAAAAAACTTTGTTGCGAAAGCTAAATTTAAAATCTGCATTTGCTACCGATTCTATGAGTAAATGGTGTTAGTTGCAGAACAACAGCAGTCAACAAAAACTCGTTCAATATTACCGTGGAAATTACATTAATTTTGAGGTACTTTGCAGATCTGAAAGACGAGGATACAAGGAGTTAAACACTCAAAAACTTATTTCCTTCGTAATTATGAGGACATTTAAACATTTAAATGCATTGTAGACGTTTCAAAAAGTTTTTGTAAACTATTAACTTACAAATATGAAACTTTGTGAACATATACATTAAAGTGGAGTTAAAATAATCGCACTAAAATGTTTAAATAAAAATACTTTTTTTTAAATTCAGGGTTTTTGAGGCTTACTATATATATATATATATATATATATATATATATATACATATATATATATATATATATATATATATATATATATATATATATATATATATATATATATATGTGTGTGTGTGTGTGTGTGTGTGTGTAAGGAAAATTCTCAGGGGTTTTCAAAACTTAAATCAAGGGTAAAAATTCCCGCGTCATTTTCCATTCCCCTTTTTAACCCCTAACCTAAATTGACCACTGGGGCTACAGGTTACGCCCTCAGAGAAGGGGCCTGGCCAATTATAAACCTACATGGCCCTAGCGGACAATTTAGGAAATTTCCAAATAAAAAGGAGATACACGCTAACGGAGACAGATTTTTCTAGAGATATTGTCCCACAGATGTTGACCCAGGTGTTAATGGTCTTGTAAATAGAACTTCATGCTAGCTGACCCTTCAGTTTGTCCCTATGATGAAGTGGGAACCCGTCCTTCAAAGTTATCTTAATAAAGGTCTATAGCTGAAACGGTATCATTTTTATGGCCATGACTGCAACCCCCCATCGAGAAGTCAGTCTCATTACATATATATATATATATATATATATATATATATATATATATATATATATATATATATATATATATATATATATATATATATATATATAGATAGATAGATAGATAGATAGATAAATAGATAGCGTAATTTTTACCACAAGCTTAATATGTATTAAAATGTGTATCAATTTTAAGTATAAATTTAGAATTTTAAAACTCAAATTTAAAAAGTCCAAAATTTTTATGAAAATTCAACGTACAGACATAAAAGCATTTGATATAAATTATTAAATAAACCAACAAATTAATATCCAGATATGTTCAACGTATGTTTTTTAAGCAATAATATGGCAAAATTAAGAGAAAATAGAAAATTAAAGTTCATGAAACATTTTAAAACTGATTTTTTTTATTTCAATTATAAAAATCCAATTTTAGAAAAATATAATGTTACTAATTCAGTTTTATTTTAATTTACTGTATGTGAACAATGTTTCATGCATTAAAATTTAGGGTTCTCAGCGGATTTAAATGTTCAAAAAATTGAAAAATAATTTAGGAAGAATTATTGTTCTGCAACCAGTTCTTAGTACATTAAAAAAACCCAATAAAAAATTCCTTGTATAACTCAAGTTATAGACCAGATTATAGAGTATATATGTGTCACTTTCTGATTTTTTTTTTATTTTAAGGGTTATTTTATAAAAGATTAATTTTCTCTACTAGTCGTGGGAATTAAAACATTTAAGGAATAAATGTTTTTTGAAAATCCCCATATTTGAATACAAGCATTTTAATATATTGAGTCAATATAATAATGTTGTTCTAACATTATCATGTTTTAAAAATTAAATTAAATTAAAATTACTTAGTTATTTCAATTTTCAATTACTTTTTAAACATTTGTTGATGTCACATTTATTATGCTGTTAATTTCTTCTACAAAACATACTTTTCGGATTATTTTGACGAAAAATTCTAGTTTATGTGTTAACTAGAACTTCAGTTACTTTATGGATAACAAATGATCTTGCAATGCAATTTCTAAAAATGTTATTTTATTATATATTTTTTACTTTATTATAAAAAGTATTTTTTTATGATATATTAATTGTGAAAATGATCTGAGACAATGCGAGGAACTTTTGCCTAATATAGTAACATTATACCAAGTTATTGAAGCTCGAATTCAAAAGACATTTGCACTATAATGTTAAAATCACCGAAACATCTCAAATGAGACCGGCCTTAGATATTTGGCACCTCCTCGTGAGCTACTACTACAATTAAACCCTTTATTCCTTTAAATTATGTAGAATTACATTAAACAGCCTAGAAGACAAAATCAATGTTTTCTATCGAGGAAATGTTGTATGGCGTTTCAGAGTCATAAAATTATCCTACTTATATACTACATAAAAATTATCGGGTTTTTCAATAAATATAATTATATAATTTTCAGTCCTTTCTGTAGTAAGATAGGGACCATAACGGCTATAGTCTATTTATACCTTTGGCGATATCGCATGCGTTAATTACACTCATTTCCAAAAGTTAAGCACGAAGGTGTAAAATGCAAAAAAATCAACAAATACTCCTTTGATTGACACAAAATTCGCAAGAAAGTTGCATATATATTTATGCATAAAACAAAATCGGTAATTATATACAGAAATGAAAACAATAATTTCTTGTAAGTTATCAGATAATGACATACTGGAGACTTAAACAGAATTATGTATAAAGTGAAAATAAACAGCATAAAATGAAAAAAAAGGACATTAATAGGGTATGTGATCCCCCCTCATCTGTATACGAAGTTTACACCTTGTGACGATGCTTTCAATTAGGTGGTCAATCACCGCAGAATTAAGCAATCGCCATTCTTTTTGTAGAGCAGTTTCCAGCTCAATAAGAGTGGCTGGAGATGGGAAACGTGAAGATACAGCACGGCCGACAGCATCCAAAAGATTTTCAATGAAATTAAGGTCGGCCGAATATGCCGGCCACGCCATACGCCCAATCCCTTCCCTCTCCAGGTAGTCATTGACGATGTCAGCTCTATGGTGACGTGCGTTGTCGTCCATTAAAACAAAATTAGGGCCAACTGCCGCAGTGTCTCACAATGAAAATCTCACAATAGGTTCTAGGACTTCATCTCGATACTGGACAGCCGTCACATAACCCCGTTTGAAGATATGCAAGTCGGTGCGGTATCCTAATGAAATAACTGCCCACACCATAATGCTTCCGCCTCGAAATGCGTGATGTTCGATGATGTTTTGGGGCTGATAGCGTGTTCATTGTTCACTCCATATCCTTATACGCTTTTCATCTGGCTCTAGAACAAATGTTGACTCATCAGTAAACATGACATTGCCCCACTCAGACACAGTCCAATTGACATGGTCCCGGCACCACTATAATCGTGCCCCCTCTTGATTGGGCGGATAGAAAAACACAACTCGAGGTGCGCAGAAGTACAGTCCACTCATATGTAATCTTCGGCATACAGCAGCTGCATATATCGCCTTACCAATGGACGCTGTAACCATTGATGTCACACGTGTGGAGGTCGCTCTTCGATTTCGCTTGGCTAAAATAGCAACATATCGATTATCCGCGGGGGTTGTGGCCCCGCGGGGGCAGGTCCCTTGGGCGACCTGCTACAGGCCTTTGGACAATGGTCTGTGTGGTTTGAAATTGTTTTCCTAAACGTGAAATTACAGAATGATGAACGCCGAAGAAAAGAGCAACATCTGTGATCAACTGCCCTGCTTCAATTCGTCCCACAGCACGCAAGTGCTCAAAATCTTCCATTCGTCTTTTGGAAGTCATAAATACACGTATGTCTTGAAAACAAATTGTACGAAAGTTTTAAACACCTTCTATCAGCACTTACAATCATTTTCTGTAACCCTTCATAAAGCTGGCATCTTATAAGACTGATCTTTTTGCATATTTCTTGACATGAAAGCGCGATTGGCTGTTAACTAACATATTTTCATACTTCCATCTACCTCTGCATAGAGTTGCATCCTCTTCAATTCTGGTTTTCTTCCGGAAATTAGCATTTTCATCTTCGTGCTTAACTTTTGGAAGTGAGTGTATTTAACTGAACATCTACAACAAAGAAATAATCTGATTGCAATTTGATTCAAGGGCAAAATTTATACTGAAAAGAAATTGTCATTCAAGATAGAAAATATTTAAAAATTTGAAAATATATTGTATTGATTTCCTGGACACACATACAACCCTTTTGATAAATAAAACAGAAACACTCAGTCAATATTAATTAAGTATTGAGTCCTAAAACGAATAAAGCATTGAACTTAAAACATATTAATCATTTAAATGACACTCATTTAAATCATTTATTGAATAATTCTATAAAATAAGCAACATAACTGTGAGATTTCCTCTAAAACAAAAGTTCATTTGCTTCAATTTTCTTCAAAACAATTCTCTACTTTTTAAAACTTTCTGCTGTTTTGTGGTGATGCCATGAATAAATTAATATTGAATAATTAATTGATTCACGGGTCTAGGGACTCTAGGTAGGTGCCTGGGTTGCCATTTTCCCTTTCTAAAGTTTGCACTGCCCATAAGCATTAATAAATACTCATTGTAACATCAACTACTCTCTTAAAGAGTTCGATTTCTAGAATCTCTTCAGACTTACTTCAAGAAGAATAAGATAGAAAGAGAGAAAAGATTGATACTTTGAGTCAAACATATGTATGTTACCCATCTATCCTCAAATTTTAGAAGTGTCAATTTACTCATTTCCTTTATATCATTTTCATTTTATATCATCTGAACAACTAAGTTGCCTCTAGCGTGTGACTCATAGCATGTTGCACTAATAGCAGTAATCACTCTGCACCTGAACAACTAATGATGACCGCGGGAACATCTCAGATAATAATGTAGCGCATAATTTAACAACCTCACCTCATTTTCTTCTAACTCTTTGACATTCTTAATTACATGAAACTGAAAGAATTATATTTTTTAAAGTACTATATTTAGATCTTTGATAACGATATATTTAAAATTGAACTGTGTTCTAAAATGTGTTGAGTATGGACAGGAAAAAATAATAAAGATAACACTGAAAACCACAGACTAAATTAAATCGGACGAATAAAAGTTACTCTAAACCACACATTTAATTGGCTAACCGGTGCCTCTGTCGTATTCATATTAATCAAATTACTGTAACCCCAAAATTATTTCCATTTTTGATGATTTTGTTATTCACCTAAATAGAATCATATCAAGTAAAACCTTTCAAGTACGAGGTTTCTTCCTCCCAGATTCTATTTTAAGTTGCGTTTATTATTAGATAATTTAAATGTAGTGGTTCTTTTTCTAATGTTAGATGTATGAGATAGGTTAAGAGTTAGAATTTGATTTCAGAATTAGCTATGTTACTTAGCAGTTAGAAAAATTAAATAGATTCTACGTAGTAAAATGAAAAATTGTACTAAATCGAAAGGAGTTATAAGATATCTTTCAACGAGAAAAATAAGAACTATTGACTAATAAGTTAAAGCATAGATGTATTAATAGAAATATATACGCGTACTTTTCTAAAAGTGAGTAAATATTTATGTGCATGCATATTTGTTCTACGAGGTTTATAACATACACAAAATCTTCTACAAGAACTCTTCAAATCCATCAAAAAAGTTACCATCGATTTTAACATTTCCACCGCCCAACCAGTCACCAATTCTTCTATTTCACCTTTGCCAGTCAACAATAGACGGCACTACAAAAGTATTTTTTTTCAGTATTGTTGTCATCTTTATTTATTTATATATAAAGAGATGGAGCAAACTGAATCTCTGACAAGGAAAGGGGTTCCAGAAAGAAATAAGATTTTTAGGTTTAGATTCCTGTTTATATTTATGGTAGCCCATTACAGTTCGATTGTAGTTCATTTTTGTGAAAAAAATTAAACCAGAACCTATTAAACAATTAAAGTTAGTAACAAACAACTACAAATATCCATGCCAGTAATTGGATTTCAGCTCCTGAAGTCAGATCTTGAGATTCACCCCCCTCCTTGTTCTTGCCAGTTAAAAAAAATTAACTTCTCTTATATATATTCTCTTTTATATATTTGTTTAGGGATATATAAAACAATCTTTTTGAATGTTGCTTAATATATCAAAATCTAACTTACATTCTTTTAAAGTACATTTCTTTTTAAAGTTTCAGTTTATGTTACTTAAGGACTTAAGGATCTAACTAACTATTAAACTACTTAGGGATAAAAAGTAACCTAGTTGTTTCTGGCACTGCTTTTTCAAATACAGAAGATTGTGCCCCTATCAGACAATCTTTAGTATTCCTGGTTTCTCTTAAAGTATAACAACAATACAAGCTCGCTGCCAATAGTCTATTTCCAGAAAGGCACCCCTTCTCCCAAAAGAGGTTCCATTGTAGATTCACCCCCTGTAGTGCATCCAGGTCAACAGTTACTCTGGATCCTTCTCAGAGAATGATTAGCTATATTACATGTTCAGGGGAGTTTTTTAGACGAGTAAAATTCCTCACTTGTATCTGCCCAAGATACCAGTAAGAAAACCTGTTGCCTTGGACCGATTGTAACTTGATCCTACAATATATTCAATACATACTGATATTTTTTAAGAATTAGGGTTTGTTTATATACTTATTTGTAGAGAGGGTGGGTGAACAAAATAAGAAATTATTCTATATCTGTATAGTTGATACTACATCTCATAAAATATATTTTTCGTTCTTTTTTTCTCTGAGGAATTCAATCATGTTTTAGCTCGTAAATCGGGAACTAATTATAAGTGTATTTATCCTACATCCTTGTCACTAACTTTATTTATAGATGATTTTAAATAACAAGTATTCGGACAATCTACCCATTGTACCTGGAGCCTGCTCCTTTGTATTACCACAGCTTAGGTCTAATATGCAACATCTTGCATGTTAAACTATATTTTATTGCTAAAATAGTCATTCGTGCATGTATTTGAAATTTTATAACTAATCTTTTACTGTTCACATTTGTTAAACATCATACCTCGAAGCACGCGACTACAAAACTGCTGTACTTATCATCATAATTTGTTTGTATTGCAATAAAATTTGTTTGTTGTAGCTAAATTTCATTTTTAATTATCCTAATCATTATTAAATAAGAAACAGGTATTTATTTACGAGTTAAAAATTACCAAAGAAATCATCAGATCCAAGGTACATCATGGTGCTGTACCTTGAACCTAATTTAACTTAAATTGATAAATGCTCAGATATATACGAATAGAAAATATGAATATTATAACAAAACTACATTCATTCACTAAAAACCTAAAGTATCAAATAATGAATCAGATATTTTTTCTGTACAAAATGGAAAAAAACTACGATAAAACCAAAAAATAGAACCAAATTACTACAGCTTCCTTTACATGATATACCACATCACCGTAATCATAAGTGTTGCAAAATAACATATCAGACAGTTTTAGGCGTAAATATGCATTGATTAATTTGAGTATTCTCCTAAATTTTATGATAAACTAAAAGTGATTGGTTGAATTTTTGTTTTACACTATTCAATAGCTTCAAATAAATATTTGAAATCTGAAAAAAGAAAGGAAATACTGTTTAAACCATAATGGGGTTAATCATAATTAATTTATGGTTGAATATATAATTAGTATTTAGGTATATATTTATGTGTATTTTTATAGAGTTATAATAAACCAACGAAATATCAGTTTCTCAAAAAATTATTGCTATTTACGGTTGAAGGAATTATGGATAATTAATAAGGAATAGTTCAGGAAATAACAAACTTTACATGTGTGATTTGGGAAAAACCAAAATCTTTTTAATTCGCGAATTAATGAATAGCTTTCAGTTTTACGAAGTTTCAAAATATATTTATAGGATTTTGTCATACCTTAGAATTTAATCGGTTACGTAATACGGCCCTCATTTATGGAAAATGATTTCGTGTATCATTACTTAATCTCGGCGTAACTTATTTACTTTTGAACAATTATGTTTTAGATTAAATAAAATTGTTATTTAAGTAGAGTTCTTTTATGTATAAGACGTAGTAATTATAGTTTTATTCAAATACGTGTATCTCGAGTCAACAATAGCACGTTTTGGGGTTGTTCAAACTGCTTACCGCAAACGAGTCGCCTACGGCAAGTGAATTTCATTTGCTCGGGTTAGCAGAATAGATCAATAAAGTCTGCTCAAACCCGCACCTTTGATAAAAATGAAAAAGAGGCAGTTTTTTTTTCTGTCGCGGCCTTTCAATAAATTCTTAGAATACCCTTGTGACCTTCTATATCCTTGGAGGCTTACGATAATCAGCTGGAAAAAAAAAACTATATTTCGTAACTGCCAACTCACCGATCATGCCATTCTTTCGTGAAACTAGTGATTTGCTTTGCAAATCTTCGTTCCCTGAAAGAGTCTACACTGTTGAATCAAGATATCATTTGCCGCCCACCAATCATGGTTATTTCGTGAGATTGTATATCATATTCAACTGGCATTTTTTTTTTGTTTGTCTGCTCTCTCTAACGAGATCATATGAGGTTTGCCTGAGATATCTATTTTTCAATCAACATGTTAATTGACTGTACAGTGCTGTAAAGGAAAACTTTTAACTTGATTCATTTACTTGCTTAAATAAAGATTAAATTAAACCATCGTTAATATTGTTGTACCATGAATAGTGTAGAGGAGTGCAAATAGGTAATTTGTTGGAACGTCCGTATGTCTTAAGTACTTAATTTTTTAAGGAACAATTTGCGAAACATTAAAACCACCAACAGAAGCAATCAGGCGAAAGAAGATTTATTTGCTGTTTAAGAAATATAAATTAGTATCTTTCTTTACGATTGCTTTTGCGTATGAATTACTATTTATAAGTTAAAAACAAATTCCTGAAATTTAAATAAAAGAAGAAAATAATTATTATTATCATGCTCTATTACAACGTTGTTACTCATGTAAAGTTTCTCACTCCTGTTATGGACTATTGTTTCACAAACCATATTAAAAATTTCCTCTAACATGTATTAATTTATTATCTATATAAACTTTAATGCAATTTTTTGCTAGTAAAGATCTTATTTATATGAGATTTCTTAATTATTAAAAAATTAATTACGGAAAGGTAACATTTTTATGTACTTGTGTATCAACTTATTTTTAAAGGAGAGATTAATGCTGCAACGACTTCAATGTTCTTGAGTGAGAAGTAGAGTGAAGAAGGATCACAGTCACAATAGAATTGGAAATCACTTTTATTTTTTCTGGAGTAAATACGGGGTATATACAGTATATACAAAGGGATTCTAATTCTCCCAAAACAAGTCGAAATGTAGAGGATTGTTGCTTGCGTAAAATTACCACGACGATCACAGTCGAAAAAAAGATTAGATAATCTCACTAGATGGGGTTTGGTTTGGTTTGGTTTGGAGTGCTACGGTCTACTTTTTGCTACACGAGGGCTAAAACGGTGTCATTTTTATGGGCCATAACTGCAACCACCCATCGTAAAATCCGTCTTATTACATATATATGATGTGAAAATAGAAAATAATATTATTATTAGATTTTTTATTATTGTTTATAAACTAATGTTCATGGGTAGCTATAATAGCAATCAGTAAATAAATAGATTATTTTACTTATTATACCAAATGCGATACTTGTTTCAATTAAAATTATCATGAATTCGAAAATTTTATTGACTGCTCGAATGGGGATCATGGGCAGCATTTGACCATATCTTACTCAACATATTGTGAGAATGATTATGACAACATTAATATGTGATCTAAATTTCCCTCCGCTTATATTAGTGTTTGTTGCTATTTAAAACTGCTCGTATATGTGCAGATTTATAATTTAAGAAGAAAGTAAAGAAGACCGCCTTAAAGAGGACCGCATTTTTCCCTAAATTCAACTAACTTTATTTTTAAATTTAATTAGATATTTTTAAGCTTTTTACATTTCGTAGTAAAAATGTTTATTTTAGAAGTCTATTGATAATAATAGAATAATTAGACGATAAAAGGAGGTGATGAGTGTCGAATTTTTAGATGTTTATTTTTGCGCCTTGGATAGATTTGACAGTTTCTACTGAATCCAGATGAACTCGATAATGAAATGGTGATGAGCGTATATGTTCTATGTGCATAATTTTGTTCTTAGATCTGATAGTTGCTATTTAACCAACAAAAATTCGTCCCTGACATCGTATATCGAAGTCGTTTCTGATATTAAAGGTTAGAAAATATATATTGCTATATATCATCCATTTGTAACAGAATTTAAAATAATATTACTCTTAATGTTTAGGTTTGGTTTGAGTTGGAGTGCTACGGTCTACTTTTTGCAACACAAGGGTTAACGAGACCGGGACATACAGCTTAAAGCCGATTCCGAATGGCTACGAACATCCATGCCACAGTGGCATTCGAACCCACGAACTCCGGTACCGAAGGCCAGCACCCTAACTAATCGGCCATCGTTGGGGAGGTCTTTTCATGGTACAATGCAAACCCAATCTATCCCCCGTTCGGTGTCCGAGACCATGCCGTTCCTTATGCGAGCGGACTGTACAAGTCTCCCGAACGAAATCACCAAAAAGCTGGCTCCGGTTAAAAGTCGTGAAGCCACCACGAGGTCAAAACACCTACGTAAAAAATGTCGAAAAGCCCCGAGTCGCAAAATTCTAGGCTTTTTATACCTAGGGATCAGTTACGGTCCCGCCAACCCTTTTTTGGTCAGTTACGATCCCAGTTACCTGAGAACTCCAGCTAAAGTTACTGCTAGTTTTTTTAGTTGAATTCTCATTCTTTAGCTGTCCTGGTTGAGGCTTCTCCAGGCAATCCTCCGGGGTCATTACCGCAACCGATCAGGGGTGTGACGCCTATTCAACCAAACTGTCAACATCCCAGACACTATTGTCGTCGAGCTATTGTAGCCGGTCGGAAAGGAGTAATTCAGATCAGCTGATTTCGGTTCTGAACAAAGGAGGGGGTCTTCCCAATACTATATTTGCCATCCTTTTGAAATAGAATTTGTATATATTGAATTATCATAAAAAAATTTTACATATCCCAGGAAAAAGGCATGCATTTTTTTACCTTGAGACTGTTTATTATCAGGGGCAGCTTTCTAAAAATTTAGCAAATATCATATCACCAAACTTTTCAGGGACCTTATATTTAATTTATTTATATCCAGAATAGATTAGAGATGTCATACAAACGGTTTTGAACAATTATTAAATTTTACAGATCAGAAATTTCATTTTATACCGCGTTTAACAAATAGCATTATCATTAACATTCATTTGTGATTTTTAAACAATATATTCAAGATAACAAAAGAATAAATGTAAAAGTGTCCAGCAAGTTTGGAAATAAATTTATAAAAAAAAAAGCTTTATGGAAATTGTTTCTAAAAGTTGTTTTGAAATTAGGTTACAAAACATTTAAAATCGTGAAAATTAAAACGATTTAATGTGATTTTACTAAAATAGGACAAAATTAAAAATAAATAAACATTTGTTACTTTGCAGAAGTTTTCCTAACCAAAATTTTACGCAAAATCTATCACATTTACTATAATACATCCAGACGCGTTTATTATGCATGCCTTGAATGGAATAATAATAATATTATAAAGCATAAGTCAGTTACAGCACACGAAGTAATTTACAATTAAGATAAGAAAAAGGTAAAAATTTTGACAAAAATGTCCATTAGTCAGTTCTAATATGATATATTTATGATCTTTTTTTTAATTCCATTAAAAACTCAGATAAATTTTCAATTAATTTTGAAAAAAAAAAATTTTTTAATTATCTAAATTCAATTGTAAACTTTTAATGCATGAATTACTACCCTTAAAAACAAAGATCTACTTCGTTTTGTAGAATATGCCTTTATGTAGTCAGGTAAGTGTTTTCTTCTTTTGAAATTAAGAATTTTTTAAAAATTTATTAAATTGTTATTTAACAGGATTGGATACCTTAAGGAAAACATACAGAAAAATAGATGAGAAATTTCGGGCTTATTTCAGTCTTAATCACTAATTAATTTTAATTATACATAAATATACAGTGAAACGTATATAATGATATTTTCTTTAGTGCTCCGTAATTCTTTATTTTACAATGCGCATTTGAAAGAGGTTAGTGATTGTCCTATAAATATTTACCCTTTAAATTAAATTTTAAATTACCGCGCAAATGAACAAACTGTCTCCAGTGATAACCTGTCTGTAACAGATTTTCAAAAATACAGCAATATTTGTCTAGGTCCCTACAGTACCATTATACGCATGTATTTATACGTGTATATATATATATATATATATATATATATAAATATATATATATATATATATATATATATATATATAATATATATATATATATATATATATATATATATATATATATATATATATATATATATATATATATATATATATATATATATATATATATATATATATATATATATGTGTGTGTGTGTGTGTGTGTGTGTGTGTGTGTGTTTCTAGCACCGGTCTTAGTGTAAAATAGGCATAAAGTTAAGAACAACTATCTTTTAATGTATTCGTATTGTGTACTTCATATGAATTCAATCTATTTTGCAGCAAAACAGTAGACCGTAGCGTTTCCAACCAACCAACGATATCAATACACACACACACACACATATAGATAGATATACACACAGATATATATAAATAAATATATATATATATATATATATATATATATATATATATATGAAAGAATGGCCAAACTGGACCCACATTTATAAGGGAAAGCCTCTTTAAATTGCCCCTATTTTTTTCTTCAGTCCGGGCATACTGGGCTGCCAAGAGTCCCAGCTGCTCGTCGAGGTCGAAAGTAAATTTGTATTTCATCTCATCAATATTAGGACAAAATCCTGATAAATATGCACAGAATGCATCTGAACAGTGTAAGAATGTTCTCTGCTTAGATCTCAGAAAGACAACCTTGTGCGAGAGAGAACAAAGTACCACGTGGGGTTTAAAAGTCAGGTGGGAAAATGCTGAGACAACAATTAATTTCTTCAAGACAGTGACTTTTGACTACAGACATCTGCCGAATTGTGGCGCTCAGGATGACTATTATTGCTGATCGTTAAAGATTTTTCCTGGGAGAGTTACTGCTTTTTTATTAAAATGAAAGCAATATCATTTTTAGCTTTGAGAATCAGAGAAAAAATTTTGGGGTTTGGGTAAAGGAATGAAAAACTTCCTCTTTCGAATTTGATGGCTGGGAAAATAGTATCAATATAAAGAGGAAAATTAAGTTTTAGAATAATGAATGGGGAAAAGGGATAATTTTGGATAGACTTTAAGAGCTTAGATATTGATATTATGACATACATACATATAATATATATACATAAATTTAATATATATATATATATATATATATATATATATAATATATATATATATATATATATATATATATATAATATATACATACATATAATCTCAGTAAAACTATAGTTATTAAACTAGAAAATATATGATGATACACGTTGAAGGAATATCTGATTTCCCTGGAAATCCAAAATCCTGTTACCTTGACCCAATCATGTTAACCCACGGGTTTATTAGCCTGCCAATGTGATTTTTCTTTCGACAAATAAAGCAAACTTATCTACGATGGGGTTGAAATAGTAAAATGAGTACAAGACAAATTGATCCCAGAAATATTTATGGAGTTATTAATATTTTTGGGCTTGTAAGTGGGGATCAAATTTAGTTTATACAGAGAAGGAACCAGATTCATTTCATATTTTTTAAATGCTTACAGCTTTCTGACAAACAAAGTATTGTTTAGACGATATTGAATAATCCAATAAAGTTATTAAAGATGGTGAAACATGTGCTTTAAATTAAATTATCATTAAATATGTTTAAGAAATAGAAAAAAATCAGAGATTCTATACCTTGACTGAGAAATTTTAAAAGAAAGTGTATGCTAAAAGTATATGTTCCATTTTAATTGCACAACACACTTATAAGCGAAATACATTTAAAATAAAATTATTTGAGTTATTTTTGTTAATCATAAATATATATATATATATATATATATATATATATATATATATATATATATATATATATATATATATGTATATTTAAGATACAAGTTTCCATATTACTAGTTATATGCATCAATTTATGTTTATATTTTTTTGCTTTCCTTTGAAGAGTATATAAATTTTATCTATGGATAAAATTTTTATATAAATAAAATAAAATATATAATTAATATATATATAAATATATATTAATTATATATATATATATATATATATATATATATATATATATATATTTAAGATACAAGTTTCCCTATTACTAGTTATATGCATCAATTTATGTTTATATTTTTTTGCTTTCCTTTGAAGAGTATATAAGTTTTATCCATGGATAAAATTTATATACATAAAATAAAATATATAATTAATATATATATAAATATATATTAATTATATATATATATATATATATATATATAAATATAATATAAATAGAGTATATAAATTTTATCTATGGATAAAATTTATATAAGGATATGTTCTTTTTATCTGCATAATTTTTATTTATATTATTTTATTTCTTAATTCACATTTTTTTATATATTTTGGTATATTCTAATTTAGTTTTTGAATTTAATAGAAGTTCTTCTCTAATAGAGCTTAAAAGCACCCAAAACAAAATTGATGATACATTATCCTATGAAAATTTAACATTTAATCTACTATTGTATGTCTATTGTCATTCTGAATATAACATTTTATTCCGGTAGGCAGCCGGCGCTGTGTTCCAGTTCAGACGCGTTTCTATGGCTTGTTTCTTTGTATATATTTACATGAGTGTATACACACACATGCACACCTATCATTATACTTTCACTAAGATGATCGGACATCGCCGAAAGCGTGAGTCGGGTCCAGCGTGTGTGAAAACAGGTCTCTTTCCTTGACATGGCCGCGATTACCTAATGGTGCTTGCCGTCTCGCGCAGGAAGAGGGGGGAGGGAGCTGTGGGCAGCAGGCTGCTTTCCAGTGTCAGCATGGCATTGAACTGCGGCCACTCTGGCACTGGCCTCTTTCCGCGCCAAACACCATCTCCTGCGGGGATGAGAGCAGATTGGCAACGCCTGCTTCGACCGCAGCTCCAAACGCTTTTTTGGGCACAAAAGATGCCGAAAAAAGGCACCTAACCACCTTGCGACACGTTGCCACACGCGGTGACCTTCTCTCCCTGCACTTTCTCACAAATCCCGAAATAGCTTCCAATGTTTTAGAAGGAATCACAAAGATCCTAAAGAACTCTCTCCCATATTTATCATTCTAGGAGAAGTTATACAGTAAGATGCTCGAAACACAGATTGTGGAAATTTTTGTTATTCCATTAACAGAATTTCGTGAATGTTAAGTTTTCGATCTTCTACCAACGACTCTGTCTCACTGCATTTACTCTCAAATCCAAGAATAGCTGGATATGTTCCAAAAAGAATCACAAAGATTCAAAAGAACTTTCTCCTATACCTCTCGTTCTAGGAGAAGTTATACCTTATTAAGATGTACCGAACACAGGGCATGTAAATTTATATCTTTTTTTCATAAGAACTTCGTGATTGTGAAGAAAGTTTTTGACCTTCTTTGAATGACTCTCTCTCTTTTTTGCACTTTCTCGGGAATAAAAAATAAGTGCAAGCTTTTCAAAAAGAGCCGCAAAGATTCGACAGACGCTCTCCCATATTTCTCACTCAAGTAGAGGTTCTACGTTAAGAAGCCTCGTATATAGATGTTAACGCCTTTGAATGAAATTACCTGCAACAATAGCTTTGTTTAGTGTTGGTTCATTATAAAATAGCGGCAGTCTTTTTACCTGCATGTCAGAATAATTTACGGTTTTTTTCTTGCTGTCAGCTTCACTAAGAAGTAATAACTTTTCTCAATTTTGAAGTTCCAATTATTGATAATGTTTAGGGATTGAATTAAGTTTTTTGGAAATAAGAAATAGAAACAGTTTCAATGGAATGTTGTTTTATCTTTAACACTTTGTTCCTCAAACCATGAGAAAATAATAATGTTTGAAGACTTATATTTTTTCTTAACTTACAATAACTTTCTGATTGTAAAGTATGTGTGTGACCATTTCTAAACTTCTCTATTCTATCTCCGTAAGGATGTTCACTAAGAAAAAGAAACTTAAAATGTCTATAATCTTCAATTTCATATTCTAGTACTGAATACTCGCTAATAATGTCAAATAATAATACATTGATGATCTAAATTTTCTAGTAGTTATAACTTTCTTACAGTATTATAAAATTTAACTCGTATTTTAATTTACTTAAAGTCAATGCTCTAGAAGTATTTGATCAAATAAGGAGGCATTTATAGGAGTTTTAGTTTATTATTAGTTTAAATATTTTAACAAATTTATATTTTTGTACAAAAAATGTTTATGAGTTTGTATTATTGATGTATTCATTTTAAATAAAAATATTTGGTTAATACTATTTATAAACACTATACTCATGAAAATATTTAAGCATTATTAGTTTCATACGTATTAATGAATTGCAATATTTATTAACCTAGAATTACCTAGGATATGTGTGTATGCTTTTGCACACTTATATATACAGGATATATATATGTTAAATGCTTAAAGTAGCTAATGAAAGAAATGTGTCACTCGTTCGCATAAAATGGGATAGGTGTCACAGAAAAAAAACTATTTGATTGAAAGTTAACTACTGTTCTTAATGGCTTTTCATTAAATGTTCAGATGTTTTTACGGCTGAGTTGTCTTCTAAAAGTTTCACTGCTTAAATACTTCCTGTAAAATCAAGTTTCTTTTTAGATCGTTGGTCTTTGTTTCTGTAAATTAAAATCTTCAAATTCTTTTGTTGAAAGTTAAAATATCAAATGTTCTACTTGGTAAAAAATAAAAAGCAATAATATACTACCAGGGAAAACAGTTAGTGAATATTTTCTTTTCTTTATGGTAATAATTCAGAGAGGAGAGTGTTTAACAGTTAGTGAATAATTTTTATTAACTATTGTTTAGATTATAATAAAGTAAAATAAATGTTCAATTTCTCTGAAAGATTCCATGCTCTTTATCTATTTAAAATATCAATTTTCTTAAATATCAATACCTATATGAATAAAACAGTATCTTGATAGTCAGAAACAAAATAACAAGTACTCATTCATATGACGAGGTCAGATTTTTACAATTAACACATTGTATGCGGGACATGTACTAGCACGTTTTCTGACGATTGATACTTGAGCACGGGACACGTACTAGTACGTTTTCTGACGATTGATTCTTGAGCGCGAGTCACGTATTAGTACTGGTTAGTGTAACAACATGGTTTGTTTGTGGGCACAAAAATAACTGTATATACAGGAAAACATAGCCGAATGTTCTTGTCTACTACATAGATTTTGGAAAATTTTAAACAGATAAAAACTAGTTTTTACATCAGTCGATGCGGAAACACAGAACGGGAAGGTTGATTAAAAAAATCAATTTAGATTTAAAATTAACTTTTTATTTATCCTTTCGAAAATGGCATTATATATATATATATATATATATATATATATATATATATATATATATATATATATATATATATATATATATATATATATATATATATATATATATATATATATTATATAGATATTTGTTTACTTGTCTATCTATATATTTGTTTATATTTCAATATAAAATACGAAAAGTTGGTTAAAAAATTAAATAATTTTTGATCTATTGAGATTTAACTGAATAACTAAATTTACTCCTAAAACGCCCGTTCCCTGTACAGTTCCACTGCGAAATATACCCGCACACAATGTGTTAAGATTGATACTTAAATATCCCTCAAATTTTCCAGAATTATTTTTCTGATACAACACACACCATGATATGACTATCAACAGTTCTGCACTCATACGTTTATAAAGCTCAATTTCAATAAACATTTTAATGAAAAGAAGTAAAGGTATTTAATATATCAAAATCCATCACCTATGAAACATTATACCCAAACAACGAACGTTCTTTTGTTCTGTTTCAAACAGAATAGCCATCTCTTTTATAATTGGCACCTGATTACTCACGGGTTTCTTCAATGAAGTGTCAAAAGGTGGAAGATAAATGATTTCTGAACTCATGAGGACATCAACCAAAGAACAATATCCAAAGCTTACATTCGTAGCATGGCATCGTGAAAACGTGACGACAACATCATTTTGCCGATCCAATATATCTAGCTCTAATTTCATCTTTGCAGACATGTTAATTAGTGATCTCAGCTTTGATGATTATTTTTAAAAATGTATTGTGTAATTAGCAAGCAGAATAAAGCTGTTATTGTATTTATGAGCTGTCTTTTAAAATTGTTAGGTTGTTAAGTATTGCTGTTACTTTGGCAGTCTATTAGATTTGATAGATCTTTAATATTCGAAAACGAAAAACTTTTCTGTAAGATATTACTTTTGTTGTTATTATTATAGAGATTTTGTAGATTTATTTTTATATACTTCTTTAAATATAAAAATCAATCTTTATAAAAATTACATTATTAATTCAGTCAATAATTAAAATGTTCTTAATTTGTTGTAATAAGGGAAGCTTATTATTATAGTCAGATGTATTTACATGTATTTTAAGCCTTTGCCCCAGAGGGCTCCGGAGCAGAGCCATTTAAAATTTGTCTTCAAACTCGAAGGCTCTGCTAAGGAGAAAATGCCAAATAATTAGTTTTTAATACGTTTGTAATAATTTGTTTTTGGTCTTATGTTAAAAACTGAAAATTATTTGTATTGTCTCCGTAACGGAGCCCACGAGTTTGAAGACAAATTTTAACACTAGAATTACGGTGGTCTTTGTATACCTAGAATTACGGCGGGTGCCATTTTGACCCCTTGATAAGATATCTGCATATTTCTCTATATGATATAATATATTTGTGAAAAATAAATTAAAATAACGCAAATTATGAAAACTACAGTTTGTTTTTAAAAATATACAGACTTTTCAGGTATGTAGGATCAATTAAACGATTTACTACGTTCTCTCCTAAACTTTGATCACTTGGTCTCATTTTATGTTTTCCTAAATATGGAAATCTGTTTAATAAGTATTTTGTCCTAACATCTACTTCTATTCAAAATTTTATTCCGAATTCATCGAGCTTGTTAGGCATATACTGCAAAAAACGGCATCTTATTTTTGCAGGGAATAACTGTTCATCAAACGTAATATTTTCATTTGGTTTGTAGCAAAGCTTAAAGTTTTCTATAAAAGTATTCCATACCTCGGATATTAGTGTAAACTTATCACACTGCAAAAGTGAAGACCTTGTTAGTTTATTTTCAAAACGAAGAAATTTCATAACTTCCGGAAACCTATCTCTACTCATAGTTTCATGAAAAATCTTTGGTCCCCAAGTCTTGGACCACAAACTAAGAATTGGTAAGCCCTTGGCGGCTAATGCCCCCTTACGTACAACAACGCTATGAATGCTTCCAGTTCTGCTAATAAAATAGTGAAAGAGTCATTATGAAGTTTACACTTGTCTTCAACATCAGTATATAGCCTGCCGTATTTCTATAGTCATTTGTTAGGGCTAAAATAAAAATACGATTTTCTTGAAATCTTTATTATTTCGTAAATCACAATGATTTAGGAAAAGTCAAGAAAGGATTAATATATTTGCAACAAAATAGAAATGGTTAAATTTCATTCTTTGTTTCTTATTATAGAGTAAAATAAATTAGCTATGTTATTCTAGCTGCAGAATCAGTTCATAGTTAAATGAAACAATATTCCAACAGTGTTTAATTGTTCCTCACAATGTTACTAAATTTTTTTTAAATTCTCAGTCTTAAAAACAATTTTAAAACATTTATTATGCACTATACAATTCTTAAATATTTCTCAGCAGTTTCTACAATCCTATTAGAACTAAAAAAAAATTTTTGGGGGGGCATTTAAAGTTCAAATGAATAAATGAATATTTGTAGTATATCTAGTTTAGAACGTGATCTCTTAAGAAATAAATAAAAGTTTAATTTTTTCCTTGAAGAAATTTACATGTTATCTATCTAAAGCTATTTGACATAGTATTTACTTTTAATTTCTTCTCTAAATGATCTGTGGATTTCTTTACAGCATTCGTATGGCGAAAGAGCATGCGTTCGGCTTAACTGTAATCATTCTCTCCTGTGACTATTCCAAAAGTTTTTCCTGGCTTTTTCGTTATAATTTCCCAGCAGTGTAATTGCAATTTCTTTTCTTCGTGAACAACGTATACTATTTTTTTTCTTCCTATGAACTATACTAATAGCAGTAAACCTTGATTCTGCACTTTTATCTTAATTGTCCTTTCATTTATTTCTTCCTTTTAAACTATGACTTATTAAAAGTTTCAGGCACGTTAAATAATTACATATAATTACAAAATAAGCTTTGCATATTAAGCACTCGTTTAACAATATTTTCCCTTCCCTTTAACGTTCAACGACGTCAGTGCTCATAATGTTTGGTTGAGTTTTATGTTTATATTTTATAAATATTCTTAAATTCTATAAACTAATTCCTAGTAAATTATGATAAAATATAATTTTATTCAAATATAAAATAAATTCGTGACATAAGTACTACAAAAATATCAAAAATATTTATGTTATATTTCAGGTAAAGAAAATGGCCTTAATGTTATTATTTAAAGAATATAATAATTTAAAAAAACCTTCTATTTTGCTATCTAGTTGTTTTAATTATTGAATTTTATTTTGAAATGGGAAATGTATATATATATATATTATTTGCTAATCTAGTAATTAATTCCATGAATATCATTCACTCACCGGAATTATTTTTCAGGGGAATCCAAAAATGCTCTCTAACTGAAACAAAACATACTTAAACATTCGGTTCATTTTAATAGAAGCTATTATGATCATCAATTTATTCATCTTACAGCAGGAAATTAAACTTCTATTTTTCTATCTAGTTGTTTTAATTATCGAATTTTATTTTGAAATGGGAAATGTATATATATTATTTGCTAATCTAGTAATTAATTCCATGAATATCATTCACTCACCGGAATTATTTTTCAGGGGAATCCAAAAATGCACTCTAACTGAAACAAAACATACTTAGAAATTCGGTTCATTTTAATAGAAGCTATTATGATCGTCAATTTATTCATCTTACAGCAGGAAATTAATGTAAATGGACGTTTCAGGCATATTAGCCTCGCCACAATGTTTTGAGGGTATTTTCTTTCTCTTCCGCGATTTACAATTTTTTAAATATAATGCATGCATTCAGGTTTATTTACCTTTTTTTACATCCTGCTAGTCTGAAGGAATGGTTTTCTCTCCATACACATCATATAATTGCATCAACGCGAAGGTTTTGACTTCCTTGGAATAATAATAAGTCTCTTCAGTTGACTAGATGAATCGATAATATTAAATATATGGAAGACCGAAGGAGATAAGGATATATTTTTGAAGTAACGATCATTTCGCTGGGCTGTTAACCATCTCTGCTGCATGGTAAGTTAGGGAACAACTTAGGAGGAATTAGTATACATTGCTGCTGTTCGTTTGCTTTTGGACACCATCATTTCTACTCACGTGCGTCTAATAACCGTTCGCCAAGCCTAGCATTCAGACGCGAAAGCATTTCATTACAAACCGCTTAATGATACGTTGACATCGAAAATCGATTCATATTTTTAATCGGAACTCGCTAGAAACCACATCTATTGCATTTTAATGGCATTGTTTGTTTTAAAAGTGGATACCGCTTCTGAATGCTTAGCTTTGCATATTAAGCACGATGCAAATTGATCGGTCAATGTAGGTCAGTCCGTAACTGAAAGCACCACGTGCTAATAAACGAGCGAATGTAACACCGGGCATTAATCAAAAGTCGGATCAGTCTGCGGAGGTCGCAGTCTGATCATTTTCTGGTGAAAATAGAGCAGAGCCACTTTCGGCGGATGATCGGCGGCTCGCGTAAATGTATTCATAGGTCGCACCTGGTAGAAAGTGTCGCACAAGACTTACAGTTGACTGCCCTCCATCATCCGCAAAATTTCCAGAAAGATCCGGTTCCGTCTAACTCCAGTTCCCGTAGATAATTAATTAAGGCTTTCTGGAACATTTATATATAAACATCTCACGGAATGACGTACACAAGAGAGAAGATACAATGTAATATTGTTCTCCTACTAAGAAAAACAAATAGGAAGCCGAGAATCTGCATAAATGAAACTTAGCGTGTGTTTGTATGTATACTTAATCTTTTTACAAATTCCCACGGATTGGGCAGACATACTAATTTTGATAACCATAAAAAAGAAAAACTATCGATATTAAAATTTACCCCCTCTCTCTCCTCGTGGTTTTGCCTCTTAACGGACCATCTGCAAATTTCACGGAAAACCCCGGGTCCTTATTCCCATTCAACAAAATAATTAATTAAAGCTTTCTGGAAGATTCGTACTTAAAATCTAGTTAAATGAGATACACAGAGAGAGAAGCTACATTTTAATATTCTTATAGAAAAATAGGATCCCTGATTAAAATATAAAATCTCATGCAAAGATATACATGGAGAGGGAAGATACATATTGATATTCTTATATTGTTAAGGTAGGTAGAGAAATAAGAATTCTGATTAAAATATAAAATTTGATTCATTGATGTACTCAGAGAGGGGAGCTACATTTCAATATTGTATTACATATAATATTGTTAAGGGAGAAAAATAGAAAGCCTGATTAAAATATAAAATTTATTTCAATGATGTACACAGAAAGAGAAGCTACATTTTAATATTCCTATATTGATAA
>CM063502.1:117143928-117211428 GCA_032207245.1 Pardosa pseudoannulata | reverse complement strand
CAAGACTACGATGTTTTACATTTGACACTATTTTGTCCAAAAGTAATTTCATATATAACTTTATAATGTTAAGTATGCTCTATTGTTCTCCAATTGCTAATGGGAATTTTTAAATTTCAAAATTTTACATTTTATACAGGTTTTAACATTGTATCTTGATATCGTGTTTTTCTCTTTTAGTTCAAACACATGTCACATAAAATTGAGCTGCATAGCACGCAATCTTGCCTCTTCTGTAAACATTTTTCTCAGCTAATTTTGCCACAAAAAGTAGCCGCCTTCATTGCTTGGTAACATCAAGGCTTAACCTCTAAGGATTTGTTTGCGATATCCTCTTTTCATTGTGACAGGATTAAAATAACTTCAATAAACTTTCGTTTTCTCGTGACCTTCTTCCATATCTCCTGGGATGCACCAAAAAAAATGAGGACTGCGGATGTATTTTCACCGAAAAGTGAGAGGAAATCCCAGCCTCACATTAACAGAGTACAAATCACCTCATAAAGTTGAGTAGAATGGAAAATACAAACAGGAAGGAGGAAGAATTTGGGATTACATCATCGCCAGTCTTTTTTATAAAAGAAAAATGCAATTTCCCTTTTTATCGCAATTTTACCGCAAACTGTTGAACTTCCACCTTTTTTAATCATATTTTCTTAATGTAAATACAGCATCCCAAGCTTATTCATGAAGAATATTGTAAAAAAATAAACTTTATGTTGTAGTGATTGTGGGATTTAAAAAGTTGTTTTCTGTTTAAATCCGGTTTAAAGTAAAAAACCAAAAAAAACTTGAAGAAGAAGAGAGGAATCTGGAATGCAATGCACTACAAGAAAAATGTTTGGTTCCAATGAAACGCAAGAAATTATATAATGGATGTCACAGGATGTGTTATCTTGAAAGCTGAGTATTTTGCCTATCACTTCTTAATATATAATAAGGTAAAAAACTATAGAGTATAATCATACTGTATATATCATTAGGCTATAATTATCAAAGTTATATTTCCTTCGATCTTTGTAATGCTTAGTTTGGCAACAGTTAAAGTGGACCACGAAATTCCAGTAATTTGCTTAAAATATTACTTAAGGTTCTAAGAAATACATTGCTTAAAGTGTATTAAAGCAGACATTTTACTTAACCCTATAATTCCTGGCATTTTAGACTTTAAGCGGCTTCATTTTCTCTTCTGTGTGCAAAGTATTTTATATGGTATGGATTAGGAAGGCACGTTAAGGACTACAGCACCACTATTAGTATTCTAGACTATGCTACATCATTAATACGCATGCAAAATAAGGTAGATATCAAAATAATGGAAATGCCTGTAAAAAAAGTGATAGTTAAGAATGCGCTTCGAAAGTATTAAAATAATCCTATCTACCAGTTTTCTAAATATAAAAATATATATCATGGTAGTATGAGGCAGCTTTAGTGAAGTTGTATATGTCTTGGATTCTTGTCAAAAGCGTAAAAGTCAGAACTTACAGACTTTCAAAGAGACCAAATTGTAGGAAGGAGCTCGACTAGCTGAAGTAACTGTGATCGATCCATCCAAGCTTTCAGGCGTTTCTAGAAGTGCGATGCCTTAAATCATACAGAGTGGAAACACAAGATCAACAAATCAAAATAGTGGACGTAAGGAGAAGCGGAGTGGAAGAAACCAACGAGTATTAGAGTGGACTGTAATGTCTGGAAAGAAAACAACTGTAGTCAAAGTGACCTCAGAGCTCAATTAGCGTCTGGATTATACAGTGTTAATAATTACAGTTAAGGCATCTTCATAAACAGAACATTTGCGGCACATCAGCAATTTTCAAGCCACTTGTGCCAGATGTTAATACCAAACGACGTCTACAATGGTACACAAAACCATGTTGAATAACAAGTGGAAGTTTTGTGGTCAGGCGATTCATATTTCACACTTCTCTCCACAACAGGATGGGTGCACGTTTGGAGGAAACCTTCACAGTAATTTTCTCTTTCCAGTTGTCAAACCGAGGGTTAAAAAAAAAGCATAGAGGAGGATCTTTCATGGTACTAGAAACCGTGCAGTAGTCGTCTGCTGTCCCGATCATAACCTTAAAAGTAAATATCACTGGGAAGAAATATAGAGAAATTTTAGCTAACCAGGTCCATTCCATGATGCAAACCTTGTTTTCTACAGGAGATGGAATTTTCCAGGATGATAATGCTCCTATTCATGCAATAAGATTTGTCCAACCAGGGTTTGATGAACACGAAGATAAAGTAAAATATCTATCTTGGCCCATATAGTCCCTCGACCTCAATTTAATGGAACCCTTAAAGTCTATATTAGAGTATTCAATCCGGAATCGATATCATCCAATTTCCTAAAGTAATTGAATATTGTCAGTCAATAATTTCTAATGGTAGAAAATTCACATGACCGGGAGTAATGTTAGTGGTTAACTACAATCTTCCCTTAAACCACCTTCTCACTTCTTGCCATTAAATGTCATTATCAACAGGTTCATTGCGCCTTTAAAAATTGCTGTTTTTTTGTCACATAAGATACCAATATTTTGAATACTGTTCTCTCATATGACAGATAAACTGTAAGGACAGATAATGATGAAGATATTCTCTTTATAATTTATCTGTTCTTACTGTTTACCTGACATAAAAGTAATTCAAAAGTTTTTAAACTATAAAATAATTTAAAATTCTGTAATATTGACTTTTATTTTACTTTAGGAAACTGAAGCAAAAACCCTTAAAGAAATACAAAGTCTCTGTTACTGTCGAATAAGATATATGGTGAAATCATAGAACAGCGATAACAAACCGTGACAGATTATGATGTACTGGTTTTCGATGGCCAACCCCCTTGGATATTTTTTCATCCCTGATTTAGTTTATGTCCAGTCATAATGATTAATGAGAAAGGTCACGATTAATGATACTTATAACACAGAACTCGTCAGAAAAAAACACGCTTATAAACTCCAAGGTGTCGGAAAATATATATCAATCACAATCACTTGACGCTAAAGGTGATGTTTTACTTGTCAGTTTGTGTCGATAATTACTCGAATTTGTATTGTAAACGTAATAAAAATAATAAATTATAGTTGAGATCTCAAATTTATGTATCATGATGTATGTTAGGCAACTATAATGTTTTAGTATGCAAATATTTAAATGAATATATATGAATTAGTTAAAGAAATTTGATATTTGTTTTTGATTTGAGATGATATCTCAATCAAAAAAAGTCAGTTCAAAATTTCCTCTATTAAAATAAAGTTGTAAACATAAAATAATCAGAATTCCTATCTTCTTAAGATGAAGATCCTTATTTTTTTTCCATGGTTTTATTGGATACTAAATAATCTAACGTAAAACTTAAAAGAGAGTTATGTGGGAAATCATAACACACCTGCAGTATGAAATGTAATAGCAACAGCCAGAACATGAGTAAGAATAGCTTGAGAATGGCCGAAATGTTAAATATTAGATCATCATTAGTTTCAATTTTTCATATTAATAATATGTATTTTTATAAAAAGTAAGTAATAAATGTTTCTTGGGGCAATAAAATGCGATTATAACAAAACTTTTTTTAACCTGTATAACCTGCATAGTTTGAAGTATTTTCGTTTTTTTATAAATTAAAGGAATAATCATATCATGCATTTTTCATACTAAGATATGGAACGAAATATGCTATCGCTGTTACATATAGCCGATTGGAACTTAATCCATACGCATCAAGCCACTCACCCAACAAAAAAAAAAAAAAAAAAAAAAAAAAAAAAAAAATACATAAAGACATTAGACAAAGTTAAACTATACTATAAAATACCTTTGAAAGAAACAACCAAAAAGGTTTTAAAATCAAATTAAAACCAGCTTTGAAATACCATAATTAAAATTAAAAAAGCTAGTGTCAAATAAAAACGTAAAGACATTAGACAAAGTTAAACTATACTATAAAATACCTTTGAAAGGAAAGACCAAACAGGCTTTAAAATCAAATTTCAACAGCTTTTAAAAACCACAATCAAAATTAAAAAGATTAGTGGGAAAAAACATAAAGACATTAGACAAAGTTAAACTATACTATTAAATACCTTTGAAAGGAACGACCAAAACGGCTTTAAAATCAAATTAAAACAATTTAGAAATACCATATTTAAAATTAAAAAAGCTCAAGCATAAAGGTTGAAGTCCATGTGATCAAGACGTAAGTTCTCTGATTATCCAATAAAAAGTACACATCATAATTCTGTTATAATTTAAAGTCTAGTTACGAGCAGACAAGTAAATGAGCTCTATTCATTTTTCCAATTTTATATAAAGTTCGCTTGCTAGAATTCTATTTCGGCCAGATGTTCAGCTAAGATGTTATACACGCTTTTTAGTTTGAAAATGGCCACCAGCTCTTTACGTGTTTTATTTAAAATATTTTCCAAAATCTGGTACAAAATTTAATATGGTAGAATATGATACGTAAGACGGTATGGTACTTAAGGTTATACGGTATGGTACGTAAGGTAGGTTACCACTAGTTAATGCTTTTTAATCAGTTAATTATATATTTATTTTCTGTCATAAGAGATAATAAAACTAATGCCTTTTATTGAGACACTAGTGATTTTGTTTTCAACTTTTCTAAATATTAGATTATTTTTTCTAAATCTAAAAGTGAACTGGCATATAAATCCTCTCACAATAAACGTAATAATGGTATATAGTAGAGCTGTTTAAGGCTCCATTTTTTAAATTATTGTAGAAAAACAATATCAACATGAGGATTAATTTATGCTAAAATATTCTTATAAACAGTTACTTAATTCATTATGCTTTTATGGGTATATGGAAACGTGCCCCGAAATCACTCTGTCACTTGACTGACATCTTTCAGGACTTGTGACAGAGCTGATAAGTATGAATTAATTGCATTAAAAAAAGATCAAGGTCAATTAACAAAACTTTCCAGATCATTAAGGATGCCGTACACTACTGCTGATGGCCTTAGTCAAGAAACAGTTTTTTTTCATTATTATCAATCATTATTTTTTTACAAGCTTCATCTTCTGCGTGCATAATTTCCTTGCTTCTTTCGAAAGCAGAGTAAATAAAAACGTATTGGAAATGAAAAGGATTTGAGCAAGGTTGCATGAAAGATTATACAACTACTTACAAATAATTGTCATAGTTTTTTTTAATGATAATTTCCATGTTCACATTTGAATAACAGCTGCAATATGTTCTACATTAAATTTACTAACTATACTCTAGTTTTCGAAATTCGAACAACTTTTTTTCTTTATTCTGTAAATCCCCATAAGTTTAGAGCAGAAAATACTCAATGACATCTAATGATTCATTTACATCTGTATGTAAATAAAAATATGCATGAAATTATTGTCCCTAAATTTCTTCGAAATTCTTCCTATTCACTTTCTATTTTTGTAAGCCTGACTTTTTTAATCACTCAAATTAACGTCAACACAGTGATTCATTCTAATTGCAGCTCCTCTACATTTTTGCAAACTAAAAACTGGATTAGTAACTGCTACTTAAGGCCCTTTTTGTCATTTTCCTAAACCAACTGTTGATTCTTCCACGAAAAACTGAGGATTGTTGCAATCTTTATGTCGTTGTTTATATTTTTGTCACTACAGTTATATATATATATATATATATATATATATATATATATATATATATTATATATATATATATATATATATATATATATATATATATAAATATATATATATATATATATATATATATATATATGTGTGTGTGTGTGTGTGTGTGTGTGTGTGAGGTTGGAAAACATAAAATTAATAATTTAGGGGTTTAAAGGCAGAAAACGCAGCGCACTTTTTAATGCAGGCGCATGAATCCCTAATAACTCCACATAAAAGCACTTGACGTGTAAGAATTGAAAGAGAGCGCCTTCAGAAAGGGTTGCTTTATGGACCTTGGACAAATACAGCTTCTGTGTTAGACTGTGGACACTAGCCTTTCGCCGCCATGTTAAGGTAGGATGTGAAACTATGCAATAGTCATGAATACAGACATTATCAAGACATCATCGGCTCATTGACATAGGCATGCCATATGTATGTTTATATATATATATATATATATATATATATATATATATATATATATATATATATATATATATATATATATATATATATATATATATATATATATATATATATATATATATATATATATATATATATTATATATATATATATATATATATATATATATATATGTATATATATATATATATATATGTATATATATATATATATATATATATATATGTATATATAAGTATATATATATATATATATATATATATATATATATTTATATATATATATATATATATATATATATATGTATATATATGTATATATATGTATATATATATATATATATATATATATATATATATATGTGTGTGTATATATATAGCTAAATAGATAGATATAGATATAGATATAGATTACACATATATAGAGATAAATATATATATATATATATATATATATAAATACACAAACTTCAATATTTATTATATCATATTGAGAGTTCTGATACATTTACAAAAGTTTTACAACTTTGTAAAGATGTTACATAGTTTTAATGAGAAAGGTATATCCAGTTTTGAATTAATAAGACAAAAATTAAAACCTTATCTATAAGAATCATTATATTAACGTTGATGACACATTTTTAATTTATTTCTGTGATAAATTTTACTAAAAATCCTTAATCATTTACACAATTTGAAGTCCCGATATAATTAAGAGAATATATCTTTGTCAAACCTTTTCTGTCAAAATTAAATTGATGCAAGGAAAAAATAAAAATTTTGCTCTTGCATTTAATTAATATCTAATTACAGAAGAAAATGTTTTGAGAAAATTAGACTGAAGAAAATTAGACAGAAAGTTAGACTGAATGTGACCTTTTTTAAAGGAAACGGCTAATCTAAATATTAAACAGATTAAAAAAAACTTCAAATATGTCTTTTAGATGAATTTCTTTCCAAAGGCGTATTTTTATCTGTGATTAATAATTATTTTTTAATTACTGCGGTCACATTTAATGTGTAGTTTTAAGTTTCCAGAAAAGTAATCCATATTATTACGAACTTAGAAATCTCTGATTTTTTTTTCTTTCTAGACTTAAACATTACAGTTCAATAATATTATATTTCTTTCATTAATATTAAATATTTTTGTTAGTACAAACTGCTTTTTAATTTTAGTCTTGTGCTTTACAAGTAGCCGACAGTCACAAAGCGTTATTTTTTAGACTGCAAAATCACTGTTTCAAATCAGAAAATAACTACTTTAAAATAGTAAATTATGTAGTAATATAATGCCCCATATACCGAAATAAAGACATGGAGATGTTCCAGGAATTAATTTTTTTGAAGAGGTATATTTCCTTTCTTTAGACCTAAGTTCACATTTTAACCCCTTAATGCACCGTTTAAAAAAAAAAATCTGGCCAAAAAAAATCAATTTTTTTAATGTAAAAAACACAATTTAGAACGTTGAATTTAGAAAATTTATATATATATATATATATATATATATATATATATATATATATATATATATATATATGTGTGTGTGTGTGTGTGTGTGTGTGTGTAATACTTGAATAAGTAAGTGTTATAGCTTACAATCCCATGTAAATGATAAATATCAATAAAACGATTTTTTTTTTTTTGCTTTCACATTGTTATTTTCAATTCTAGATTGCATTCGAGTCTCAAAAATTATAGCAACATAAAGTATAACGCCGCTCGAATTATCTCGAGAGTGCATGGTTTGGCCAGTTTAGCCCGCTCGAGATAAATCGAGCTTGCATGTTAATGGGCTTATGCGATATTTTTTTTCCTAATCAAATGCTAATCAGATCGGGACCTCAATTGAAAGCAAGTTCGAGGTGCTTAGAAAAATGCCCACCACCAAATCAAGAGTTAAATCCCTAAAATGTCAAGGTCTCACCCACTTCTCTATTGTTCTCTCATTTTTTAATTAACATAATTAACTTTATCTGAAATGTTTCGCAAATGTTTCAAGTTACTTCGCTATTGCAATCTTTTCGAACATACTAAAACTTCCAGTCCTCGGATATTAGAATAAATGATAGTCTTACCATAAAAAAACATTGTTTTAAAAAACACAAAGTTAGGAAAATAAAACCAGAAAGCTGTTTCATAAACTTAACGAGTTTCTCTATCAATGGGATAATACTAAAAACTCTATGCTAAGAACTTTAGGGGTTGGCAAAGATTTTGATTTATTTTAACAGTTTGCTTTAACATTTAACCTTATATAAGTATCACATTTACCAGATTTTGCTATTTTCAGCGAGTTTCTTTTGGTGGATTTGACAAACTTGCCGCAGGAAAAAAATTCCAAAGTTAAACCAACTAAGTTCCGGTAAGTTCTCATTTTTCCATTTTCTTACTTGACCATCTTCATAAAGAATCCACGTGAGTAAATAAAACGATTGCTTTCAAGTAATGACACTTCAATGATGCAGTTTACAAATATCCTCCTATTTTTACACTTTTTTCCCACTCTCACAATCACTTAACCTCAATTTTATTGCACGTTCTATGGTACTTTCCCCTACTCACCTTTCGATTCAGGATCAACAGGCCAAAAGGGGGAAATTTCCACGAGGAAAACCAATAGAGCTAGCGGGACTATTTTTTGACACCTTGTGTCCATTTAAGATTTGAATTAATATGTAGATCAAAAAACCGCAATTTATAGATTTTGCAATAGTTGACGTTACTTTCCTTTATTGAAGGAATTGCGCAAACATTTTATTTAAATTCGGTGACATCATTCTAATAAGAGGTGATTAAGGAACAAAATTAAGATACTTATCTTGGAAATGTAGGGAATTTTATCCAAAATGTAGGGAATTTTAAGACAGATACACTTCTCTCTCTCTTTCTCTCTTACACACACATATACAGGGTAATTCTCTGATCATGGGACAAACTTTGAGGGATAGTACAGCTTATTAAAAGATACCTTTTTGTTTAGGAATGTACGGTCGGTTTTGACGCATTTACACACAAGCATTTAAAACATAGCATTCGATGGAATGACATTAGATTGTCGTTCGTTATCATATGTGGTTTCAGCATGACTTTGTGCCACCCCATTTCAAAGTGGTTATCCGCAATTATCTGAATCTGTACTTTGCGGAACGATGGATTCTGCATGGGAGACCTGATCACCGGATTTATCGAGCCCTGATTTCTTCTTGTGGGGAATTCTGATGGCCATCAATTACTAGTGTTTAGTTGACTTAGTTGAAGACCTTGGTAATCACCTATTCATATAAACTACTAGAATACGCAAAATGTCTGGCATCAGTGGAACTGTTCGTCAAACCCTTCTTCGATGGTGCCACACAAGTATTACTATTGGTGGTCACCATTTTGCGCACGCACTGTAAATATTGCTTCAAAGAAGCACTTTGCTATGACATTATAAATAAACAAGGTACTTTGTGAAAACAAACTACTTTTTCAACGTACAATAAGCATTTCGAGTATCATTTTTTGATGATCGTGCCTCAATGCGTCCCTTTTGTCAATACATTCCTATCTATAACAAAAATCTATGTTTTAGTAAGCTGTATCACCCCTCCAAGTCTGTCCTATAATTGAAGAGTAACCACATTCATGTATATGTGTGTATGTGTTTGTCTGTCTGTGTGTGTCCATGTGTGTGAAGGACGAAAATGCTCCCCATCGGTTGTAATCCATAGCAAAACTTTTTCAACAAAGTAAATCCTTTCAACTGTGTTTCAAAACATTATTTTGATTAGAACAAGCAAAGTTAGTGGCTAGCCACTCTGTGTACAAGTCTATAGAAGAGAGAGATGCATCCGGAATTTAGACTTTCTGAACTTCCTAACCCTCTAGTTTAGAGATTTTGACTTGCATGTAATAAAACATCACTTTGATAAGAGAGATGAATTCCCACGAAATGATACTGCATAGTATTGATGACTTGAGTACAGTACTCTTACTTAAACGCTACTATTTCAAACCATGGATGAAATCACTGGGATGGGCTAGAATATTACAGGCTCTGAAGGTCATACGCGCATTAGCTTTCCAAGTACACCTTTTTATGTTAAAAAATGTGTTCTCATTGGGTGGAAATCGTATTCTCTCTGTGTATATGTATATATCTGTAGATATAATTACAGTTATAGATATAGATAGGTAGGTAGGTGAATGTGCGTGTGTTTGATATCTCAAACGTTTACTAAAATACTTTACTATTTCACAAATAAGAGATTTACGATTTTTTATGTGTGTGTGTGTTCGTAATACAAAACAGGGATTAATAACATTCACTGCTTTTAGTAGGATGAAAGAAATGAATACTTACAACATGAAGAGTATTTAATAGATTATTTCCTGTCTTACTTGCAATGTTGCAGATAATGCAGTTTACTTTTCGAATATTTAAACATTTTCTAGTCGTATAACAGTATATAACAGCTTTAATTTGAGGTATATACAAAAGCTAATTCTTCCAGTTTTCTCTTTTGTCTTGTGTCATATATCATTTTACACTCATATATGTATGTATGTATATGTGCATATATGTGTATATATATATATATATATATATATATATATATATATATATATATATATAATATTTGTCTGTATGTGTGTGGGGGGATGTGATATGCAAATATAAATAAACTTTGAAACTCATTTACGAATATTCATAATCGTCTCGTTTTCAATGATTCTATCAATAATATTAAATAATATTTAGTTTTATATAAATAACTATCCAGGTGTCTGAAACTTAATCATGAACTTAATGTCATATTGATATTGATCTTAAAATTGAAAAAATATATATAAAACAACTTCGTGCTCATGAAATAAAATGTACTCTAGCGATTTTTTTCTGATATCAGAGGCTCTTGTATATTTTAATCATACTGAAAACAACATAAAACAGGGAGGAATTGTTTTATACTCTTATCCAGTTTGAAAACAGCTTGACTATAGAAGAGAGTGCCATCACCAATTTCCCAGTAAATTGCAAAATTCAGTGACTTTGCAAAGTTTATTCGGGAGTTCTCTTCTTTCTCTTTATATGGTATTTTTTTAGTGTGTTTTGAACAAGTTGATGGCTGTCATATTATTATTATTAATATTATTAAAGCTAAATGCAGCGATATTTAGAACTCTATTAAAGTTTTGTGAGAAAAATTGCTTTCTCTTCTAAAATTATATCCTCTCAAACATAAAAGTTTAGTATTGTGTTTCGTTATTTTTTTTCAGCTGGCAGTCAAAACCACAACTCATCTTCCTTAATATATTCGTATTTTTCAAAATAGTGACAATAATTTGGCCAAAATCAACAAAAAGAATACCTTATTCTGAAAGAATACTGAGTAATACATGCTCTTTATCCTTGTGGTCAAATTTTCTAAAGTTTACTCTTTCATGCTGACATAAGGTATCATTCTTAAACTTTTACTGCAGCGATATTAGTAAAAGGTTAGAAAAAGAGAACTACAAACAATAAAATACACTGAGTTCAAATTGTAAACGTTTATTTGATTGTGTTTTTTCACTTTGAGAAATTATGCATCCTATTTTACTTAATTTTACTCACGTTTCCCATTGTCTCCCAAACAACGCCAACAATTTTACCAAAATTGCCAAAAAGCACCATATTCTGGAGAAGTACCAAACAATACATGCGGTGCACTTTTGTGATCAAAATTTTTAATTCTTAATTTTTCATTGCGATAGACTTTTACGGTAACTTGCAGTGTTTACAGTAAAAAGTTAAAATAAGACAGTGTACTTAACTTGAAGAATTTAGAGTCTGAATTGTATAGAACACCCCACTGCAGTCTTTCGCTTTGAGAAATTTTCATTTCCTAATGATTTTTGAAACACTTTGCTTTCATCCTTTTACAAACAGCGCAATAATTTCACTAAAATAGACAAGGAGGCTTTTAAGGAGGCAATCGAGCAGGAGGCAAGGAGGAGAACTATTAACAATAATATATACAGAATCCGAATTGTAAACGTTTATTTGATTGTTTTATTTTACTTTAAGAATTTATACATCCTATTTTACTTAATTCTACACACTTTTCCCATTGTCTCCCAAACAACTACAACAATTTCACCAAAATTGCCAAAAAGCACCATATTTTGGAGAAGTACCAAATAATATGCATGGGGTGTACTTTTGTGATCAAAATTTTTAATGCTTAATTTTTCATTGTGATAGACTTTTATTGCGGTGTTTACAGTAAAAAGTTAAAATAGGACAGTGTACTTAACTTGAAATATTTAGAGTCTGGATTGTACAGAACACCTCACTGCAGTCTTTCAGTTTGAAAAAATGCATTTCTTAATGCTCTCTGAAACTTTGCCTTCATCCTCTTACAAACAGCTCCATAATGTCACTAAAATCGACAAGGAGGCTTTATTTTGGGAGAACAGCAAGTAATAGTTTTCTGTATCTTTGTAGGCAAATATTCTAATTTTTATAATTTTTTAGTGAAATAACGGTGCCCCCTTGGATTACATTTACTGAAATGCTTTCAATAAAAAGTTATAAAAGACAAACTTACTGACTTTAAATTATTTTAAATCTGATTTTACATAATCATCAGACTGTGGTTTCTCATTTCGAGAAAATGCATCTACTCTATTTTTTTTAATTTATACTAGTTTTTCTTTGTTTCGCAAAACACACCAATATTTTGATAAAATTGCCAAGGGACGCCCTGAAAGAACATGGAATAATGCCTGCATTTTACCACCTGAATAACTTTTCAGTGAAGTGGTGTTCGTAAAAAGTTCAAAACAGAGATTTTGCGTAGATTAAAATATTATAAGTCGGAACTGTACATGACCCTCAAGGAATTGTTAGAATTTTTTAACATATTATTTACATCCCTGTCAAGTTTTCGAACACCTATTCTTCTCTATTAACTCAAATACACCACTTAGGTCATTCTTACTGCAATGATATCAGTAAAAAGCTAAAAAAAATAGAACTACTTAGGTTAAATTATTCTGAGTCCGATTTGTGCACGATCACCAGATTGTGGTTTTTCATTTTGAGAAATTAGAACAACCACCAGACGCTCACGGGAAGGTCGTCTTTCCTTCACCGAGAAAGAGGAAAAAACTATTATGTACTGCTACCGGTAAAACGCCAGCACAGCGCCTCGGGTCAGACTGTTACTCAGCATCATACATACACGGGTAACGTAACAAATTGGCAAAACGTGCAGAAAAACAACTAACACACATCAATAACAGAAAGTAGCAGAATTGACGATGTGACTCTATGACACGGGTAATTTTCAGGACGTTTTAAGCTGATTAGCCACTTAGAATCATTCAATATTTCGCTGTAAATGCAGTAACAGGATAAGGAAGAAAGAAATGGTTTTATTACTCTTGCAGAGTGAGAAGAGAACTAGTTTGAATTTAAAATAACTTTTTTCTTCAATCAAATATTTTTAAGAGGTGATTTTTAGTATAAACATTAGAAAGGATTGTTACTCAGCATCATACATACACGGTTATGATAACAAATTGGTAAAACGAGCAGAAAAACAACGGAAACATATCAATAACAGAAAGTAGCAGAATTGATGATGTGACTCTATGATACGGGTAATTTTCAGGACTTTTTAAGCGGATTATCCAGTCAGTATCATTCAATATTTCACTGTAAATTTAGTAACAAGATAAGGGAGAAAGAAATTACTCTTGCAGAGTGAGAAGAAAAGTAGTTTTAGTTTAAAATAACTTTTTTCTTCAATCAAACATTTTAATACAAATATTTTTAAGAAGTGATTTTTAGTATAAAGCTTAAGAAAGCTTGTTACACAGCATCATACATACACGGGTAACGTAACAAATTGGCAAAACGTGCAGAAAAACAACTAACACACATCAATAACAGAAAGTAGCAGAATTGACGATGTGACTCTATGACACGGGTAATTTTCAGGACATTTCAAGCTGATTATCCAGTTAGTGTCATTCAATATTTCACTATAAATGCAATAACAGGATAAGGAAGAAAGTAATAGTTTTATTCTTCTTGCAGAGTGAGAAGAGAACTAGTTTTAATTTAAAATAACTTTTTTCTGCAATCAAATATTTTTAAGAGGTGATTTTTAGTATAAACCTTAGGAAGGCTTGTTACTCAGCATCATACATACACGGATATCGTTACAAAGTGGCAAAACGTGCAGAAAAACAACTAACACACATCAATAACAGAAAGTAGCAGAATTGACGATGTGACTTTATGACACGAGCAAATTTCAGGACTTTTTACGCTGATTATCCAGTCAGTATCATTCAATATTTCACTGTAAATGCAGTAACAGGATAAGGAAGAAAGAAATGGTTTTATTTCTCTTGCAGAGTGAGAAGAAAATTAGTTTGAATTTAAAATAACTTTTTTCTTCAATCAAACAATTTCATACATACATTTTTGATAGGTGATTTTTTACTGTAAACCTGTGGAAGTTTAAATAAGGAACACTAAGAGCATTGATATTAGCATAAGGATTCTCCTGCAGAGTTAGTGGTAACTTCAAATTACTTTAAAAACAAAACTTTAAATGTTATAAAATACTGTACCTTACCTTCTATTTAAACTTAGATTCAATTCACTGTCTGAATATGTTGAGAAGATATGCTTTCTTGGTTGATACGTACTGCTGTTACAGCTCATTGTTAATTTTCTTACATCTATATAAGGAATCCCTTATATAATAATGTCCTAAGTTTTCTGTCCGTCTGTCCTCAAATTTATAAAGTGGTTGTACTTGGAATGGGTATGGCATCCATACTCGATTTTTATGAGTTAGGGTTAGCAACGTTCGAAATCCTCCCCTCCCCCCCCCTTTTCTAGCATTTGATGGCATCATTTCAAGCCCTATTTTCCCCGTTCAGGAACAGGCTATTAAATTTATCAATTTGTCACATAATAAATATGTAAAAATAACATTTTTTCTAGCGTTATGACGTCATTCCTGTAACCATCTCATTAAATCATTTCTTATTTTAAATTATTTAAATATCGTCTGCATTATTTTCATACGTTTTATCTCTGAACTTAGATATGACGTAAATAATTTTCTTTTATATTTGGCTTAAATAATAGATTAGGTACATATGTGATAATTTTAAATTTAATTATCGATTATTTTTTGTTGCAATGAAAATTTTATCACCGGTATTAACAACAAATTGTATCTACCTCCAGGGTGTAGTGGAAATGATAGTTTCATTCCTTTACTTCCATTAATTACTGTGGCAAAAAAAATGGGAAGAACTTAATGATAATTTTGACGTAGCTACGAAAATTTTAGAGGAGTATGAAGATAAACAAATTATTGAGCGTGTACTGGATAATTCTCGGCCAAAAAACAAACCATTTTTTATCTGCCTCATAGGGTACTTTACAATTCTGGAAAATTAAAAATTTTACTGATCCCGTCATATGACTGGCTATATACTAGTTTTTAATAGAATTCTTAAAAATTGATCTCGTCTACCCACAGATGCTTCACTTGTTTGGATCCAAATAATGTTCTCTGTGTCACTCAAACCACCTATAAAAAGTGTTTTGATAGAAATAGGTCATAACTATTAATCTTTCAATAATATATATAAAAAGAGAGAAAATGGTAGCATAGTATTTGTAACGTAAACATATAGTTTTAGATAAAAATCTAAAGTTTTCAGAAGGTATCTTTACATATGTTTCAGAAAACACTTCATTACAAAATATCATACACTTTTTATATATTACCTGCCAGGGTTGTAGATTGGGGGAGGGGGTATTTATTTAGCCCTTTTGTATATGATTAAGTAAAAGATGAAATTATATACAAAATATTAAGAATTTTCTGGCTCATGGAAGTCCATAGTTGTTCAGTTTAATTGGTTAATCAATGGTGGTATAAGGCCAAATACAAAGACTTAAATCGTGCTTAATATGCCAAGATTTAAATATCCAGGCTTCAAATTCAGAAACTATTTTCACTATAGCTAAACTTTAGATTTCACCTCATTTCTTAAGAAGTTTTATTTATTTAAAAACTAAAATTTTGATTTGATTCCGGAAATTGGAAACTAATTGGAAAAATCAGGAATCATCTATAAATACATTCATACATTAATTCTGTCTACTTTGAAAGGTAAATTTATCGCACATTATTTATCATACATTATTATCATATATAATTTATCATACATTAATTATGTCTACTTTGAAGGGTAAATTTATCGTAGAAGTAAATACAAGTTTAAAATGCAGACTATTAACAAGATTTCAAAATCAAAATACTCTAAATACCAAACATTCTTTAGCGACGTTTACAATCTACTACCTCGGAGGTATGAAACTTCAAATAAACCTATTTTAATTCTTTAAAATTTAATTCACGAATTCAGAAGCAAAAAATAAAGTTCTTCAGTATAGAGTTTAAGTAGATGGAGTAAGGAGTAAGAGCGCTTAAAGAAAGATTTTCATTTGAATCATTAGTACAAAATTCTCTTACTCTTGCATATGTAACCCACAGTATTCTTCTGATTTGATAGTCTATTCCAGCTTCCAGCATGATGTCACTCGTAAGCTGTAAAAATTCTTGTCTCCTGTGTGGGATACAAATATATGTTTCTATACGATATCTATGGAAATTATCTGCAGCCATCCAAAATTACTTCTATTGATGGACCGACAGAACAGCAAAAATGGCATTAGAAATCAACTTCCAGATTTTGATTCAAAAACATGATCGAGGTCTACTTTGGTGGTTTCACAAATCAGTTTTTCTCAATATAGCTTGTTGCACTTCACTTTGAAGTTCGAGTTCACATAGGGGCTCACAATTTCAATAAACTTTCCCAGTTGAATATTCATGGGAAGGCGTTTGCAAGGAGAAGCGGTCAGTGGCCATAAAAGTTTGAGAACCACAGATATAAATTAGTCGTGATAGTTTAAAAGTAGACAAAGACACAAAAACTTTGTGTGCCATGATCTTATTTTTTGAAAAAAATTCTTCTGGAATGTAAAACAACACCGAGAAAGGGGGGGAAAGCATTAAGTACTGCTACACGTATAATGCTAGCACAATGCTTAGGGTCGGGCTTTTATTTCGCATCATTAAAGTGTATGAATGATGAAGAGCCAAAATGTGGAGCCAAAGCAGCAAATCATGAAGAAAAGCATAGTTGTTTTTCTTTATGTTTTGCTGCTTTGGCTCCACATTTTGAACGTATCAATAACGGAAAGCAATAGGAATGGCGATGTGACTCTACGACACAAGTAGTTTTCAGTGCGATATAATCTATTTATCGAAACTTTATATCAGTCCCACTTTCCTTCTAAATGCTCACTAACAGAATAAGGAAAAAATAAATGTTTTTATGCTGCATTCACAAAATGAATAGTTGAGCGCTGTTCTTCGGTACCTATATACCGATATACCGGAGTTCGCGGGATCGAAGACAAGGTTGTTTGAAGCCGTTCGGAATCGGCTTTAAGCTGTAAGTTCCGGTATCGTTATTCCTAGTGAGCATAACCCTCGTACAGTAGACTGTATTGCTCCAAACTAATTCAAAATCAGACCAAAATGAGAAGGGATAGATTCAGTTAAGTTAGAATTATCATGTGAGTTGGGTTATATACTCGTATATACAAATATATATATACATATATACATATATATATATATACATATATATATATATATATATATATATATGTATATGTATGGATATACATGTGTGTATGTAATGAGACGGACTTCTCGATGGGTGGTTGCAGTCATGGCCATAAAAGTGATACCGTTTTAGTTAAAGACCTTTATTAAGATAACGTTGGTGGACGGGTTCCCACTTCATCATAGAGACAGGACAAACTGAAGGGTCAGCTAGCATGAAGTTCTATGTACAAGACCCGTAACACCTGGGTCAACATCTGTGGGAAAATATCTCTAGAAAAATCTGCCTCCGACAGAGTGTATCTCCTTTTTATTTGGAAATTTCCTAAATTGTCCGCTAGGGCCATGTAGGATTATAATTGGTCAGGCCCCTTCTCTGAGGGCGTAAACTGTAGCCCCAGTGGTCAATTTAGGTTAGGGGTTAAAAAGGGGAATGCAAAATGATGCGGGAATTTTTAGTCCTTGATTTAAGTTTTGAAAACCCCTGAGAATTTTCCTTATATATATATATATATATATATATATATATATATATATATATATATATATATATATATATATATATATATATGGGGGGTGAGTTTGTGTGTATATGTGAGTGTGGGTTTGTGCATAAGTAAAAGAATTACCATAATTTGGAAGCTGACAAAATCAAAAATTTTCATTTTAATCTTTCGCATATTTTAGAAGAAACATTTGAAATGGAAGTATTTACACATTTATAACATACTTGATGGTATCACCTCTACACTCTATATTGGGCGCATTCTTCTTAAAATGCCTTTATGAACTTTAATTTTTACTGCTTGCATTATATGTTAACTTGACTTATTCCTATTGTTTTAAATACAAAAATTCATTTCTGAGCATCAAATAGTTCCATACACATAGCTATTGTATTCCATATCTTTGAGTTCAATTGCGTCATTGAATTCCCAATTTCATTGTTTAAAAAAAATGCGTCTGGGTTGAAATATAATGTGTGTTCTTTTATAATCTCAAAATAGTGTTAAAAAAAGAAAAGTCTTTAACCTAGTATAAAGAATTGTGGTATCGCAACATAAATAGAAAATGTATCATCAAAATTGAATAGAACAATAAAAATTACATATCTGTAAAAATTTATTCTTTATTAGTTATTCAAGGTATTGATCTAATAAAATTACCGTCGACATCTGATCTAATAAATTTACCGTCGACATCTGATATAGTTACGTTAGACCAAAGCAATAAAATGAAACGTCTTACCTAATGAGTAGTGTACTATGAATGTATCAAAGATAAGTAATATTTAAAGAAAATAAGTTTTTATATTTAATCCAATTAAAATTAGTCATTTGTTTTCGTAGTGTTAGGACTTTTATTCCTTATAACCGAAAAGTTAGGAATTATTTCCTAACTTTTCAAGCTTGGTTTGAAGAGTTACTATCAATATGTTTGAAAAATAAGAACTAGTTACAATGTATATATATATATATATATATATATATATATATATATATATATATATATATATATATATGTGTGTGTGTGTGTGTGTGTGTGTGTGTGTGTGTGTGTGTGTGTGTGTGTATGTGTGTGTATGTATATATATGTGTATATATATGCATGTATATATGTATATATATATATACATAAATGTATGTGTATACATATTTATATATATATATATATATGTGCATGTTTGTATATATATATATATATATATATATATATATATATATATAGAGAGAGAGAGAGAGAGAGAGAGAGAGAGAGAGAGAGATAATAATTATTAGATAGTAAAGACAGATATTTAAAATGATATTTAAAATGAAAAGGAGAACGAGCATATATTACGAACAGAGGTGCACCCAAGAGATAAGACAGAAAGAATTTTCCCAAAGAACAAGAAACTTAGTCAGCGAATTAAACTGTTAAGATCAGGGAGAATTTTCCGGCGACAACTGGAAAGAGTGTTGAATAGACAGAAAATTTACATCCATAGGACAGAAAGCTTTGGGAAATGTATCGAAAGAATTTTAAGTCGAGGACATTCCTTTGATTAAGACATTTAAAGGCTGGAAAAAAAGATTTTAAGGAATTAGAATGGGAGAGATATGCATATATGATCTCATTGAAATCTAAAATATATAAATTTATATAATGTTTATATTTTATAATTCAGTGAGAACAAAAGGCAGAATTAAATGCAGAATTTTCAGCAGCATTTCATAAAGCTGTAAGTGTGAGAATGTCTTCTGATAATGTACCTTAACTTACAATCAGAATTGTTAAGAAAAGAAAGAAAAGGAGAAAATTTTGTTTCTGAAGCTTAACTACTTATTCCTTAATTCAATAATTTCAATGTGTAAGAAAGCACATGTCAGTAGCTCTATAGAAAAGTAAAATTACATTTAAAAATTGGCCTTAAAATAAAATGAAGAGAGATGCTGTTTACATTTTAAAATTATTATTTTGTATTTGAAAAATTATGCTAAATAATATATTCTTTTGTCTGAGAGGATGAAATCAATAGAATCTAATGCTGATCTTCTCTAGATAATTCTCTAAAATTTACGATTTGCATTTTCCTCAAGACGACTGCAGTAGCCCATGTCAACAAACTCATCTGCGTGTTTTATGTAGTGCTGCCATCTATGAATTAATAAACACATTATAAATCTTTTCACATACTATATTAAACTTAAAATACTTCTTTTAATAAATAAACTAATAAATACCTCAAGTTTACTCAAGTATTTTTTAAATTATTAAAATTTCTATAAATAGTCATTTTGAGATAATAAGTAGATAAATTAATAATCATAGAGAAGTTAATATTTGACATCATTATAAAAATAAAATTCGCTGTGTAATCATTTGAATTCATTAGTCATCTTACAGTAAAATATTAAAATGTGGTTAAGTGCGCATATCAATTATCAGAACCCATAAAATCTGTACAAGGTAATACTAATATTACCGATATTTAATTATCAAATTTATAATTCATACATCCATTTATTCGTATGAAATTTTTAAAGCGAAATTAGTTTCGAAATAAAAGTTTTTCTTCGAAAATAAGAATAATGTCTCGTTTATAAATAAATATTTAAACTATCAAACGAATAAATAAAGTACCAAAGTTAAATAAAATAGAAGAATCCAATGACGCAAATAATAAATAACTACAGAGAAAACTGTCTTTTATCCTTAATAATATCATAGTTTCTTAAACATAAGCTTTAAAGTGTTTCTGATACCAATAAAGTTATTTATGTGCATATGTAATATATGTGTTACACATAAAATGTGTGTACATGTATTTCCATCTTTAATGTTTTGAACAAAATCTAAACCTTAACCATTTTGTCTTTTTATAAAGTAATTTAAAAGTTTCAGAAAGGTCTTATAAAGTAAGATTTCCCTTAACATTATAACTAAATTTAGCAATATATTTCTCTCCACATATAATTTTCAATGCATAGTAGCTGATGTTAGAGCAATCCATTCTGTTGAAGAAGATATGTTTTGGCACAAGAAGTGCTCTACGAGAAATGCATAGATTAGAAACAGAATTTTTTTTTGACTAATCATATTAAAAACAATCTTTTTTTTCACTATAACTAAGCTAAGCAAGGCATTTCGCTACACATTTGTCAACGCCTCGCACGTCCCCGGCTGCACTTTCTGATGTCTGCACGCCTCGTTCTATACCTGCTCTCCTATTGTTACTGGAGCAGGTATCTTGGGTTCGATTAAAGCCTATGTGGCCGACGATAAGAACTGCAGCGACTAAACTCTTGGCTAAACATTTATTATTAAGAAGATTTGTTAAAACATATATACACTCCAAATCATACCCAAAACAGGGCTCAAATAAGACCGAGGACAAAAATAAACTGTGCCGAGCGGGAAAACACCTCCCTCGGTCTCAGCTCCTTTCACAAGAATAATATCCGTTCTCCATCGATCCGAGCGGGCATCCCTCCTCTCCTCTTCGAGAGGGGCCGGGGTGGCATCCCCCCCTCGGTCAAGTTTTCGCCTCCACGGGAAAATGTCCTTCTCCGCAGCTGGCACGGGCGGGGTCGCATCTCTCGCCCCCCTCCTGTAGAACCTGCATGGAACATGGCTTTCCGTCTTCAACAGCCGAAAAAAAAACCAGGGGCCCATGTAACACCAACTCGAGTCTTGAGTCTAGTATTACAACATTAGTCTTTAGTACATAGTGTCTGGTGTTATAAAAAGCTATCAATTCTCTTAAAGAAGGTATACTTTGACATAGTAGGTACTTTTAGGTAATGCATAATTGAAAAATAACACATTTTAAAACTAATCTCATTAAAAACAGTTTATCCATATGTCTTAAAATGAGCCAAAAAAATGTCATAGTAAAAACAAAATTTGAACCCGAATCATATACAAAAAGTTTTTACAAATGTTGAGTGCTATATATTCCGTTGAAGAATATAAAGGTCGGCATAGGAAGTACTTTTAGATAAATGCATAGCTCAGAAATACATTTTTCAAAATTAATCTTATTAAAAACAAACTTTTCATTCTCATTATGATTAAGTTAAGCAAGTTATTTCTTTAAACATCAATTTTTAATACGTAGTGTCTGGTTTTTCAAAGAACTATCTATTTTGTTGAAGTAGATTTATTTTGGCAGAGTAGGTACACATTATGAAATGCATAGATCACAAATAGACAATTTTAAAACTACTATTTAATCTACTCCTATATTACAAGATTATGCACAAAACACTAAGTCCCTGTACAATCACTGAGATTTTCTGTTATTTTTTATTATCATTATTTATGAAACTTTCTGGATGTCCTGTCAATCCATACGAACGTTGCTATGCGTACGTGCTACCCAATGAAAACAGTTTGTGTTTTTTAACACCTTCACTTAATATATTTGGCACTGGGAAATTTGAATAGAATTTTTTATAATTCATTTGTTTAAAGTTAATGAGATTTTTTTGTCTATATATTATAAAAGCATTATTTCCTGATTAAAAAATTGCTTGCATATGGTAAAATAAAGTTTTACAGTACTCATGGAAAAGTCTATGATTTTAAGTAATAATTGTAACTACCGCTGTAAAAACTAATCATGATGATAGCGTAATCACACTTTAATTGATTGAAAATAATTAATTATTCACCATATATATTATTTCTGAACAATACAATTTTTTTCAGATTTCCTTAAAAGTAATGTTAATAAGGAAACAAAGGTGTTAAAAATTGCCTGAGCTGTGACGGATTGTACTTACAATTTATAATTATTAACCCTTTATTGAAAAATTCAAATTTATATAAATCAACAAACGATTGTTATTTTTTCCTTTATTCCATTATATTCGAATTATTAGCTCAGTGGTAAAATATATGCTACTTCAAGATAAAATATTAGCAATTTTAGACGTTTTTAGTTATTCATTGTTTCTTAGTTGGCTTTATTGAAAATGATCCATGAGCATTCCATTTATATATAATATGGCTATTTTAATTTAGCGAATACCTTTTTAGACCTTGGAATAAAACTTGCATGTTATCGGAAGCATTCGCGAAAAATATAATATGAAAAATTATAATTGAAATACTCATATTCCCTGTACAATATATCTATAACTGTTTGTTCAAGCTCAAAATGGACAGATTTTTGCTATTCGAAAAACATTAATTTTAACTAACTTTTATTTTGTACTCTACAAGGTAAAATGTCAATAAATTTCGAAGGTGTATGACAATTAAAAATGCGAGTGGTTTGTTTCAATTATTTATAAAAGATGATAATTTTAGTTCTAGAAAATGTTTAAAAAAGCTATTAATAATAATTGAAGTGACTGTTATTATAATTACTTATATCATACAAAATACCGATGATTGTTCAAGTTCAAAATGAAGAGATTTTTGTTAATCGGAAAATATTTATTATAACTTTTAAAATTAATATTTTCCAATAAAGTAGTCCGTTTAAAGTAAATATTAATAATAATTGAACTGACTGTTATTGTAGTTATTCATAATTAAAATATCGATATTAGTTCAAGTTCAAAATGAAGAGATTTTTGTTAATCGGAAAATATTTATTATAACTTTTAAAATTAATATTTTCCAATAAAGTAGTCCGTTTAAAGTAAATATTAATAATAATTGAACTGACTGTTATTGTAGTTATTCATGTCATAAAAAAATATCGATTATAGTTCAAGTTCAAAATGAAGAGATTTTTGCTAATCGGAAAATATTTATTTTAACTTTTAAAATTAATATTTTCCGATAAAGTAGTCCGTTTAAATTAGCTATTAATAATAATTGAACAGATTTTTTTATAGTTATTCATATCATACAAAATATCGATAATAGTTCAAGTTCAAAACGGAGATAATTTTGCTAATCGGAAAACATTTATTTTAACTAACTGTTATGTTACACCACACAAGGTTAAATAATCCATAAATTTCGAAGATGTATGACAGTTAGAAATGATGCTAGAGTGTTTCAAATATTTATAATAGTCGAAACTGTTTGTTTTAGAAAATGTTTAAAGTAATCTTTAGTAATAACTGAATTGATAGTTATGATAATTATAATATTCATTATTAGATGATAGATATTAAAAACCCCATTTTGCTTCTCGTTTTTAGTTATGTTATAAATTCAATGAAATAAAAATATTGAATTTTTAACACAAATTTCACTTAGCTGAAAGTCCACTGTTTCCCTAACAATAATTATTGTATTTTATCTAAATGCTGAGAGATTCGAAATGCAATTGTGATCTCCGTATGTCTGTCTCTGCTGGATACCCATTACTTTGTTATTGGGACAATACGAGAGTGTCTCCCGCAAACAGAAAATTGCTCTAATGTAGCCCTCCTAAAATCAAATCAAGTTTGGAGTATATAAAGACCTGAATTTCCGATCTTCTCCAGTACATAGCCCATAACCAAAGAAGGTGATGGATTCCAAAATGGTAAGTTTTCTCTCCTGATTTATAAAACCATTTAACTTTTATCCGTTTTTATAAGTAATGCTTTGTAATAATTATTTCGTAGGAGAATTTGGTAGTAAATCAATTTTAAAATAAAAGCATAGATTTTATTTAAAGTTAAAATTTCTGAAAACTACAGCAATCTGCTGAATATGTTCTGAATAGTTACCATTAATCTATACTGAGACTTGAAATATGAGGGTTGCAAAACCAGAGTGAACTAGTTTCATACGCATGCGTATAACGACCAAAAATGTCTTTCAGTGTCACTTAAAAATATAGTTTATATTTTTTATTGCCAGGACTTACTTGGCAGTGTTTAAACTTTATTCAGTCACACCGAAACAGCACTCACTTATAACTGAAGACTAGGCGAAAGTTTTATTTATTTATTTATTTTTCTTTTCTTTATCACGTACTCAGACACTGGACATGTCCTACGTCTTAAATAAACACCATGAATATGCATTGCTGTGAGAACGTCCTCCCTCAGGAGTGAGTAATAACATGTCTTTTCTTCTCACGAGAGAGAGCCTTAGGTTTCGCCGTGGCTGATAAAACATTGGGGCCTCTACTTGTATGTAAAAAATACATTCGCCTCCCATGTTATTCGCAAAAGCACAGGGTTTTTCTTGGGAGAATCAACATCTAATTTAGAAGAAGTGTAAGAGCGGCAAGTAGCTACTATTAACACATTGTGTGCGGCTACATTTCGCAGCGGAATTGTACCTGGAACTGGCGTTTTGCTCGTAAATTTAGTTATTCAGTTGAATCTCAATAGATCGAAAATTATTTAATTTTTCAACCAACTTTTCGTATTTTATATTGACATATATAAACAAATATATAAATAGAAATATATAAATAACAACTATAAGATTTTTGTAAATAAAAAACATATTTTTGGTGTATAAATTTATAATTGTATCGTAAATACGAAAATTCAAATAGAAATAGTAGTATATAGTTTTAATTTTTTCGAATTATGTTATATATAAACACTTTTACATTATAAAAAAATGAAAAGAGCAATCATAAAATTAATAATGTAAAAACTAGTTTTTATTTGTTTAAATTTTTCCAGAATCTATGTAGTAGGCAAGAACATTCGACTTCGTTTTCCAGTATATACCGTTATTTTTGTACCCACAAACAAACCATGTTGTTATACTAACCCGTACTAGTACGTGACCCGCGATCAAGTATCAATCGTCAGAAAGGGTACTAGTTCGTGTCCCGCATACAATGTGTTAATTCACACTTTGTGTTTAAGAAACGGTGAAAAGAATTCAATCTTAAAAGTCCTTTATCAATTTACAATGACTGGGAAAAAGATTAAAATTTAGAAAAATATTTAGAGAATTCTGAAGAACTTTAGTGACAATTAATTTTTATATAGTTCGTGCATATATATATATACATACATATATATACATACATATATATATATATATATATATATATATATATATATATATATATATATATATATATATATATATATATATAGTATTATTATAGGATATTTTCTAACAAATATATGAATATATATATATATATATATATATATATATATATATATATATATACATACATATGTTAGAAAATATCCTAGACATTAAGCATTTTGCAAAATTAATTTCAGTTTTCAGAAATTAATTATCATCTAAAAAATTTAGCATTCAAATTCTCTGGGCTATTCCAAATGGAATCGGTTCACTTTCGTTGAGAACCCCCTCATATAATACAGCATTTGAAATACGCAGTGTGTAGTGAATATATTGTAAATTTAGAACTGGTTTGGTTTGGATATTTCCGGTCCATTTTCTTCCAATATGAAAGCTAATTAAACCATGAATTTTTGTTTAAAACCTAAACCGAGCGGTTACAAACATCATGCCTGAAGTAGAACTCCACCTCACATATTTCCGCACCGAAAAACAGCGATAATTCTTTGAGAGCTGGAGTTTTGTCGAATATACATTAGCAACTCCAAAGCTAATGATGGATTACATTCAAAATGTTTCTTCTGTACAGAATATCTTTTCAGAGTACATCTTGGCAGGAAACTTTGAAATTACGCTTCGGTGGAATTGATGCCTTTGAATACAACAGTCTGCAATGCTAATTTAGTTAGCTATAAAATATCAACAGTTTTTTATTTTTATTTAATTTTATTTATTTATTTATTTTACCTGTAAGTGAGAATAATTCCACAATTTCGTTCTTGCAGTCAGCTTCAGTTGGAAGTTGCAATTATTAATACTGTATAGAAAACGGAGTAAATTTTTATAAAATAAATAATGCAAACTGTTTCGTTTGGATTTTGAATGTGATCTGAAACAGTCTAGTATTGTAACCATTTTTTGAAGTACTGACCACATTTTGATACAACTCGGAATTCAAAGTGTCCTTTTTCTAATACCATAATACCTGGCTACTAATTTCTATTTAATCTGAAGGAGTTTTTTCTGAAACCCTGGTTTTATGATCTGGTTGCAAGAATGTGCGAGGCATGAGCATTTCTTACGATTGTAAAATTTCGCTTTTTATCTACCAGGTGTAGTGGACCTACACATAAGGAGCATTTTACATATTTTCGTTTAAAGCCTTAAATTTCTAAAAGGGGTTTGTGCACAACACTGGCATTTTCCTATCATTGTAAATTTTTACATTATACCTTCCAGGTGTGGCATGACCGTACACATAAGGCACATATTACATATTTGCTATTTGCAAAAATTTGGAAAAATTAAATTAAATTAAAGGTGGGTAAATAAACCCTAAAATTTGGAAAGGGCTTTCCTGCAACCTGTAATAAAATATTTTTTATATATATCTAAATCAACTCATAACAATTGCACACCAAGCTGAAGACATCATCGGCTGGGCAAAAAATTACGTACGTAATGTTTAGAGCGTTAAGAAGTTAGTCGTGGTACAATAATCCTTTATTATGGAAAAAACTTACTATAACCCTCAGACATAACTTTGCCCTCACTTAGATATCTAGACTTAAAGAAGAGTTTTATTTTAAGCTACATATCACTACTAAATTTTTATTTTAAATTTTAATATTTGTCCTTAAAATTCTAGAATTCTCCAGAAATTTTAATATTTTAATATAAATATCGTTTAAATATGTATTTATTAGACTGTTATGGTATTTTGAATAGTTAAATACTATATGAGTGTTTGCTGATGAAATCTTCCCACTTTTTATACAGTTTTATTCTTTATTCTTCTCTGTTAACCCCTTCCAGTGCGATTTAATAATGAAAAACTGCATGAAGTAACCATTTATTTTTATTTAAAAAACTTGTTTCATTTTACAATTGTTACATATTCTTAATTAAAATCCACTTTTTACATAGTGTTAAATAATATCAGAAGCGACAAAATTAAGAAAATATCAAAGCAAAACATTAATAAGGTATACAATAGTCTTCAAGCGAGTGGTACTTTTCAAAACAAAGTGCAAAGGAATTCTTTATTGTTTACACCGCCAGAGAGTCTCAATTCTAATTTGATTCTTGTAACTCACACGGCACTTCTTAGTAGGTTTTCTTTTATTCTGACTCATCAATTTTTCAGTGACTTGTACCAAGAAATTCTAATTAAACAATATGTAATAGTGACCTGGGATTTCCACAAGTAACAAAAGTGTTGCTAAATTCAGTACACTAGAAATTTTAAACTAAATTAATTATCATATTTAACAGAAACTTTAATCGCATGACGAGTGTAGCTCGTCATTGTGCGGTATGGAATGAAAAACCAATGACGAGCTAGACTCGTCATTTTACTGGAAGGGGTTGATGATATGTGTTTGCAACCAGAGTAAACTAAGTCTGTTCTTTTACAAAGTAAAACCATTTGCTAGGGTTAATGACGTGTTACTTTATATATATACACAAGTACATGTGTTAAAAAATATTTTACTTATTAAATATTTTATAAAATTAATTTAAATTTCTAAAAAGTAATGATAAATCAGGAACTTTAAGACTCATCTTTCTGTCCATTTTCCTATATAGACTTTATTCACCTTGGTTGTGAACCCTCCATATATTAACTTTTTGGTGCCTAATTTTGGATAACTGTATATAAAAAAAGAAGAAAAACTGAATTATATAACTCAATGCTAGAAGGAATTATCTTTTATTTACTATAATTTTAGATGCATTCTTTTGATTTCTAATCTTTAATTAATATATTATTATTAGTTAGCTTTATTTATGGAAATAAATTATATTTATATTTGAAATCATCGTTATAAAAATATCCAAATTTAAAACGTAGAACCTAAATTTAATTTTTTCTCCATTTTGTTTTTCTTAATCTTCATTTAGTTCAGATGATAAAGTTTAATTGCCGATTTAAAAAATAGGTAATTAAACTTTTATTCAGTAATATAATTTAGTTCAGTTCAGTATAGAACAAAAGACTATTACTAAACGTCTATTACTAAACATTAGTTTAGTAATAGTCTTTTGTTCTATATCATTCTCTGAGTGACAAAAATTTCCTTCTTGAAACTTTTTAATAAAATCTAAGATATTAACACAGTTGGCAGAGATAAATCGTTGTCACCACTTTTAATTCCCGTCTGAACATAACAAAGTTTACAAATTCGTACCTTTTCAAAGCGTATTAATTTTCTATAATTTTAATTTAAGTTTACATTCTCCTATTGTTAAATACTTCCTGAAGATCTCAGCCTTTTAGGTTTGGTTTTGGCTTGGAGTGCCAATGTCTACTCTTTTGCTACACTAGAGCAAAAGAGACCAGGATCTGCTTGATGCCAATTCCATGTAGCTATAAACATTCATGCCAGCAGAGAGATATGAACTCGCGAACTTCGGTACCAAAGAGCAGCCTGAGTGTTAATAAAAATTATGTACCAAACGTTTTGCGCCTATTATAAATTTATCTTATAAATAAAAAATTTAAATTAATGAAAGCATTTAGACAAACTTAATAAATCCAATAAGCATTTTCCAATAGTTATTGTTGAATTATGTTTTTAAAAATTACCATTCATTACTTCTCTATAAATGTTAATGTAATGATAAAACTACAAACTTTCATTGAAAATATAAGTTTTTTACTTAGGATTAAAACAGTATACAACAGATTTCTTAGCATTTCAATGAAAGACATATTTTTCGAAGATGGACATTTTATGATGTTGGTTTTTAAGGTAGATTTGAATAATCAAATCATACATTTGATCTTAATTCCCTCGATCATCCAGTTAGGTTTGGTTTGATTCGCTATGGTATACTGTTTTGCAATACGAGGGTTACTGAGACCAGAACCTACTGCTTAAAGCCGATTACGAAAGGCTAAGAACATCGATGCCAGCAGCGGGATTAAACTTACCAGCTGAGCTGCGACCTACTCATTCAGCTATAGTGCGTCTTGCCTTTTTAGAAAAAATCTACAATAAACCATAATTGATTGGTTGGTTTGGAGAGCTACGGTCTACTGTTTTGTTCACGAGGCCTAATGAGACTGGGACCTACTGCTTAAAGCCGATTCCGAACGGCTACGAACATCCATGCCACAGTGGGATTCGAACCCATGAACTTCGGTACCAAAGGCGAGCACCCTAACCACTCGGTAATCATTCGGCTAACCCATAATTGAAGAGTTACTTTCAGGAGCTGTACAAAACCTAACAAAATTAGGTTTCAAATTGTTTTATATTAGTGAAGACTGGAACACGATAAAATTTTAAGTAAAAGATCAATAAGATAATCCTATCAGAAAAAAAAAAATAAAAAAGAGCTAGAATTCCAAGCTGTCCAATAAATCATCAAGTTAAAATCTTGTTATAAAACAATATTTTGCTCTATAAGTTATGAATGAAAGAACCTTTTATTTGATATTGAAATTCCCTAAAATTTTATGAGGTCAATAATCTTGAGAGACACTACCAGCCAAAGACGATTTCAGAAACGTGAAAATAATAATAATAATAAAATAAATAAAAAAATAATAAATCTATGACTATACCTACGCTTTAGTTCCGGATTATCACGTAAAAGAAGCATTTCCAACAATAGACAGGTAGTTATTATTTATTATTAACAGGTAGTTACATATTAGATGAAATTACATTAATAAAAATCTTTTTTTTTTTTTTGTATGCATAAGCTTTACGGTACTTATCTGTTTACTGTGTGTACATTATTTTGTAAGGGATAAGTTTTTTTTCATCAGGATTTATTTTTTTTTCAGTTGTGTTTGCTCCTGCTTGCCGCAGTGGTTGTTGCCACAGTGTCTGATGTAGCCACAGGTCGTCATGTTGCTTTGTGCATCCAGAACTGCGCGCAATGCAAAAGAACCTTTGGCCCATTCTTTGAAGGTCAGCGTTGTGCAGAATGGTGCATACAGGTTCAGGGGTCGTCCGTTCCCGACTGTACTGAGCTCGACACCATTGCCGACTTCCTCACCAAATTAGAATGACCAGGGACAGCCTCTTGCCTCATACTGCAGAAGATTATATTTGTTAAAATTGCATCAGTTTGTACACTAAACATGCAATAAATACAAAATGCTCCAACTTTATAAAGTGTTTCAGTAATATAATTTCAATAATTTTGAACCGATGTAGCTCTATCAGCAAAAAGCAACGATCTGGTAACTGGAGGGTTGAGGATTTCGGTCTTGAAGCGGCATAAGATCAGCCGAGTTCTTAAAGGGTGACTAGGGCACGTAAAGGAACATCCACACTATGGTCCACTGCAAGCCATTACCACTGTTTCGAGGGGCTATGGCTTATCGAGGTTGACGATGGCAGACGGCAAAATGGCCTGGGTGAAGGATGGCTTAGGAATCGATTTTTCTCCATAGATCAAAGACAGCCAGCATGAGCTCCCAAAGTGCGTAGACTCTATGTACGCATCCACACACTCTGATCACTTAGTGGCTTAGTGTGTGGATGAAACCCGTGAGCCATCGTCCAAGGTCGCCCTCAGAACCATTCCTGGAATGGTGAACAATTGGCCATAGTGTGGAGGCCACATGAAATATGTTCTTAGTCTCAGTATTCTTTAAGTTTTCAAACGATACCTCTGGGAATGGCAGGCCAAGTCTGGGGGTTTCTACTTCTCTGCTTCTAAATTACGAGGACCCACTTGAGCTAAGACGTTCTCTCCCCATAGTTGTGCGTCTAGCACCACTATGGGGAGACTACTCACTACTAGACATAGTGGCAAAAGACGCACCCCTTCGCCATTAATTCGTGTGCTTTGATCCTCCAAGGGGCATTGGCAACAACAACACTATTTTAGCAATAATTTTGTACTGGAGAACCAAAAATGTAATCTGACAGAATGAAAAAGAGGTGTCAAGCTTTGATGCTAATCAAATAAAATATGCCCCAATGTAGGACCACCACTATCACATACAGGGCTTGGTAAGGATTTGCATACCAGGCATTTCCCATCCATACTCCAAAATTACTCTATTCAAATTACATGTATGATAGAATGTCATGGAATTAGATTGCTTAGTTGCTATTTTTTTATTATTTTAACGTGAACTTATTTAGAAATTGGAAGTTTGTTTAACAATTTAGAAGTATTAAAATTATCTTCATAGAGCAAGAGCTGGATGATTAATCCCGACCAGCACTATATATATATATATATATATATATATATGTGTGTGTGTGTGTGTGTGTGTGTGTGTGTGTGTGTGTGTGTGTGTGTGTGTATGTGTGTGTGTGTGTGTGTGTATGTATGTATATATCATTCATCCAGTTGATGATCAACACGTCTTGCAGAAGAGGGGAGTGGAGAAGTATGGGCTAAGATAAGTCTGTATCTGTCATATTGGATTCCTCTCAATCAACGTTAACCTATGTCAAACATAAAATCCCTTCTAGTCATCTCCCATTTTAAGAATTGTTTAAAAAATATTATACCCCGTGATAGAACCACAAATTCTTTAGGGTAATATCTTTCCCTTTTTCGTTTAATTTATATATGTTAAATGTTTTTATTTGCTTTGGAAACAGAGTATACCGAAATTTCTCCCATATTTAAAATGAAATGTATTTTTCTCGGTGTTTTTTAAAGAGAGGAAACATAACATCTTAGAGAATTTGTTGCTCTATCACGTAGTGTGTGTATGTGTGTGTGTATATATATATATATATATATATATATATATGTGTGTGTGTGTGTGTGTGTGTGTAATCCATTTTTTACAAAACTCCTTGAAAAGGAGAAAGCTCAACCGCTAGCAGTAATAAAAATGCAGTCGGGCCGACATTGAGCAGAACGGCACGTCTAATTGAAACTTTATTCCAGAGCAGCTACAACGCATATCTATTTTACTGGACAACAGACAAAGAAAAGCCACAGAGTTCACTCTGATCAAACAGAGGTGCACCCCAGAACGATGACAGAAAGAATTTTCCCACGGTAAAAATCAACCTAATAAGCGAATTAAATGCAATATCCGCAAAACGCGAAACTATTTGCCGCCAACAGCTGGGAAAAGTGCCGAATAGACAGAAAGTTTACAGTTTTAGGATAGACAGCTTTATGACGAATGTTAAGTGGAAAATACTCTTGATTAAACTATTTAGAGGCTGGGAAAAGATTTAAATGAATTAGATATGGTAGAGAGGAGGTTTTTAAAGAAATATTAGAGTTAAATAATTTTGATATATTACACACACACACACACACACACACACACACACACACACACATATATATATATATATATATATATATATATATATATATATATATATATATATATATATATATATATATATATATATATATATATATTACGGATTCTTAAAATTACGAACCGACTAGATGGAATTTTATTTTCTCTATAGATTAACATTGAATGAGAGGAATTCAGTATCACAAGTACTGATCCAACTTAATGCATATATACCACTCTCCCTTTTTTCAAGGTAACAAATAATCATGTTCATAATTAAATAAATAAACAAAAACAATATATATATATATATATATATATATATATATATATATATATATATATATATATATATTTATATATGTATATGTATATGTATATATATATATATATATATATATATATATATATATATATATATATATATATATATATATATATATATATATATATATATATATATATATATATATATATATTGCAAATTTTATTTTTATTTTTTACTGTTCTTTTTACAGAAGGTTTCTATTGTCTCAAATTTAAAAATATAGACATAACTGCATTACATAATGGTGACTTATTCTGTAAATGAAGAATATATGAGATAAAAATGAAAGAACATACTTCAATAACTGTGCACAAATCGGGAGATATTGGAATGGGAAAGACAACCTATTCACTAGTGCATTAATTGCATGAAAGATGGGATAAAGTTCACCTTTAAAAACAATGTTCGACAAAATAAAAAATTTAGGTAAGATAAAAATTTTGAAACAGATCTTCACGGGCTCCCAAAAGCTCCGGTCCCAGGTACTTAGCAACTGCTATCCCCCCACACCTAAATGGAAGCCGTGTCCCTACCGGAAAAAAAAACTTGTGAATTTCGGTAATTGTTTATTTTTTTAACAAAATTTTAATCTACTTTCTCTTGATTATTGGAAGTTTCTGAAGAAGGTAATCTAGGAATCCAGTGTTAAATGCATTTAGCTCTTAAATAATCTTTTCGTGATGCTTGATTTTAATTACATGCAAATATTATGGCTGAAATTTTAAAACGATTTAATAGGTTGGAAACATCTTTGATAAACTAAAAATTAATATTTTTAATGTTTCACATATAAGAAAAGGCTGTATTTTATAAATAAGGCAGAAAGAAATGTTTTATATACAAATGTTCAAGATGTTTTATATAAAAATGTCAGCACAACTTACAGATCGAACTTATAAAGCCATATCATACAAAATGACTTCTTTCTCTATTGGGGGATCCATCTACAGAAAAATTAAAATGGATTCTTTACTACTCACTTAAAATATCTGATTTAGATTATTTTCTTTGAATCACTAGAGAAAATATCTCAGAAGTAAACAAAAGTCATAAAAACATTTCAATAAAACAGATAAGCTGTGAACACAACACAATTTTTATTAATTCAAAATAATTCTCTCTCTAGTACATTCTGTTCTTCACATCATTCGTGAAAAAAAAAGGCTTGATGAGGAGAGTTCTGTTATATTTTCTTATACTCTTGAATAAAAAATAATTATTATCAATAAATTTAAAAGTACTCCGAAAACACTTAAATACTGAATCATATCGAGCTACCTTAAAGCGTTTATGAGAACATATTATTCTTTGTTTAAAAGAAATTTCAATCTTAAGCTTAAAATGTCTGCTATTATAGAATCAAATAATCTTCCAAATGTCCATTTATGTATTAAGAGTAATTATTATAGTACCACGAGCTGAATAACTTTGTTCTTCAAGAAAGGTTTAACAAAATCTAAGATCCTTTTTTTATATTTTGAGGTTGGATAGATGCTTCTGATCTTTAAATGACAAATATATGTAACTATCCCCTTCAGAAAAAGAATGATAACTCAGACTTCAAATAACTGAAAGACTGCATTTATCCTTGAAACCATCTGTATTCTTAAAGGTTCTTTATGTTTTTTGGGTAATTAAGGAAACTAATGACTGAAATTTAAAAAAAATATGAATTTGGATTTTATTAATTTTAATTTTTTAGTGATAATGTTTATAATATTGAAATATAGATTAGTATTGCATAATAATATCTTTTAATATGTGTTTAACTACATTACAGCCAGCAGACTGATACACTCAACAGTAATATCAGCACATTTAATTCTACGGCAGTCGTAGAGTTTTAAAATTTATCATCAATAATAGGAAATAAATCTAAAAAAAGAGGTAATGAAATTGTAAAAGATGAAAATAGGAATGAATGACCAGTTGAATAACAGATAAAAGTTTTGAAAGAAAAATAAAGAGGAAAATATGGAAAGATAGTTTGTGCCTAAATATTATGGGTTGTAATTATTTTCCCTCCTTCAAAATATATTATCATAAAAGTAAAATTTTCTAGAACAATGAAAATATTAATCTACAAAATTAAAACTTTTTACGAACTAGAGAAAAAAATTTAACTGCATTAATGTGTTTTAAATTTTAATGTTAATGTTGTGTATTAAAGCAGAGGCTGTGTAAAGGCTATACGCGTTTATTGACATGCTGCAAAAAACTATATACACTGAAACAATAGAACAGAAATTACACACAAGCCGGAATGCTTTGACAGCGCCATCTAGCGTATACATTACAGTTAATAAATAATCTAAAAATAGATTCATTTAAGTTAATTTATTGTTGTTTACCGAAAATTATAATAAATATTATTCATGAACTATTATATGATAAACTTTATTTTGACAACTAAAGAAAATTGTTTTTTTAGCCTCAAATTTCAAACACACACACAAATTTATGTGTGTGTGTGTATGTACGTATGTATATTTAACCAGCAAAAAGGTTTTTTTTAACATATTACTCTTTAGAAATATAGCCCATATTTTTGATTGTTAAGGCTTGTTATGCAATGTTTGATCTTTTGGCAATCCTCCTGAAAAGGCTCTCACTTCTAACTGGAGACTATGCTAAAGCTTTATACGAATTCTTTTATTTTTCTCATGTATTCAGAGAGACATTAGAAAAGTGCTACATCTTTATGAAATTTAGATCTGTTTATAGAAACTAGTTTAAAAGATAAGTCAGTTTAATTCATATTCAGGAAAAGTTAAAAGTAATGAATATGTTTTGGAGCTTTTGTACCTCAGTACCAGTGATATACACATTTTACAATTTTCAGGTTAATTACAGTACAGGAATAAATCATGGGGCTATAAAATATTTAGGGAATGGGAAATGAATGTATAGTTATTCGTAACACTGTTGAAACCAAAACAAGCTAGAGAGTCTTTCTAGCCGGTCTTGGTTTAAACTATAACATTAAATTGGAGGCTGAGTGGCTTTAATTATGTCAGCAATTCATTTCAAGTGTTTGGACAAAAAACAACTTCAGTCTCTTCCCTAATTTTATTAATTATTACTTATTTTATGGTTAAGCTTCAAATACGCATTAAATAAGTAACTCAGTTTTTGAAGTTACTATTGTATTTACAGCAGAGTGGCAACCATAGGTACATCCTATCATTCAACGAAAACAACAAGCATAAACACGCGGTGGCTCAAAGCGGGATTTTAATCGCGTTGCTAGTTTTTTTTTTTTATAAATATGCATTTGTTATGTTACTGCTGTAATAAAAATAATTTTAGATTGTTCCGAAACATTTATAAGCCTAGATATTGTGTTTAGATCTGTAATTATTTCAACTGCAACTACTAGCCGGCTTGCTGTTGGAAGAAGAAAAATTTTTTCTTTCTGAATTATTATAACATTTTATGCACCAAAGACGTTCTATTTATGAAGAACTACTATTAATTAGTACTTTCTTCAATTATATATCCTAATAAGAAGAATAGATATTTCAATAAACATGGATCCCTTTAGTAAACGTCATTCAGTAGTTGAGTTATTTGAAACTAAGAAGTTTGTCAACATGTGTGCACCAATGGTGCGGTACTCCAAGTATGTCTGAACAATTATATATATATGAAGCAATCTTTCTAAAAATAAAGAAGCATATAAAAAATCATATTAATGCACTCACGCACATATACGTGTACTACCATTTTAAATATATATTTTTAAAATTTTAAATTGATTGCTTTAAAATGCTATTTTTGATTCAAATGAATTTTTCATGTTGGTATCTAGTGTCTTAGTCTGTATGTGTGTGTGTAATAGAGAGAGAGCTAGTTATTTAAATCAATTTATCTACATTTGTACAAAGAAATTTGTTTAATAACAGTTTTACAATGACAATGCTAGTTTTAATTGTTTCCTTCTAATTAAACAACAATCAGCACCAAAACCCTAAGTTTAAAATTGATATAACTAGGATATTTGAATCGAATTACCCTAGATGACATTTGCTTTGTTACCTGTCGCAGATAACATCTGTTACTAGTACAGGAAAAAAAAATCTAGAAATTCTGGGGTGCTGGTTTTAAGCGTGGTAGGTGCAATCAACATCTTCCTGTATACCCAAGAACATCCAAGCTAAATCTGTGGGTTAGAATGGCTCCACGCTGAGAGGTCAGCTAGTAGGAGAGAGAGGTATGGATTAATGAACAAAAATTCACTTTCCTGAGAATGAACAAACTTGAGAGGACTCTTGTGATGGGTATCACAGTGCCATATACCCATCAGAATAGGCAGTCTGTTGCAATATGACAGTTATTTTTCTGTCTTTGGTGCCTCAAATTCTAGTTGTGATACTGTTCATATTTTACATCAAATAAAAATTTATAAAATATTTACAGAAGCAAATTATTTAGTTTTTATTTATTAATTTATGTTTTACTCATGGTTTGGACTCCCTCGCCCTCTCTTCACCTAAAAAATTCTTGTAATAAATTAAATCAATCTTTGCTCCTCTTTGGAAAGTTTCCTACTAGTAATACCAAATCAAGATAAAATACTAAATATAATTAAATATATTTTGTTTATTAGTATTAGAGATTTATCATTTGGTTCTGCTTTACCAAATTTATCAAGTATTATTATATTTGACTAAGTATTCAACTTCATTTGATGTTAGTTGTTAAAATTTTTTTAAATTTTTACAGATTGCCATTTCGTATGCTAGTGCGAAAATATAAATGTGATGTAGCATTTACTCCAATGATTGTAAGTCAGTCCTTCATTGAATCTATAAAAGCAAGAGACAGTGATTTTACTACTTGTGAAGGTCTGTATATTATTTGAGCTTTAATGTTTATCTCTCTTTATAGATAGATATCAAGAGATGTGAATTATTCATTAAAAGTAGGCAATTTAATATGTGAAAACTTTATGATCCATGTATAAATTATTCATAGCTTTCTAATATTTTAAAAAGTTTTTTAACTGTCACTTTTTTAGTTAACTTTTTAAATTTCTCTGGTAAGTGCTCTGACTTATAAGGGTCTTTGCACAGATTGTTTTCCTAATTTGGCTATAAAAGTATATATATATCTTTGTAACAACATTATACATATTAAAGGTATAAACACATTACACCTTTATGACCACACTATACAATATATATGTATCATCCAGCAGATTATCATATATATATATATATATATATATATATGTATCATCCAGCAGATTATCATATATATATATGTATATATATTTATATATTACATATTACAACAGGGAATTGACAAGTTGAGGCAATTTAGAAGAGTTGAAAATACATTCATATACTGAAGAATTGCACATTTTTGATAGTGCTTTGTGCATTGCTTGCTCGGAGATTCTAGGATGGATGGTGTCACTAATCATATAGATTATATAGAATATTTTGTTTAATAAATATGTATTAACTTCAAATTTTTCATTCATAATTTTTTTCAAAATGAGGCTTTTTATAATACAGTATTAATTGTATAAACACTTTTTATAGTCACTATATATATATATATATATATATATATATATATATATATATATATATGTATGTATATATACACTCAAGAGCAAAAACATTATGACCACCCCTACATTTTGCATTGAACTTGCCTGGAGATCACTGCAGACCAGTTGTACCCTTACATGGCCTCTGTTTTTATAGCTGGAAATGGAATGTTTCAATAGGACAATGCTCTGTGTCACAGGGCTAAAATTGTGTTCGAGTGGTTCCAGGAACATGATGTTGAATTCCAGTTAATGTCTTGGTCGCTTAACTCACCAGATCTCAGTCCGATAGAACACATTTGGGATGTCATGGGACAGCTCAGAGTTCAAAGACCATCAATTCGCAATTTCTCGGATTTGCGTAACTGTTGCTTAAACATCTGGTACAATCTGTCGCCGGCCATCTACCAAGGACTTGTGGCATCCATGCCAAGGTGGTTTAAAGCTGTGTTGCGCACCAAAGGTGGCCAATGTCTTGGCTCTTGAGTGTATATTGACAATATATAAGAGATATATGAGACTAGAGCTTAGTACAATGAAAACAAAATAGATTCAAAATAATTAAAAATACTAAAAATAAAATTTAAATATTTGTGCTTTGCATTAATTCAATGACTTAACAATAATATATTTATTATTATACTTTTATTTAAAAGTATTCATCATCCATATTAACATTTTGGTTACCACAGGGTATTTTAAATACCTATGCAGCTTGAGTGTTTTATGACAGTTATGTGTAAGTTCTGAAACAGCTGTATTATTTACTTATTTTATATATATATATTGGTCATATAGATTTTTTTTGTTTCATTATAAAAAGTAAAGTAAGTATTGTAATAAAAAAAAATGTCAAGTGTTTGGATTTCAATGGAATTGCTTAATTTGACCATTAATGAATTTTGACAAGTTTCATCCTTATGCCTGCGTGTACATACAAGGAAGCTATAAATATCCATTGTTATCAGTACTAAACTCGTTTTGTCTAGTTTTGTTGTATATATATATATATATATATATATGTACATAACTTGCATAACTCAAAAATTTTGCAGAATGTTGACATTTTTATTAAGGATGTTATAACATCTAGTTGTATACCTGTTCTTTTTATTGCTATATGTAATCTATATAATGGAAAATTTCAATAAAACATTAATGCTCTTGAGCATAACTCAAAAGCAATTAGCTATAAAATGTTGATATTTTAGGACTATTTCAACGTATTTGTATCCCTCTCTTTTTTTTAAAATCTGTACTCTATGTAAAAAAAAAAAAATTGTAAATAACCATCACTACCACCAATCTCCAACAATGCTACTCAGACATATTCTTAAACTCAGACAGTTTGACATATTCATGTACAGTTTTAATAGTGCTTTTAAAGTCCATTTTTTAAAAATAAATATAAAATTATATTATCTGCAAGGAATAATTTAAAAATTTTTACTGTTTATTATTTTCTGATTAAAGGAAGTATTGCACTTGCTAAATGTTTTGGATTTAGAATGAAATATTTTTATAAAGGTCAGTCTGAAGGTAATAAGTATTAATGTTGCTGGTGCATATAGCAGAAGAGACCTGCATAGACAGCCATACTTAGCTGGCCGAACGATGGGCGAATGGTTAGGGTGTTGGCCTTCGAAACTGGAGTTTGTGGGTTCGAATCCCGCTATGGCATGGATGTTCGTAGCCTTTCGGAATTGGCTTTAAGCAGTAGGTCACAGTCTTATTAGCCCTTGTGTTGCAAAAAGTAGACCGTAGCGCTCTAAAACCAAACCAAGCCATACTTAGCTATACTCAGACAACATAGTTACCTTAAAAAAAGAAATCTTGATGAGAATGTGCAAATGATGAATCTGATGATATATCATCTATATTAATAATAAAGCTGAGTGTCTGTATTATAAATGCATTTATAGTTAAACAGAGAGTTCTACATGCATGGAAATTAGTATAGGAATTCATGATAACAGATAAAACTTCTTAAAACCTGGCTTTTGAGTTCTATTATTTTGAAGCTATTTTTATGAATCTGCTCATCTCAAATATGTTCACAATCAGCCATAGATACATTTTATTGATGATAATTTATAAAAATAATATAGTCAGTATGCATGTTTACAAAATTAGAACTAACATCTTGGATACATATTATCTTCATGGGTTTAAAATTGTTTTAAAATATTTTAGCCTTATATCATTTATAGCTATATTCATTGCATTTGAATTTGTTTTTCTTGAAATTAGATGGCTTGCAATTAATTACATATTGTATATGCAGCAAATTATTCAACTATTCATATTTTCACATTATTTAACTAAATAGTTTATATTAATTTGAAATTTATTCAATTAATTTTCATTATACATTAAAAATTCTAATTGTATCAACAAATTCTGTATTTAAATTATATAATAAATCCATTGTATATAAATTCCATGCAGGCAAAAATATTTTCTTAATCAGACAAAAGAATATTCTGAACTATAATAATTTTTTTGTCTATTTTTAAGTGAATTTTAACTGCTTTATTACACATTATGACTACTCAAATTGACATATCTGCATCATTCCATGCTACAGTTAATATATGACTGTATCATGTCGTAGAAAATCCCATAGAATTTATTTGACTAATTTTTATAAGCAACGTTTAAGATATTGAGGATAAACAAATTGGAATTGGTTACTTTATTTTGTATCATTTGATCCCTTTTTCTTTTAATTGTATATTAAAATAATAAAATATTTTGAGTAACTTAATTTGTCAATGTAAAATGCATTATTATATACTAACATTTTTCTTGCTTTTTGACCATGCTTGACTTATTTTATTTTATCATTTTAAAAAATATATATTTCTTTCATTTTGATATCAGTTGCTTCACTTTTTATTTATTAGATTTTTAGATGCTATCTTATTCAATTAATCTTTAATTTGGCTTGGCTTTTAAAAAATTATCATATTTTAACTGCTGTTATTACTTCCTTGTACAAAGTAAAAGGAAGTATTGTCATGATAAATTTCAGAGCTCAAATTTCAATGTATTTCGACCATGACTAACTGAAATTATAGCATTTTAAGTGTTATGCTTATATGTATATACTAAAAAGCTTTAAATACTCATTTTGACAATTTCTGAACTAGTTATACTTAATTTTCTTTAGATGTCTGTATGTACATATATGTGTATCTTGCAGTGCTAAAAATGTAGAAAGTTAAAAAAATTTTTGTTAGACTGTTATAATGTCTAGTTGTGCACCTCTTCTTTTGGTTGCATTTTAAATTCTATATAACGAAAAATTTCTATTTAATGAGTAATTAGGATCTGTCGCTTGACTGAAAAATGATTAGCCATAGAAGGTTGAAATCTTGTAATCAAATCTATGATAACATCTATATCTGCTCCTCTTTCGATTGTGATTTGAACTCTACATATTGAAAAATTTCAGTATAACATATACTAATCTTGTGTAAGGAATAACTAAAAAACAATTAACCATAAAACATTTAAATTTTATATTTAGGACTATTACTGTGCTCCTTGACTTTTGATTGCTGCCTGAGCTCTGAATTAAAAAAATACTTTTAATAATGTGGTATAAAATACATTTCATTGTAATTTTTCTTTATATGAAAACAATTGATAAAATGACTAGTTCCAAAATTTTGAAATTTTATATTTAGGGTTATTAAAACATCTTGCTTTACTCCCCCTCTTTTGATTTCAATCTGAAAATTATAAAACAAAAATTTCAATTTAACCTATATTAATGCTGTGGACCATAACTAAAAATCTAATAGTCACAGAAGATTGACACTTGTATTTAATACTAATATAACATCTAGTTGTACTTCCCCTCTTTTGATTATAGACTGAACTCTTTTTAATGAAAAATTTAAATGTGTAGTAATGCTTTAGGCCATAACTCAAAAATTATTGGTTGTATATTGTTGAAATTTTATATTTTGAAGTTATCTCATGTCTAATTGTGTACCTCACTCTTTTGATTACAATGTTCACTATATATAATGAAAAATTTTAATATAGCATTGTGGGGCATAGCTGAAAAGCAAATAGTAATAAAGTTTAGTTTTTATCTTTATTATAACATTATATTTATTATCTTTATCATTTTTATCTTTATTTAAAAACAATTATGATTTATAACATGTAGCTGTTATCGGCCTTCTAAATGACAAAAAAAAAAAAAAAAAAAAAAAAAAACCTTGTTATAACAGTTATTATCAGTCATACCAAGCTATATAAACTCTTTTGTAAAATCTTATATTTCTAATAGATTCTTTTGGTTTTCCTCATTTTTTTTTTATCTATTTTGAAAATTAAAATTTTTGAGGTAATAGCAGAACTCAAACCTACTATGGGTTAATTTACTTAGAACACTGCTTTGATGTCAACTCAACATTATTTCAGGCCCCTCTATTCCAGATTTCATATTTATTCTTTTACTATTTTATTTTCTTATAAAGATTTAGACTTTCAAGTTTCATGGAATGTTGTTTTTAAGCATCTAATCACCATGTGGTGCATTTGTTGTATCACTTCACCTGGTTTTTGTACACCTAGCTTTGAAATTTATATCTCACTGAGATAGTATATACATAATTATGAATTTTAACCAGTTTAATAATCTAACTTTCTGTTTAACTTTTTTTTTTTAAATATACTTTGAAATATCCTAAAGAAACATAGTCTAGAAAAATAGCAGTACTTCTCAGAGAATTCTCTGATAATAAATCTGATGTGTATATAGTTATCTGAATTGGAGTGTCTGAAGATGAAAATTTTGTTTCTCTTATATTTTAAAAGGAATGAAGACATTGAAATGGATAATTCTCAAAATCATCACAATGTATTTATATCTCATAATGGATCATACTGAAAAGAATATAATTCTATAACATTATTTGGTAGGTTAACATGCTAAAATATTTTGTAAGAGAATAACAGTCTAACCAGTTATACAACTAGAAATGTAGATGGTGAGTGTTTTAAGAGCTTAATTACTTTTTATATACAGAAGAATTTTAGAGCATATAATTAAATATACAGAAATGGAAGTACATAATCTACTGAAAAATGACAACTGTTGTTTTTCAAGAGAAGAGCTTTTACAAAATATTTCTATTTTATATGCACATCGAATTTCAGGGGCTGGGACAACTTCATTTATTGTGGATTATTACTCTTCATAGGATTTCAGTTTCTGCAAAGAAACAATGATCATATGTCAAATTTTGTGACATGATTTTTGACATTTGATATCAAATCAGTGCATCAAATTGAATAAAACACTTTAAATTCACAATAATCTCAGAAGTATGAAATTGCTTTAAACTGTGTAAGCTTACAGAACTATAGGGAAAGTGAGGATAGGTTAATCCATTTTTTATAGCCAATCTTTTAGTTGTGCTCACTTAATTCATCTGCTCTTCATTATAACTTAATCAACCTACATATTAGTATTAGATCATAATTTGTATGTTATGTTTATTCTTTCAGAAGATGTTATTTATTTATTTATTGTAGATGATAGGCCATTGATTGCTCAGTTTGCTGCCAAAAATGGAAATGAATTGGCCACTGCAGCTGAAATATTATACAAGTATGTTGAAAAATAAACAAACATGTTCATTTCTTATTTCTTATATGTATAGGAAAATAATTTTTATTTCTATTTCCAGGTATACTGATGGTGTTGATTTAAATTGTGGATGTCCACAGAGGTATTCATTTTTATTGATATAGTTTTTTTTTATGTAATTATATATTTCTGGTAAAACATGTGTAGTCTTTCAGTGGGATTTATTTTCAAATATGATTTATTTTCTATCATCTCCAAAGCATAAATACAGTTAAGGATAAAAAATCTTAGAATTATAATTTTAAAAATATGAGAAAACTGAGATGTCAAATAAAAAATTAGTAAGTTTTTGATTTTTATATAAAATAAAAGGTACCTTTTTTCTTTCAAAAATAAATTGTTTATAGGTGCTTATGCTAGTATTCTTCTCAACTGACTTAAATTTTCATCTTCTTTGATTTTAGAGCCTCAGATGGCTGCACAATCTTTTTCCAGATGGCTGTCTCTAGTTTTTTTTTTTTTTTTTTTTTTTTTTTTTTTCCAATTGGCTATCCTGATTCATTTTAGGTCATTCAAAGTATTGGCCATCCATCTTTTGTTTGGTCTTCCTCTAGGTTTGTTGCCTATTAGCTTCCAGTTTAATATTTTTTGTCACTTAACTACCTGCTTTTCTCTCAATGTGGCCAAGTCAAAAGAATTGCCGTACTTTAATAAATTTTACTATCTTTATATTTTATAATTCCTTTTATTTCTTTATTAGTTCTTAACTTCTTTTTATTTTTGTCATTATTTTATGCACAACTGATTTTAAATTATTAATATCTTTCTATGCCAGGATTTAAGTCTCACAGTCATATATTACTACAGGCCAGATAATTGTTTTGAATATGTTTATTTAGATTACTTTAGTTTATAAAAGTTTGTATCATTTTCTGATGCTATTAATTTTTTGTCATTGTAATCAATTGCAACCTACTTCTGTTCAAAATCATAGCATCATCAGCAAATGCACAATTTTTTGTAACTTAAAATTTAGTTATACATATTTAAAGTTAATATTCTCAATAACGAGGGTTGATGATAATTAAAAAAAATATGCTTATGCTGGTGAAGAAACTATTTATTTTTTAAACTGTGCTATAATTTAGCAATAAATTGAAATTTTTCTTCTTTGATAAAATGCTTTATGAGTAAAATATTATAGGCTTTGGTCTTCTCCTGCTTTTGATTTTTATGCATAAACATTAAAGTAAATTATATCAATAAATATTTGTTCCTTTTTTCTTAGTGTGTATGTCTGTGTGCATGTGCATGTATGTCATAAGTTTTTCTGTATTTTTCTCATGTGAATCTTAATTTTATTTGATTGCTAAAAATTTGGAAATTTAAAAAAATTCTTTTTGTTTTTCTTGTAACTGAAATGTTATATGTAATTTATTTTTTAAGATGCTTCATATCAGCACTTTCATTCATGCACACTAAGTGTTAGTATCTAGTCAATTTGTCATACTTATTATTCCTATTAATAGTGCCTGTTTACTTATGTTTATTGACAACTCTATTTTAAAACATATCTGCAACTTATTGAGTTGTTAGTATTAAACCTTATTTTGTAAATGCTTTTCTGTTTGATGTAGTGATCTTAAAAATCTTTTTGCTAGATGGGCTCTTGCTGAAGGTTATGGAGCATGTCTTTTAGAGAAACCTGAACTAGTTGTAGATATGATAGATCAAGTTAGGAGACGTATTCAAGATTCAACGTTCAGTGTTTCTTTGAAGGTCCGTACTCACAATGACATAAGGTAAAATTAGATTATCAATTTATATTGAATTTTGAATTATACCAATTTTATTCAAAGAATGTTTGTGTTTTAATTTGTTTTAAGATGTGAAATAAATTATTGTTGTACTTCCCTTGCATTCTTTATTATTTGCTATATATTGTTCTCAGTATTCATATTATAATTTAAAAATTAAATCCAAGTGCTCCTACTATCTCATCTATATCTTTTAGTATTTCTAAAAATTTTTTGTAATATACCATTATCTTCATCCATTATATCATCTGGATATGAAGAAATTATAATAAAAACTTGGCTGTTCTTTGTCTTCTGTAAAAAATGATTATGAAATTTCATCATCTAGCTCATGAAAGTACCTCAAAGTCTCTTTCAATATCAAGGGTCAGTCCAATGTTAAAAGTCACTTCCAATGTGAAGTGACATTTTTCCAATGAAAAGTTATGCTAAACATATATTTTCATTGATACTGTAATGAAAGATACAAACCATATCAAGACTGAAAGTACAATAAATATACAGTATGTGGTTGGAGAAATGGTGATATTAGTGTCCTCTGTCTGTTTTGTTAGGGCGAAATATGTTTTATTGTTGTATATCATATTATCCAGTCTCCTTTGAGAAAGTAATTATCTTTGGTGATTCAGATTTCTTTAAATTTATATTCTTTGGTGTTTGGACAATTGTTACATTAGTATACTGTCTTTCTATGATCTCTTCTACAAATTCTGTTAATTTTTATTTTCAGATTAATTTTTACTCCTACATTTGAGTGTTTTGCATTCTGTCCATTTGAATGAGTCTGATTCTTTAACTATCTTATTCATGCAGATGTTTATCGTGAAATATTTGATTTAATACAATTCTCAAATTATTCTTCAAAATAGAATATATACTCACAGGTTAATATAAGGAGTTTTTTGTAGTTAATTTCTTCATTATAGAATTATTGGAGGTAAAAGTATAAACAGCTAATATGCTAAACAAAATTATTAAGTTAAAAGAAATTAACTAATAAAAAATTAAAAGTAAAATAAATATAACATACACTCCTTAAAAACTCTACAATTTGAGGCGCTCTTCAAGGTCCTTAATTATAAAATAAATTAAAAAATAACAAATAGTAAAAAAAAAAAAAATAGAATTTAAAAATTAAACAAAATAATCACCAAAAAATTTAAATTTTTTTTGTTATTCATTTGAAAAAAGATTGCAAAAAAAAAGTGCAAAAAAACTATGTATGGTTGGGTGGTCAATATGCTAATTAATACCTTTATGATTAAATATATGAATAGAAAAGATATTGCAATGTTGAAGATTAAAAAATATGATAGTTGTGTTAAAAAGAAAATGACATTATCTATGAAAATATTTTTGAGCTTTAGTTGAACTGAATATTTAAGACTATTGAAAAGTGAAAAAAATTTTTAAAAAAAATGAAGCAATTTTGTATTTTGTTTATCAAAATTATGAAGCTGAAAAGGTTCTGTCAGTCATAAAACTTAAAGAAAGGAAGACTCCTTAAAAAGGTCTTTAAAAACTCTTTAATTTTCACTTCCAAAATTCTGTATAAATCCTGTTCATATTTTTGCTCTGTTTTACTGAAAAAAAATTCTCTAGATTCTCAGTGTTGGATGGTTGTGTAAGAATTAAGCATTAAACTTATTTATTCAAAAACTTAGGATTGATTAATCTTAAAGATTTCGGTAATTTAAATCGGTGATAATGGAGTATGAAAAAACTTATAACTACTATATTTATGGGCTTTAACTTTCATTTAAATTATAATTATTTAATTCATAAATTTTATAGCAAATTTGTTTCTTTTATCTATTATGTTTGTATTTGCTCACTTTTGTATTATATTTAATGATGCACACATGATCCCTCATATTCAAACTGCCCTATTCAACTTAAACCACCTTTGTGATAGAAAGATTTCTAACTACTGATATCAACAGTGGCCATTCAAAAACTGAATTTCTGTTGAAATTCACTGAAGAACACCCAAAAAGAAAGAAAAAAAGAAAACTAAAAAGAGAAAGATATTAATAAACCAAAAGTTACGGTATTTGTGCCTAGAACTTTATCTAATGATATTGCAGATCTAGATGCCCTAGAATTAGAATTAAAGGGATACTGCAGGACAATTAATATTAAAAATATGATTTATTTTCTAACAGAAGTTAAATATTTTGTGTTAGAAAGTTCAAGGTTTAAAAAGCACGAAACATAAAAATAAGTTGTTTTTTTTTTATAAGAAAAGATAATATGACCAAATAATCAAAGAGTATAGAATGTGTGTTAAATTGTTGCTTCAGAACATTTACGCTAACTCTGAAAGTCATTATAAAGCTCAAATGATATTAAGTGTATTAGATATTAAGGGTCACTCTACAGATATTATCAAAGTAAATGATTTTATTAAAATGTTATTCCTATCAAGTGACTTACTAAATATCTGAAAAATTCCTAAGATCTATTGTCAATTGTAAATAAAACTAACTATTAAAATATAAAATAAAAAAAATTAAAATATGATAGATTAAAAAATAAAAAATATAAAATGAGTAACCTGATATGATATGCATCTATGATTTAATACATATTTAATGTTACACACTTTTAATGGTTCTTATAAAAAATAATCCATAATGGTTATAATAATATTTGTATCACAAAACTACAACCTAATAATTCAATATAAACCTTAAAATTAAAAAAAAAAATTAATACAGGTCTAAACATAGAGGTAATGAAGTATGAAATAAAAATATATACTTTAATATCACTTGTGTTAAAATGTGGTCTACATCTCCCTAATGCACATATCAAATAGAGTGCTAAATATAATACTTTTAACATTTTTGGTAATTTTAATGTAATCCAATATACTTCAAGGCTTTTCTCATTGTTAGTTTATTTTTATTAAAAATGTTTTGATAATTCTAATTCAGTTCCTTATGACAAAATTAAATATAATTTAAATACCTGTACTTTATATAATTTTAATATAAATAGTTTTACACCATCACTTAACTTCTAGGTAGCATAGAAATGGTGTTACTATAATTCCTTTTTCTCCTTCTTAATGATCAGAATAATGCAAAATCTTACTGTGTTCAATTGATTCAACTCCTTATCTATAATTTATTTAGTTTTAAGATTTGAAAAGTGTTAATTTTCTAATGTTGCATGTAATGTTTAAAAAGTCTAGACTTGTATTGAAATGTATTATTCCCATAAATTTAAATGAACCAACCCGGAAATAACATACTATTAATGTTAAAGGATAACTTAAGTTATCCTCCTTTATTGATCAATAATTTATTTTTTATTGATAAATAATTTATTTGGCCTAAGTAATGAAAATTAACAAAATATTTTGAAATTTAATATGCATAATATATGTTTAGGAGAACTGGCTAAGTTTTAAATTTCTCTCCTGGATAAGTTTTGTTTATTAGAGAACCTGTTCATGTTTTTTTTATTTTTTTAACTGAAGATATGTATAATTCATTTGGTTGGAAAGTTTAATTTACCTACCAAGTTTTTATTTATTTTGCAAAATCATAGTTGTAAATAAATTTTTTTTTCTGTGTGTCTGAAATACTTGTATTACTAAACCATCGTGCATTCAGCATTAATAAATTAGAGGGAGGCTTTCTTGTTTAGTTTCAGTTTTTTTTATCTATGAGTTTTTTTGTGTTTTGCACCCTGAAAGAAGCTTCTTACATTCTGAAATAGTTGTGTGCTTCTCTAATTTTATTTTATTTAATTATTTATTTTGCATATTTATCTTGTTTAAGAATGCATTTATTCTACCATTATAAAATGCTGTAGAATTAACATATCTACAAGTACATTTCTTAATAAAAAGTGAAAAAATTATCAGTTTTCTATTAATTTAAAAAATAATTCAAGTTAGTTTTTAAAAAAGGAAGAGAACTTTTGCATACATTTCAAATATAAGAACTATAAGTTTAATAGAAAAACCATAAATAAGAGCAATGTCATAAAAGGCTCAGTTTGTAAATAAATAAGTTTATAGCATTTTGAATATTAAGAAGACTAAAAGTAGAGTTTTCATTATCTTTCTCCAAGACTTGCAACTGATCACAGAATTTGCAATAGAGTAGACTTCTGGGTGAAAAATATTTATCCATACAAATGCATAAATGTGAAAAAAATGTTATAATGTGGGAAGCTTGGATTTAGTGAAATTATTGAAATAAATTTAATATTACAAGAAGGGGAAGAATTAGTGAAGGGAAAAATCTAAAAACACTTCTCATAATCCTAAGAAACTTACAGTAATGGGTCTTTGATCATTACTTTTGTATATAAGAGAAAGTTAAAAATAAGATTAATATAGGAAAAAACTAACTCATTATAACCTCAAAATAATAAATTTCCCCAAGTATTTCAAAAAGAGATACCTCTTTAATCACTGAGCCAATTGTCATGCAAAACAAACACCTGTACATTTGATTCACTAAAGAAAACAAAACTGATATATTGTACATTCCTGTTCAATCCTCACATGTATCACTCATAAAATTTAGTATATTTAGAGTTTTGAAGGAGAATAATGTACTAATGTAGATTAAAAACCATTAATTAACTATAAAAAGGAAGTAAATGAAAAATAATATTACCAGTGCTGTAAAATATATTAATATCATGATTATTAAGGTACAGCAGGATTAAAAAATTGGCCTTACAATAGAATATTTAAAGTAAGCATTTATGTGAAAAAAAGGGGATTCAATTTTGATATGAAGTTTTTTAAATTAATGTATAACTAATATGGACATTTCCTGCCTCTTTCTTATACAGATATTGTATGACTTAGATGTGAAATATAGTCAATAAGAAGTCATCTTAGTTAATTTCTGTGAACTATGATGTTAATGCTTTTCCTTAATATTAAAAAATTGAAATGTGTTTATAGGAATGTTTTGCATTAATATACATATTTAAATTAATAATTATTCTGCATAGCTCTTTAGATTTCTTGTATGCAATTTTATAAGAAGTTTTAGCTAATCCTAAAAGGTTTTATACATCTTTTTTTATATCTTAAAATTTTATGAAACATTTTAGGAAGACAGTAGAATTTTGTAAAAGAGCTGAGAAAGCTGGTGCTTCATGGATAAGTGTTCATGGTCGAACGAAATCACAAAGAACTGAACCTGTTGATGCAAATGGAATAAAATTAATTAAAGAGAATATATCTGTTCCTGTTATTGGGAATGGAGATGTTTTTTCTTTAAAAGATGCTGAAAACATGCAAGCAAGAACTGGTGTAAATGGTAAACTTTGAATTATTTTTTCTTAAATTTTGTGTTTTAATTCTACTGAATACATTTTTCAAGATCACAATCCTTTGTATGAAAATAAATGTGAGATCACCATTTAGAGGTTTCATGCTTGTTTATTTGTATAAATCCAGAGCTTGATAGTTTGGGTTGTACTGTCCCAGATATTTATTTCAAATCTATCAATTCTAGTCACAAGTATAAGTTTTCTTCATATGGTGGTTTTTTATTTTCTCACATGGTATGAAAATAAATATTGTTTATTTCAAATGAAAATAAATTTCTCAAGTTAGTATAAGATGTAACATTACTACTAAATAAAAAGTTTTGTTACTGATTGTTGATTTAACTATATGATAAATTTAAGCTACTGCTAAATTTAAAAAAATATAAAAACTATTAAAATATTTTTTTAAGAATCATCATTCATTTATTAGTGTTGAAATTATCTTTTTGTAAAGAGGTCTATTATCTCAAGATTAATAGTCAGGCTAATTCATAAAAATTATTTTTAATGTTTAATTTAGCTGACAAAAATACTCAAAATTAATATTTTCTTATGAGATTAAAGATTTAATTTTCTTTTGTAATGTTTCTTTTAATTTGTTTTCTTATCTATTTTTTAATGAATTTCAACATAGCTTTTTCCATAACAAATTCATTATTATTATTCACCGGTACTTAGTTGAAATGAATGCAGTATATATAGCCAAAAAGTTCAGATTATCTAAGCATAGTATTTTATCTAATATTATATTTACTGAAATCTGTTAAGAGGTATTTGTCATATGTATCATAAATTTTGGAAATAATTTTGTTGTCATTGCTTGCATTCATATTTTTTAATGTTAGAAATATGTATAAGCATTCTCTTCCCTTCCCCTCTCTCTTTTTACTTTATAAGATAAGAAATGTAAAGTAAGTCTTTTGAAAATTCTTATTAGAGAATTACCCAGGTTCTTAGAATGATGAATAATAATGTAATACATGAAATTTGAGTAAAATTCATAACAAAAGTTTTTTTCTTATTCATAGTAAAATATTTGAATAAGTTATAGAGTCATATCTACTTTACCCTTTTTCCATAAATAATTAAAAATATATATTGCTTACATGTTTAAAACTTTAAATAAGTTTTATTCCCAGTAAAGAGCTTTAGACTATGTATTCTAATAACTTCTTTATATTAGTGGAAAGTTGTCCTTAAAAATCATTATTTTACATTCTTTGCTCTCACCAGTGACTTGCATTATTTATAAATCCTTTAAAATACAACCCAATATTTTCAGTCATTTTGGTTATATTGCTATATTTTTGAGTATTTTATTTGAATATATACAGTAGAAGAGTAATAGAAAATAATTTTTTATTTGTTATAGAAAATTACTTTGAAGTATCCCCATTAACTATATTGCTGTCAAATTTTTGTTTTAAAACTTTGTTTATGAATTACCAAATTTAATAGCAGAAAACACTTTTCTAATAAATTTAATTTTATAAAAGAAATATTTTAACTGTATTTATATTTGATTAGCAAGTTAGCTTTATTAAATACCAATCTACCATGTATCAGTAAATGCTCATCATTAATAGTTATTATTTGTATGCATTTTTTGTTGTAATAATTAGAACTAGTAAAGGATTATTTTTGTATCTGTAATTAAAATATATTTTTAAATTTAATTCATATACATGCATGTATTTTTAAATTTAATTTAGGTGTGATGTCAGCGAGAGGTTTATTGCAAAACCCATCCCTCTTCACTGGAACAGAAAATACTACACCAGAATGCATAAAAGATTGGATAAATATATCATTAGCTTATGGTACTACATTTACTAATTTCCATCATCATCTTATGTTTATGTTGGAGCGCATAATGCCAAAGCATGAAAGGAAGTTATTTAATTCTTACACATCTTTAGCTTCTGTCTTAGATCATTTAGCAGGCTATTCTCTGTAATATAAATGTTTTTTATAATGGATGTAAATTCATTTTAGTCATACAAGACAAGATTTTTAAATAACAAAGTCAAATTTATGTGTTTTAATTTAAAACTTGCTGAGATTTATCATAGTATATTTCATAATTTTATAATTTATTATAAGAAGGTGGAAAATATAATTTGGTGTATATTTTTGTGATTATAAACAATATAAGTCTTGCTATGTTAACTAGGATAACAAATATAAAATGTGCCAGGAATTTTTAATAAAGTATATTTTATACTATAAGTACTGAAGGTTGTTAAAACTTAAATTAAGCTTATTCTCAACAAAATGGATGTATAGAATTAAAATTAATGTTTTTAAAAAATATTTATGCATTTTATGTCTTTTTTCAAGCAAAGGTGTTTTAAATTACCCATTATTTCATTACATTTATTTAAAGTAGTTTTTATTAAAAAAAACCTTGTATTTGTTCATTAAAAGTGTCTTATACCTATAAACACTGAACTATATACAACTTATTTCTCTTAATATTCTGTATACTAATAGATCACCTGACAATTAAAGACTGTCAAAATTTCAGGTGGTCAAGTAATAAAGAGCTTATAAATTGACCAATTTGTTAAATGCACAAATGCCTTTGATTTTCTTCCTGTATTCCACTAAGGAAGAAGCTATCTTCTTTGCTTTCTTTACTTTGTACATTTTATACTTATTGTATTAACTATTGCTCAACAAAAGTTTCAGATTTAATTTACAAAGAGAACTTATTTTGAGTCATTTAGATATCTCATGTTTATTTATGTATTACACATACTACTCATGGTAGGACAAATGTATTAAATTAATGTATTCCTTGTAGTTTAGTTTAAGATAGCTTTTAAACACTCAACTTAGATAAATTATTGTCATTTTGTTGGTAAAGATGAGTTAAAGAATTCACTACTGCTTTTATTTTATGCATAAGAAATTCAATAATTTATTTGACTTTTAACTAAATTTAATTGTTTCTGTATAGAACACAAACCAATTTCATGAAGTACCATGTACAACATGACAGGATAGAAAGCAATTGTATATTTTCTATATTTTAGAGTATAAATTGTTTTTTATACTAATGGAATAAAGAATTATAATTATTCTTTGTGAGTGAGGGATATGAAATGTTAAATTTTTTTGAATGATTTAGATCCAACATAATACTTATTGGCTTAAAAAATGCCATTTCTAAGTGACAAACAGTCTCATTAAAAAATATATATATATATTATATATATATATATATATATATATATATATATATATATATATATATCTGATGGGGACTTAGTACCTCTTTGGTCAATTTTACTTTTGCTCAAGTTACTTTGGACAATTTTTTCACATTTAAGGTTATTTTCATAAATACTCGTATCCTAAAAGGATATTATTACATATGTAGATTTTGAGAAACACAAATATATTTTTCTTGGGTAAATTATAAAAAACTTTAAAATTAATAAAAAAAAAAAAAAAAATGAGAAATCTACAAAACCTCATTGTAGCCTCATCATCATCAACATTGTTCAAAATAACTTTAAGGATTGAATATTGGATTAAAATGCTGTTTCTTGAGAAAAAAAAATAAAATTTATGTAAAATTTGATCAAAAATACATGAATTCCTTTATATTTTAAATAAAAAAAATTCTAGTGAATTTAATGCAAATGCCATCCTTACTTTTCTTAGTAAGTTTTTAATATGCATTAAAAATATCAAGTAATTTTATTCACATTTGTTTGTGTTTTGTTGTTTTAAAAGCAGCCATTTATACATAAAACACAAACTGGGATGAATCAATTTAAAGATTTCAAATTGAAATAAATTATTTAAAAGGTAATCAAAAATGTTAAAATTCTTTATGCATTTGATATCTTGCTATATATTGCACTAAATGCAACTATTATTTTACAAATTTATCTCCTTGTATAATTGATATTTTTTATACTCCTAAGCAAAATAGAATTCTTGAAAAATTAGCTAAATTATATTACAAAATATATGTTTACATTATATTTAAGTATTTTTTATGTATTACTAGTATAATATAAATTTATCAGTAACAGAATTTAATGCTATTAGTTGAAATTTATGGAATATTAATACTATTAAAAATTAGTTTTCATAATCACAAAGACTTCCTTTTAATGAATCTTGTTTTAAAAGTATCTGGCATTATAAGTGATTCCTTTCTTTTTTTTAACAAGCAATTTAGAAGGACATGAATCTGATAAAAATGCTGTTTTATATAAATTCTAATTACTATATATATCTGAAAATTTTGTCCCAATATACTAGGTTATTTAAAAAAAAATTTTAATTGATATTTTTGCCAAAACTAGGGTACCAAGTCTCCCTAAAATGATAATTGTTTTAAGATTCTGGTTAAAAATATTTAAAATAAAATAATGGGAGATAAATTTAAATAAATCTGCCTAGTTTGCACTTCACTATATATTGCATTTCCTTTGTAAATACATATCTATACATGATATATTGAGTTTTAATTATAAATTATAATAAGAGTCTTTAATCCTTATTTGACAGTAACTTGTAAAATAGAGCAACATGTTAAAAAATCTCTAAAAAAATAAATGTTGTAAGTAGGTGGGATCAAAATAATCTTCTATTATCTTCAAAATTTAAATATTTATATGTTCAAATAGAATAGTTAAAATATACTTAAAATATAATAGTAATATAAATAACTTCCTAGCAATGAGTATGCATACTGGTTTGATTATTTATTCTCATAGCTCATTCTTTTAAGAATTGTTTGGTTCTTTCTGATATCTACAAAATTAAAAAGTTCATTATTTAAATATTTTCCTTTTGACTGTATTGCTACATGAAAATATTTCACTAATCTCATTTGTTTTTCTGAAAAAGCTTGTATAGCTCTTGTTTATACCAAAAATTTGTGTCTAAGTGCAATTTTACTATACAATGTTTCAACCTATTTTTTCTTGTTTGTAATAAAAAATAATTTAAAATTAAAAATTTATTGTAATTGAAAATGTTCTCAAAATATCATACATTGAAAACACTTATTTGACAACTCCCTTAAATTGAATAAATTATATCTCCCAGTTAACAGTCAAATCAGCATGAAATTTATTTGTTTCTGTTTGTCATGCTGTACTATTATTGAAAGAATACAGCAGTATTAAGTAACTGGCAATAAGCAAAGATAGCTTGGTATTAAGAAAAAGATGCATAATGTAATCCTTATCAAAATATTTTGAGATGTTTATGGTATTGGTAAAATTAATAATATTCAAATATTTCTTAATATAATTTTGATATAAAAATAATTACTGCTATGCTTTTTTATAATTTGTAATCTATAAGTGTAGTAAAGGACATTTTTAGATTACTATAATGTATGATTATAAAAGATCTTGTGAAAAGCTTCCTGTGTAACATCTTGACACTTTTTATTGACCTAATCAAACTGATTCCTTGCTTCATTGACGTCCCAGGATCAAACATTCCCATCAAAAACAAGTAAGAAAACCAAATCATCAAGGAAGAAATCACTACCATATTTTCTTGTGTTAGGTTATTAAAAGTATTGTTAAAATGAAAAGTGCTACTTATTAGAGGGCTGTTAAATGAAGACATTAAGCATATTATAAAAATACTCATCTTAGTATATGAGCTATAATATCAAAAGGTTCTTTGTTTTGTGCTCAAAGGCTGATTGTTTGTGACACCTATAGATACTTTTAGCTCCATGACAGATAATAGTGTAAGAGTGTACTTCATATAATGGATCATAAACAGCTTTAAAATGGGGTTAGTAGAATTTGGACCTGCAGGTTCCACATGGGTATGACCCTATTTGTTTGGTCATTACTCGCTTGCATGCTTTGTGTAATTTTTGTGGATTCTAAAAAATCCTACGCCAAAGTGGCATCTCAACATCTTTTCAATGATTGTTTTGTTGTTTTGATTTGTGTGAAATGCTTTTTATCATTACTGTTGTCAAAAGAAGTAAATACTTATTTTTTTGTGATATCTGTTTGTTTGTATTTATAGTTATTCTTTGATTTCATGATTAATATAATAAAAATTTACAGTTGTTGATTTTATTTATTTTTAAGTGAAATTTAAGTTTTTTGTTTTTCTTTATTGTTGATATTTACATCTACTTTTATAAAAAGAGTTTGTGATTTACAAATAAACCATTTTTGATATATTTTAATATAAAAGGTCATTTACAATAGAAATAAATATCTTTGGCATATACATTCTATGCATAAAAAAATATTTGTTTTAGTGATTTTATTCTATTGAATTACTCAATTTTCACTGTATGCATAATCACTCTGAATTTTAGCTATGTTTCTAGGTCATAGTTATGAGAGCAAACAAGGGTACCATGTCCCCTTAATTGGTATACATTGTATTTATATTTTTAATTCTTTGCTGAATTATGAGAGCTTGATTTGAATATGTACTTAGATTTGCACATTTATAATTGAGGTTTTATTTATTTATTTTTCCAAAATTGGTTCAGACGTTATTTTATAATAATATAGTATTTCACTGTAGTTTTAATTATTATAATTTTTTTTTTAAAATTTGCCGTCATAATAAATTTTTGTTATGATTAGGAATAGTTATAGTAATTTTTCTTTACTTTAGCAGAATTTTATGGGTATTTTACTTTTTTTGAAGTGTAGAAAATTAATTTTTTTCTGTCACAGTCATCTCAATCAGGGATCATAATTATAGCAGATTTGTCCAGAATTCTGGAAATTTCTAGATTTGATAAATGTAGACCCATTATTTTTTTATATACTGAATTATAAATTATTTTATGCCAGATTTTTTTTCTACAGTAGTTTTTTACGTTTTTTAAAGTAGGGTCACAGTTATTTCTGCCTAAATAAAACCTGTGTTATCTATTATTGCTGTACAATTTCCAAAAACAACACAAGTAGCTACATTATCATTTTCTATTAAAAATGTTTTTGTAAAAGCTGATTTTGTAAGACTTTTTATATTCTTTACGATTAATGCTACATATTAGTTTGAGAGGAAATCTCTAGTTTTTTGTAAAGATTTTGTTACATATTTTTAACAGAAACAGTTGAAAAACATTTCTATGAATTGTAAATGACCATTTGTATTACTAACAGTTCCATATTTAAAATTGTAGCTTGTATTATTAAATAAATATGGATTGAATGTTTTAGATATTGATTTAATTGATATTAAGTTTTTTAATTTTTCAAAATACCTTGGAGTAATGTCAAACTGATTCTTTTCATTTTGAGATTTAGTTGTAAAACTACTATTAAGTGTAACTTTTATTTTTAAAATTCTAGCAGGATATTATATATATATTTTTAAGGGCTTTTACAAAGTATGCCATTTTGTTAAATGAGTCAGTTTTAATAATTTGTTTTTGGAATTGCCTTATATAAAAGTGTATATATTGAGTTTACCAAATATTTATCTTAATTGTGCAATTATTAGAAATTTTTTTTCATTATTTTTGTTTGTGTTGTTAAATCAGAACTGCACAGTTACATTAAGTGCCTAAAAGAACTTGGGATTTTATAAACCTGGTGCATTTTTAAATAAACTTATTTTGTTGAATTTTTTATTTTTTATTGATTTTATTAAAGTCTTTTGCTTTAGATATGCTTTCTCAAAACGATCTATTGTAAATGAGATTATTGGAAATAGTGTGTAACCAAAGATTTGTATTAAATGTTTTTGATATAAACTTGAATGCCTTATTTTGACAAATATATTTTCCATATCTATCATTGAGTTTTGAGAAACATTGTAACACATTCAATTATTGTTATAATAACCTCAAATGTACCATTTATAATTTATGTAATACTGAAAATGTGATAAAATATAATTTTAATGTCAGAATTTTTAAACTTTTTTTAAGACTCAAAATACAGAAAAAATTACAGCATTAACTTTAGATATATTTCAAAAATGGATATCAAATGTAGTCAGATATCTTACGCTTTTAAAAAGTCTGCTAAAGAAACTTTTTCTCTTTTGCTACATTTCATTTGTTGGTTGCTTTTGTCTGGGGGGAAAATATTGAAACTTCTCTTTATCAAAATTAAATATCTGGCTAAATTCAGTACTTTTTAAAATTATTAGTCAGTATTTTATTTTAATATTTAGTTGTACTGTAAGATTGAAGGATAAACAAAGACTAATAACTATTTACATTTGTTTTAATTTAACTTGGAGACCATTTTACATGCCATGTTAAAATTATTTCCTTTTTTCCTCTTGCATGCTATGTTTGAAATAACAAATATTTTAATTCTTTGGGATTTTTTTATGAGTGTTTGACTTATTTAACTAGCTGTTAATATAGAACAAATAATAAGAGTCTTTTTACTTTGCAAAATGCATTATAGTCTGTTCATAGCGAACATATGTCCTGCAGGTCAGGCACTAATTCACAAAGGCTTTTTAAATTTCGTGTTGATTTTTTATTAACTTTTTGTTTCAAGAAAGAGAGAAACAGTCGAAAGTACATAAAAAATGTATAATATTCAATGCTGAACTTATATATATCCAAGTGAATGTTGGTAAGTTGTTTTTCTATCATATCACTACACCTGTGATTAAATCATGATTGTCAGACATTAACTTGGAGGGCATATTCATTTTAATCATAGAATGGGGATGTAGGAACTTGCAGTGTTGAACTTATTGGCAGCCTTTTGAAATGACTGGCATCCTTTTAACTGCTTTCTTTCATCTCCCAACTAGTGATGCCTCTAACTTAATGACTGATGGACTACCAGAAAATAAAATAATATGAACCCACATCTTAAAAATTTGCTAATTACTGTTACACTCAATCGCTCTTATGCATGAAAAATGAAAGCAAATGTTCTAAATTCTTGGTTGCGGTGTTCTAAATTCTTGGTTGTGGTATCTAGCACAAACACTGCACACTCTAAGTCAACTACAAGATGTTTATATCTGCTCAAAGAGCTATATAAGATGAGAAAAAATCTCGACCACCACCCGTCAAACATGGCTCAAGGAATCTAGCCATGTTACACAGTATTTATTAATTTTCGCCAGTCGAGGTTACATTGATCAAAGACTCATAAAAACGGATGTATAAAAATGACGAGATATAAAAAAAATGAAAGCTTCAGGGGGAAGTTAAAAATTTACGGAGAAAAAAACAGCAAAAGTTAAGCCAGTATTGAAAATTAAATATTACACAAGTAAAAAAGAAAAGTATGAAACACCTCCAGTTTACAACCAGAGTATTTTTTTTTAAAAGTTTTTTCCTTTTATTACAAAAACACCTTTACAACTGTCAAAAAGAAATGATCAGTGTCCGTTCTTTGTAGTGATCTTTTGAATGATGTATTTTTACTTCCAAAAATTATGCACGAAGATGAAAATGCTAATTTCCGGAAGCCAGTCAGAATTGATGAGCATGCAATTCGCTGCAGAGGTAGATGGAAGCATGCAAATATGTTAGTTAACAGCCAATCGTGCTTTCATGTCAAAAAATATGAAAAAAGGCAGTCTTATAAGATTCCAGTTTTATGAAGGGTTACAGAAGTTGATTTTAAGTGCTGATAGAAGGTGTTTAAAATTTTCGTACAGTTTGTTTTCAAGACATACGTGTTTCTATGACTTCCAGAAGACGAATGGAAGATTCTGAGCTCTGGCGTGCTCTGGGGCGCTTTAAAGCAGGACAGTCGATCACAGATGTTGCTCTTTAAGGCTTTCATCATTCTGTAATTTCACGTTTATGGAAACAATTCCAAACCACGCAGACAGTTGTCTGAAGGCCCGTAACCGGTTGCCCAAGGGTTACAACATCCGCGGAAGATCGATATATTGCTATTTTAGCCAGTCGGAATCGCAGAGCGACCTCCTCACGTGTGACATCTATGATTACAGCGTCCATTGGTAAGGCAATATCTGTAGCTACTGTACGCTGAAGATTACATATGAGTGGACTGACGTCCAGGTACCTCGAATTTGTGTTTTTCTATTCGCCCAATCAAGAGGGTCACGATTAAAGTGGTGCCGGGAACATGTCAATAGGACAGTGTCTGATTGGGGCAATGTCATGTTTACTGATGAGTCAAGATTTGCGCTGGAGCCAGATCACAAGCGTATAAGGATATGGCGTGAACAAGGAACACGCAATCAGCCCCCGAACATCACGCATTTCAAGGCTGAAGCATTATGGTGTGGGCAGGGATTTCATTAGGATACCGCACCGACCTGAACATCTTTAAACGGGGTTCTGTAACGGCTGTCCGGTATCGAGATGAAATCCTAGAACCCATTGTGAGATTTTACGCTGCAGCAGTTGGCCCTAATTTTGTTTTAATGGACGATAACGCACGTTTCCATAGAGCTGACATCGTCGATGACTACCTGGAGAGTGAAGGGATTGCGCGTATGGCGTGGCCAGCATATTCGCCCGACCTTAATCCCATTGAAAATCTTTGGGATGCTCTCGGCCCTGCTGTATAATCACGTTTCCCACCTTCAGCCACTCTTATTGAGCTGGAAATTGTTCTACAAGAAGAATGGCTATTGCTTTATTCTGCAGTGTTGACCACCTAATTGAAAGCATAGTCACAAGGTGTAAACTTTGTATACAGATGAGGGGGGATCACACCCTATTAATGTTTTTTTTTCTTATATGCTGTTTATTTTCACTTTATACATAATTCTGTGTAAGTCTCCATGTCATTATCTGATAACCTACAAAAATTTAATATTGTTTTCATTTTTGTATTTAATTATTAATTTTGTTTTATGCATAAATATATATGCTACTTTCCTGCCGAATTTTGTGTCAATCAAAACAGTATTTGTTGATTTTTTTTTTTTTTTTTTTTTGCATTTTACATCTTCGTGCTTAACTTTTGGAAGTGAGTGTATGTATATATATATATATATATATATATATATATATATATATATATATATATATATATATATATATATATACATATATACATTTTGTTATTGCTTATGTTGATAAGGTGCCACAAAACTATGCAATAATGTGTAAAAAGTTTTATTGTGATTATATGACAAGTTTATATAATAACCAAGACATATATAGTAAGGTTACATATTCCCAAGCACATCTGGAAAATAGAATCAAAGCACTATATAAGCGTACTAGACTTAACATTAATCATATAAAATTCCCTTATTTAGTTATCATACCAAAATTTCACAAACGGTCATTAAAATTTCGTCCAGTTACAATCGGTTACAATACATACCTTAAAAAAGCTAACGAACGTCTCTTAAATATTCTAAATCAAGTGTATAAAAATTAAAAAAGATGGCAGTTATATAGTTGGTAATAGTTTTGAAGTAGTTAACAAACTTAAACAACATGATAATATAGTAAATTTTCGTAGTTTTGATTTTACTGATCTTTTTAATTCTATTAATATCATGGATTTATATAATATAATTTTAAATATGTTTGAAAGATACGACCTTTTAGAATATATAACTTTTTCCAAATTTAAAGCCCTGTTAAATTTAGTTTTAAACGAAACTTATTTGTATAATGGTAACGATTATTTTAAACAAATTCATGGTATTCCAATGGGAGGGGGTTGCTCATCCATGTTGGCAGATTTATATCTTCATACCTATGAGATGGGCACTCCAATATTAAAGGATGTTCTATATTTCAGATATGTGGATGATGTTTTAATAGGTTTTTTTTAGTTATTTAGAATTTACACTTAGTTTCTATCCTGATGAATTAAAGTTAATTGAAACAGTCAAGACTGATGATGGCTCGATTAATTTTTTGGATGTAAGTTTAAATATCACTAATAATGAAGTTCAGTATAAACTATATGATAAACGCGATAGTTATTTATTTAATATCAGCAAAATTTCATCATGGAATACTTGTTTACAAAAAAACATAAAACGTAATATTATCATTAATTTTTTAGTAAGATGCAACAGACTTAATAAAGATATCGATATAATGGATAAACATATTATACTATACGTAAAACAGGCACTCAATAGTGGATTTCCACCTCGTTTTTTAATCAATATTTTAAAAAATTATTTCAAATTAACTACAACCGCATGCTACAAAAGGTTCTTTGCTGTACTGCTGTGTAGTATTTAAAGATGTGTTACAGCGATTCAATTGCTTATTTTTGCTTTTTTCGTATTGTTTTATTGGATGTTTTTCTATTTGGTTAGTTCATTTTTATTGGTTTACTTTTAAGGATTTTGTGTGATGTTTCCGACGTCTGGGAGAGTTAATGCATTGTAAAAACTAGTTTCAACCAGAGTGGGGGGTCTCAACTCCCCCCAGTCATTTCGAAACATCATATTACTGGTTATTTTTGGTCCATTAATGAGGTTCTTATTTTTATTTTTCTATTTATCTATTTACAGTCATTTATATACATATATATATATACACACACACACACATATATATATATATATATATATATATATATATATATATATATATATATATATATATATATATGTGTGTGTGGGGGTGTGTGTGTGAGAAAGAGCACTTTGAGAATAGTGGTGGGGAACACACAATCGCCCACACATTTGTAGTTGGGAATATCTATCCAGACAATTTTATACAGATAACTCGGGGAAAGTATCATGACCAACCGCAAAGTATACTGTCTATTATTTTGTTACATAAGAGCTAATAAGACCAGTACCCATTGCTTAAAGCTGATTCTGAATGGCTACGAACATCTATGAAGTAGGATATGAACTCCGATACTTAATAGCAGCGCTCTATTCATTCGGCCATTGATTGGTCTTAATTACTGTCGTGTAGCTCTCGTTTATATTTAGGTATTAACGTATGATCAAATGTATAGTGGTATTTATTTTGATTAGTCACAAAGACTAAGTATTATTTTGGTTGCGTTGTGTAAAATATTTAAGTACTAAATTCAACCACAGGTTCTGAGAGACTACAAACTTAAAATAAGAAAATAAACTAAAAAGCCAAATTAAAAGTAACTGAAATCAGCTTAAAAAAAAAAGAAACTTTATTATAATGATATATATATATACATCTGTATACAAACAATCTGATTTAATCTTTATAAAATTTACTTTATCAACACGTTCAGTTTAGGTGCCACATTAATTTAGGTCTGATAATAATTTTCCATCAATTATTTAAATATACACTCATGTCCATAAATTAAAGATAATTCAGAATCACACAGAAATTGAGCTCTAAAATAAAAATTTCACCTGTAGAATTATCACACACATCTTGAAGAAGAATATGCAAATTGCAGGAAACCACCAGATGGCGCGGATAGTACGTCACAATGACGAGAGTGTATGAAAGGGGTATATAAGGAATGGTAGCAAAGAAGTAAAATTGTTCACAAGCGCTTTAAAAGCCTTTCAGTGCAATAACCGCATAGTTATGGCACAAATGAAGCATTTGGATGATTTTTTTACGTGGTAGAATTATCGGACGACTGGAATGTGGACGTATCCAGCTGGAAGTATCCGAGGAACTTGGAATCGCCCAGAGTGTCATCTCCAGGCTTTGGCAACGATTCAAACATGATGGTAATGTGAGTAGATGTTACAGCACAGGTCGCCCCCGAGTTACTAAGCCGAATGATGACCGGTATTTGGCAGTTACTGCCAAAAGAAACAGACGGATCACAGCATCAGACCTGTCTCGTCAGCTCTCTTCAGTTACCGGTACGACAGTTTCAAGGCAGACCATGTACAGACGCTTAGGGAACATTGGTCTATATGCTCGTAGACCTGTCAGATGTGTTCCCCTTACCGCAACTCACTGTCGGTTGCGATTATGCTGGGCTAGAGAGCATGCATTGTGGATACCACAACAGTGGTCTTGTGTGATATTTTCCGACGAGTCCAGGTTCAGTTTACATTCTGATTCTCGCCGGACTTTCATATGGAGAGCGCCAGGTACCCTTTACCACCAAGAGAACACCATTGAACGACACCGTTACGGTGGTGCAGGATGGCTCGTTTGGGGAGGAATTATTCTTGGTTCCAGAACTGACCTGCATGTTCAGAGTGTAACGATGACAGGCCACATCTATCGGGATGTTATTCTGGAACAACATGCACGTTTGTTTCGGGGCGCCATGGGTCCTGAATTTCTGTATATGGATGACAACGCCGACCTCACCGTGCAAACATTGTAGACGAATGCCTTCAATCGGAGGATATCACCCGTATGGATTGGCCAGCATACTCACCGGACTTGAATCCAATAGAGCATGTGTGGGACATGTTTGGCCGACGAATTGCAGCCCGTCAACCCCCTCCCAACTGTCTATCGGAACTTCGGAGGGCATTGCTTAATGAGTGGTGTAATTTTCCCCAAGATCAGATTGATAATCTGATACTCAGCATGCTTAGGCGTTGTAACGCTTGTATTGCATCGTCCGAGAGACATACTCCGTATTAACCTTCATACTAACCATGTTATACTGTTTTCTGTAAATTGGTTCTTTTTTTAAATTTGCTCCAGGGAGTAAAAATCGCAATTTTTATTAATTATGTCAAACATATAGCATCTTTTTTGCTCTTTACCTTTTGTTTAATAAATAGACTTTACAAATAAGTCAAATTTGTTTTGCTTTTGTCTCTTTCATTGCCTGAACTTCATTATCCTTAATTTATGGACATGAGTGTATATATATATATATATATATAAGAGAGAGGACCTAATCTCAATTTAAAATATATATAAAAAGGGGTACCTTTGTGGGTTAATACGGTGTGCCAGGAATACTGCTGGTTGAGAGCTAATCAGGATTGGGTATGTGTGTGTAGCAAATTTCAATCTTCCGTCGGTCTGGTCAGGGGCTTCCTTCTGAGTATTTGAGGTGCGGCTGTAATATTTGACACAGGAACACTGCTAGTAGCCGCGAGATGTTCCAGACGTTTCCGGAGTCTCTGTCGAACTCAAGGCTATTTTCCTTGGACTCCCGAAGTCTCATGGTCACAATCGTCTCCTCCGACTTCTGACTTCTCTGCTCTCCTTGATTCGACTCCACTCTCGAACACCCCGTCTCTTTCTAGACTTTTCTTATTTTTATATTAGTTTCTTTTTTGTCCCCTCTTACTTCTTTTCGTCCAATCCGGAGAGTTGTAAAAATTTAATTGGTCTCCTTAACCCCGCTTTGAAACCGCCAACGTGGAAACACCTTATCCCTTCAAATTGGGCACTGTCCCTTAGGGACTCATAAATAACTCCACAAAGGTACATTCTTATTTAGTGTTATGTACAGCGACGCGATTCTAATATGGGACTGGGATCAGAACCCCGCACAAGACAAAAACCGTTGAAATAATTTTTATTGTCCTCTCCCC
>CM063502.1:117128196-117135696 GCA_032207245.1 Pardosa pseudoannulata | reverse complement strand
CACATATATATACATGTATGTATGGTCATAGTGAAATAATACTGATATTGGGGTTATAAAAATAAATAATGTATAGTAAACATAATAGATCACTGTTATTGCCTTATTTTTCTTATTTGTTTTTCTGCCATATATCTTATATAGTGTGTACAAAATACTCATAAACATATGTATATACATAAATGCATACACACATATATATACATGCATGTATGGTCATAGTGAAATAATACTGATATTGGGGTTATAAAAATAAATAATGTATAGTAAACAGAATAGATCACTCTTATTGTCTTATTTTTCTTATTTGTTTTTCTGCCATATATCTTATGCAGTGTGTATAAAATACATGGTATGTAAAATACTCATAAACATATGTATATACATAAATGCATACACACACACACACACACACACACACACACACACATATATATATATATATATATATATATATATATATATACATGTATGTATGTATGGTCATAGTAAAATAATACTGATCTTGTGGTTATATAAAGGAATAATATAGTAAACAGAATAAATCACTCTTATTGTCTTAATTTTTTTCTTTTTCTGCCATATATATTACCTTCGTTTACCCGTGGACAGGGGACGAATAAGCAATAGTAAGAAAGGTTTTTTTTCTGCATAGCAAGGCATTTATTTATTATGGATCATTTCTTGCAGTGTTTGGAAAGCCGCTTGACGTAAGTGATTGGTCCAGGTGCTCCCTGCCTAGGTTTGCGAAATGACCTAGTTCCGCGAGGAAGCGGACAGACACGTCAGTAACCTCTTCGTCGGTGTTTTAAAAGTCTTACGCTTGTTGGATACCCGGTTTAGATGAACTTGAACGAGGCAGTATGACGTTAATACGCGCGCTCTCCACTTTATGCAAGCAGAAAAAAATTTATGTTATTGTTCCTCAAAGACAGACTCTCTATTTTGAACGTGGATTTTGCAAAGAGGTTAGTATATCACTCGATCGCTAGTAAATATTTATTTTGTGAAATTTATGGACTTAAATGAAACAATTAAAACTGACATCTGTAATACATTTGATGTTTACAATAGTACTTTTTTATGTAATGCTGTTATATAAAAGGTGAAAATTGACGGTCAACGTTTATATATAACTGTTAACAGTTTTATTTGGGAAGTAAACAAATAGCTGTGATTTAAACATATATAAAGTAATTTACTATTATATATCTATATAAAAAAGTTGAGATTTGCTATCCAAAACAGAAAGGATGTTCTTAAGTATATAATGTCTGTACATTCATTTAACTTGATTACTAAATGAATCTTTAAATGAAATGCTAAATGAATAAATGACAGTTACAATAATATCATTGTAGCTATAAAATTGAAATATTTTATTATATACTGTTTTCTTTAATGCATGTTGACATTTGACAGCCTTTAAAATGTGGTCATCAAACTTACTTTATGTTCACTTTTATGTTTATAGTTTGTTCAATCGTTTTCCCTTGATAGAGATTTATTTTTGAAGTTCAGTGCACGAAATCCTGATATTACCTCAAAAGAAAGCATTTAGGTTTGTTCACTAACTGTATTATATATCGATCAGGTGTATTTAAAACAAATCGATGTTCGTGTTAGCTCATATGAGGGAAATTAAAATAACATAAAATCCTGTATTTGTATTTAAATGTAAATTGCATATATGCATGCTAGTTCAAACTTAAGTTTAAAAAATTAGTTTTTGTCAATTTATCTTTAATCATCATCATAATTAATTAAGTTGATTGCATCTAAGTAAATATGACATAATATTAGAGAAATTGGTCTACATTGGAGTAAGTTGCTTTAAAAAATATTTTCGATGACAAAAGTGTGCAGTGAATTTTTGTTTGAAATAGGCATCGTCAAAGTAGAAAAATATTGTCTACGTTCCAAAATTATGTTTTAGTTCATTGGTATATAAAGTTGTCCATATTTTTAGCTGAATCATTTTCCCAATAATTTTTGTCTCTTTACGCCCATTTGCGTGACTTTTGAAAGCAGTGTCTATTCTTTTTTAAGCTAAAGAAAGAATGTTATGTTTAAACCGTAGGTAGGAAACCACAAATAGCTTTTGCAAGTTTATTATAATTTTCATACTATAAACTTAATATATAAAAGCAATTTTTCTATTTTGGGCTACAACTTAACTGCTTTTATGTTGCTTTTTACAAGTAAAGATTTGAGAATCGGCCTTATAAAGAGCGAATACTCTAGAATGATTCTAATTTTACTTATGATTAAATTATTCATATATTGCAGCCAAATGACGCCCGAACATATACGACGCTACCGTTCTGTACAGGGACCGAATGGTGTCCGATTGGTTAGGGTGCTGGCCTTCGGTATCGGGGTTCGTATCCCACAGTAGCATGGATGTTCGTAGCCGTTTGGAATCGGCTTTAAGCTGTAGGTCCCGGTCTCATTAGTCCTTGTGTGCAAAACAGTAGACCGTAGCACTCCAAAAGAAACCGTTATGTACAGGATATTTGTGGGTTCAAATTCCGCTGGTGGCATGCATATTTGTAGCACTATGTAGTCATTTGTTATCCGATTTAAGCAGGTCCTGGCCTAACTATTTGCTTTCGTGTTTCCAAAAATTGACCATAGTTCTGAAAACTAATCCAAATAACCATCTCGTACTTTTCATATGTAGAAAATCTTTCTCACGCATTTATATATGCGTGTGTATGTGGGGAATAGGTTGTGATATATAGGCATTATTTAAAAATTGCACATTACCCATATATCGTTATATATTCATAACTATACGAATCCTAATTTAAATCCATTCACTAACTCAGTTTCTAACTCAATTTCTGAATTTCTGTTTTATAAATGTAATTACTCTGGACGATAGTTAATACTCGCTGGCATAGTTGTTTGCAGTCATTGGGAATCGACTTAAAGCAATAGTTCCAGGTCTCATTTGTTCTTTAGTACGAGAAGAAGTGGACTGTAGAACACCAAAACATACTACTATTTCGTAAACCACTTATAGTAAGGGTGTTCATGATTATTCGGACTTAACTAAAAGAGTAGGTTCCGGTCTTGTTGGTCTTCTTCTGGAGGTAAATAAACATTAAATGAATCAAACATTTCCATAGTTGTTGAAAACAGACTTCGCAGTTAAATACTATCAGCAGTACTTAAATACTTCGTAAACTACATTCTTATTCGTTTTGTATCCATAATTAGTGGTTTGAAACTACGTCATATCGATTTAAATCTGCTATTATTTGATGATATAATTTTAACCACTTGTGATGTTTTGATAGCTAGAATTTTTGTTTGGAGGGCTTGGGTCTACTATTTTCCTATGTGAAGGCTAGTGAGACCAGGATTTACAGCTTAAAGTCGATTACGAAAGGCTACGAACACCCGTGCCAGCTGTGGGATTCGAAACCACCAATTCCGCTGATGATCATTGTTTCACATGACACCAAATTAACTTTCAAGATAAGACAACATTTTAAGAAATATAGAATTCTAATTTATAATAAAATAGCTCAAATTACGTAGCTTCATGACGAAAAAACACTACACTTTAAACTTTATCTTTGCTGCTGTCAGACGGGGGCCAAATAGGTAGGACTTTGCCTTTCGGTATCAGATCCTTCGAGTTCAAATCCCACTGATGTTCGTTTAGTTTGGAGCGCTTTAGGTCTACTGTTTTGCTCAGGAGGGGTAATGTGGCCGGGACCTACTGCTTAGGATAGATTCCGAACGGCTACAAACATCCATGCCAGTAGAGGGTTTCCAACCCTTGAACTCCGGTATCGAAGAGCAGCTCTTTACCACTCGGCCATAGTTTGACCCTACTGATGTTTGTAGCCGTTTGGAGTCGGCTTTAAGCAGTAAGCCTCAGTCCAATTTGCTCTCGTGTTGTAAAATCTCCCCTTAATTCGCTTGTTAGTTCTAAAACTAACCAGCCAATTAAGCTGAATAATTAATCAATTCTGTGATATACATTGAAAATTACGCAAGAAATTTACAGTATTTAGTTTGGTAGACTTTAATATTAAAATTACTAAACTGATATCCTATTATGATTATTGCTAAATTATTTATCTAATAGGCAATCGTAAACATATGGCTTTTCAAAGTGAAAATACATTTCTATTTTAATTTTTCTACACAGTATTTAAGCTTATTTTTTATTTATATAATGGGTTTAGCCTTTTAAATTTATGTATACATTATCTATAATATTAGTTGAAAATAACTGTATAATGATCAAATAGCTATTCAGGTTTGTGTAGGATTCACAGTCTATGGAATAAAATTATGTATTATTTGTACTTTTTCTGTTTGTTTTGTTTGTAGCGCTAGACTGTGTTTTGATAGATGTTAATTAGTCTAGATCTTGTTACTTAAAGACCATTACGAACGCTTATGATCATTCATGTCAGCCGTGCATTCGATCCACCGAATTTTTGTATCGAAAGGCAACACCCTGCCTAATCAGTCATAGGAATCAATTGTAAGCATAAATGGCAATAAATGATTCAATACTCTGCATTTAAATGGAGGAAAAATTAAACGAATGAAAGTGTATTAAAAAATAGTTTATATAATAATTTTAAAGATATAAATATCAAATATACACCCATAATTTTTTTTCGTATTTGTAAAAGTATTTTTCTGACGGTATAGGTGTGTTTAAAAATATTAAACATAAAGTATTAAAATTTGCTACAATTGTAAAAATAACGAATTTCTGTTACAATTACCATAAAAGCTGTAAGTACGCAAGCATTGAAAATAACAGAAACATAATGTCTTAAAATTCATTTTAACTTTTAAAGATTTTTATTATAAATGTTAGATTTCTTTTTCTGCCCGAGAGGCAAAATCCTTACTGTCTGATGATCTGACTTTCGACAGCATACTGAATTTGTAAAAGATACTAAAATACCTATAGTAGTAAATATTCTGAACTTAATTAATAAGATACATTTTATTAAATGATTGGCTGAAATGGCCGGGAGCTGCCTGTCGGCTTCTTGGGTCATTGAATCCAGCTGATCGCATGGATGTTCATCGCTGTTTGGAATCAGCTTTAAGAAATCTCGTTCTCATTTGCCTTTGTTTAGCAGTAAAGTATATCGTAGAACTTCAAACCAAACCAAACCACTATATAAATGACCCCCTTTTTTATTTTTACTTTAAATACAAAATATAAAGTATGTATTTTTTAGTAGGTTAATACTTTTGTACTGTCTATATATTAAAATAAAATTCATTTTTATTTCATTCACCTTTTCTTGTCAATACGTTGATTGTAGTTATAAGTTATTAAGGAAATTTTAGTAGAGCTAAATTTGACTAAAATTTTGATATCTTTGTCTCATCGAATTGTGAAACTTAACTCTGAATGGGAAACAAAAAGAGTGTTATTATAATATTTAGCATCCTACCATGCTTATAACTCCTAAGCCAATAAGCCGAACGATGACCGAACGGTTAGGGTGCTGGCCTTCGGGACCGGAGTTCGTGGGTTCGAATCCCCCATTGGCATGGATGTTCGTAGCCGTTCGGAATCGGCTTTAAGCAGTAGGTCCCGGTCTCATTAGCCCTCGTGTTGCAAAAAGTAGACCGTAGCGCTCCAAACCAAACCAAGTCTAAGCCAATAGCCGAACTCTGACCGATTGGTTAGGGCGCTGATCGTTGGTACTGGAGTTCATGGGTTCGAATCCCACTATGGCATGGATGTTCGTAGCCGTTCAGAATCGGCTTTAAGCAGTAGGTCCCGGTCTCATTAGCCCTCGTGTGCAAAACAGTAGACCGTAGCACTCCAAACCAAACCAAACTTACCCCAATATGCTAATAAAAGCACTAATAACAGAAATACATAATTTTCTAAAACTATTATATGAATATTTTGAAGCACTAGGTGCATTTTAAACTTTCCTATTCTTTTTAAATTTATCAACTGTTTTGTTCATAGCTTATAAAAACAGATAAAATTAATAAGTTTCAAAACAAAAATCTGTAATTTTTGTACTTAAGTAACCAAAAATACTTTCACGAAATACGAAATATTTTTTTGTCATTAAAAATCAAAGCTACGCTTTTTACTCCATAATCGAGACAACTTTTTGCAATCGAATAATTATTTTATTTCTGTTAAATCTGATTTTTATCGTAACATTTTGATTTCAAATTCAAAAATAATTTTTTACATTTTGATTTTTACGTTTAAAATGTTTCTAGTGCATATTTTTTTCCCAATCTTTCTCAATTTTTTTTTAGCCTTTTCAGTTGATGTGTTTGTTATAAAACAGTATGCTTTTTTAAAACGCGCTGTAATTTGTAGAATTGCAGAGAGTGTAACATGGTGAAACAACGGAAAAAGTTGTTAATACTTCGTTTAGTTTGAAGTAATTGTTTACATAAATCATGTTTAACCTGACTAAAAAAAATCGATAAGCCATTTTTATTCATATATCGATAAATATGAAGTGCTCTGAATTTTTTTTATTTCTCTTGAGGGAAAATTGTTAATACTTTGCTTAACTTGAAGTAATTGCTTACACAAATTATGTTTAACCTGACCTAAAAATTGATACGCCATTTTTATTTATATATAATTATTAAACATGCAGTAATAAAGCGATGAATATGAAGTGCTCTGGATTTTTTTTTATTTCTCTTGATTTTTAATGAATGTTGTTAGACGACTCAAATTTTAAGAAAATCTGTACAAAAACTAAGATTTAATAACCTTGTCCCTTTTACAAAAACTGTTAAAGATATTTTCAACGAAATAAATATTTAATATTATAATTTAATATAAATATTTAATAATAATATTATACTATTATTTTCTCTTAATATATTATTTTTACGAATGCCTATAAAAACATGCAAGTTTCATCCAAACGTTAAGATATCTTGCAGATAAAAATGAGCATATAATGTGTAATCGTATTCGCATTACTCTGGCCCACCCGAAGACATACAACAGGAGCTACTGAAAACCAGACCGTCTGAACAGCGACCCAAAGCGGCTACCAAGCCGCTGCTGACCTACGAATGGCCCGTCATGGTCCGATTTTAATTTTGACACCTGTATATACCTAAAGGAGGTATACCCCTGAGGTTGTTTCTCCGAGGCTTGACGTACGGCTTGAGCTAGTGGCCGCGAACACGAGAGATATCTGTCCACCACATATAATGCGTGTATTTTTACATGAACCATCCGAAGACATACAGCAGCAACCACTGAACACGAGTCATCACAACAGCGACCGATGACGGCTACCAAGCCGCTGCTGACCTAAGAGAGGCCCGTCATGGCCCCATTCTAATTTTGACCAACTCGGTAAGAAGGAAACTCTACAGAGGTAAGCTCCAGACTACCCAGAAGAACTGAAGACTCGGATCACAAATGTACCTCGGGCTTGTGACACCTGTATATACCTACAGGAGGTATACTCCTGAGATTGTCTCCCCTTTAGTACTACCCGG
>CM063502.1:117033196-117120696 GCA_032207245.1 Pardosa pseudoannulata | reverse complement strand
TAGCAAAAAATTGACCGTAGTGCTCCGAACCAAACAAAAGCTTAAAAATAACCGAATGAGTAGGGTGCTTCTCTTCGATAGTGTAGTTCGGAGGTTGGAATAACACTCCTGGCATGAGTGTTTTTAGCCTTTTAAAATCGACTTTACACAGTAGGTCTCAGTCTCATTAGCCCTTATGTAGAAAAAAAAGTGGATCGTAGCATTTCATACCAACCATCCAAAACAAAGCTTAAAACTTAAGGATTCCTATATAAGTCATTCAAAACTTTCTTAATGTTATCAAAAATAACAGAAAAAACTCAACACCCCACAAACTGTATAGCACTTCCTAAACAAGTATCAAAGAACAAAAGTAATTTCTTTCATTGACCTAGCTTTTTTAAATCAGTTTCTCCAAAGTTTAGGCTATATTTAGGTTACTGTTACTAACAGAAAATGCTCCAATTTTATTTGGACCACTAATCATTTTAAAGTTACGATTCTGAATTCTAACTGCTGTGTTAATGACCTGTTTCGATAACTGGTTTTCTTGAATCTATTTTATTTTAGTTAATGCTTCATCATATCTTCCTCTAAATGGATTTATTTTAGAAGCGAACAAGAGGTATTGCCTTTTATATACTTAACTAAATTCTGCATGTAATGAATCTATCAAACGTTGGATTATTATTCTATTCAAAGCAGGTTTTTAATCCTCTCTCTCGCGAATCTGAAAATCAACGATAATATATTTTTGGGGAATTGTAGTACTTTAACTATTTGCAGTCGGTATAATGCCATATAGTCGCTACAATACATTTTACCTTTGTAATCGTATATCGTTGTATAGTTGCCATCGTATGAATTGGTGCATATAAATAGTTCAGTTTTCTTTTACGTTTCCTAACATTAAATGTTTTTTATGAGAATTTTTTACTTTTGATATCGCTGGATTTATACGATATTTAAAAGTAACCTTTTTGGTTATATTTAGTAAACGTTAGTGATATTTACGTTAGTGGTTATATTTAGTAAACGTAGTTTCTGTATATATATTTTGTAGTTAGAGATAGTTTTGCTAGAGTTACTATGATTTTATTATATTGTTTTATTTTATTTTTGTTTAATTTGATTTTGCATTTTTTTGTCAGTTTTCTTTCAGTAGACAATTCTGAGATATTTTTAAAGACTGATATATATATATATATATATATATATATCCAACAGATATTTGAAGTTTTAACACAACATTGGAACGTGCGTTATGTTAGAAGCGCCGGTATCACACTTACCCTTCCAGAAAATATAGTTATAAAAGCATTAAAATTTTCTTTTTTACGTCGCACAACATCCACCCTCTTTTTATGGACTGATGAGTTATTTTTATTGGTTTATTTTTTGTAAAATAAAAAATAATACTTTCACTCAATTTCACTCTCTAACTAAGGGGTTTTTATGTTTCTTACAAAACGAGAAAATATTTAGCATTTTTATATTTTTACCTATTTAATACACACGTTAAGATGTAATATGTTGCCTTAAAATGCTTTTATTTTGATCGAATGTGAAAAATAATTTACAGTTGACTGACAGATAACTGAAATATTTGTACGAGTGCAATGCAAGTGCAAATACCAAGTACATACGTGTGCAAGGGGTTAAAATGGTATTATAGTTTATGCTGAAAAATGATCCTATTAAAATTCAAGACCCCTCATTAGAGGGTTGAATGATGATTATGGTGGTAATGGCAGCTACAAATTAAACAATAAAGAAAAATTAAACAAAACAAAGTGCATTTCGATGATACATTTTGCATTTATAAAGGAAATTTCCACTGTTGTAAATAGTATTTAAAGTAAAAATAGTTAATAAAGAGACAATATAAGCAGAACATAATTTGTTTCTGTATTACTGTATTTTGACTTCTGAATATTGTGCCACTAACTGATATTAAGAACTCAATTGAATTTGAAGTCCCACACGAGGCCTATACGTATCAGAGGTGTCACTGATGATAAAAATTATTTTAGAAAAGAAAATTATTTAAAACCTTTTTATATCTTAAATTAGGTTGAGAAGAGCGGTAGGATTAAGAAAAAAAGTTAAAAAGTAATAATCCCAGATTCAATGCTGTAACTGCATAAAAAGAGTCAAGGTAGCTCAGCGAAAGGCATGAAAACAATTTTTTGCTTTTATACTTATATTAAGCATTGTTACGGTTAAATGAAAGCTGAGAAAATAGGATTTCAAAGAAAATCAATAGTTTGGGATAATTCCTTGCTGATAACTTTTTTATATCATAATATCATTAAGTTTTTATGTTTATGGTGTTTGAAACGAATATAATCTAAATATCGACATCGTAATCTAAAAACAGTCTTTTCAGTATTAATTTCTTTTGTTATCAAAGAATAAAATATGGACGTGGTAAAGTTCTTTAGGGAAAATATAAGAACGGAAAATGGAATATTGCGAGGTACTCAAAGTTGACACCTAAAAAGATGTCGTCACAATTCTTTCCTATATAAATTATCTTAATTTCTTTATGCAAACATATTTATGTCACTTCGTTCACTACAAGACCCTGCAGTAGAGTTTTGGTCACATAACCACTATTCATAGTTTCATAGTTATACATCCTTGGTGATGCAAAATTTTTTCTCTCAGATGAAAAAGTAGTGTTTGACTGAGCTATTGATTAGTGAAAATAATAAAACAGCAAAACTTTTACCAAATATAGATATAATATCACAATATCAATGAATTTTCTTAACCCTCTAAGCGGTTCGCGCGTACAATTTTCGACCTCCAAAAACGTTCCGAAAATGGATGTAATTTCTGCCAGTGTTTGAGGCAGGAGGGTCAGGTCAATTGTTTAGAAACTGCATCCCTCTTTGACTGACATTTATTTAGGGGTGCACCTCTACTCCCTGAGGCACAAAGATGCTGATAGCTTTTCATGGCTTTGTAAATCTCTATTTCGAAGTATTTCGTTTGCGGTAACAGATGTATCTCTAATTGCACCACTTAAATGTCTTGGATAACTTTCGTAAAAAAATATAAAGAATTCTATTAAAGAATATTTTTTGTACTTATAGAATCCATTATTTCTTATGGGATGATCTTCGAGACTTGACGAGCTTTATGTGTACTAAAAATTAACAATCTATAATATTTATTTATGTATCTATTTATAACCGGAAGTAAAGGGACAATAACTAGGGTGGGTTTCCCGTATTCCAGTCGACAAAGGGTGAAGTAAAAAATCATAGAACGCTTTGGCCATTGACACAATAAAACTTTAGCTTATTTTTGGAGACTTTTTTTAATCGGTGTGTTCCACTCGGAGGGTTATATCCATTTGTATCATCATCATCATCATTATTATTATTTCAGTAGGAATTACCTAATTGGCAGGACAAGGCTTTTCTTTACAGGAGTATGGATTCGTATCCCACTACTGGTATAGTAACTGCTCGAAAAGGTCTCGACATTATTATTAAATGTTTAAATGTTTTGTCCTATTTATATGTATACTTCAAGCGGTGTGAATAAAAGAAATGCGCCTATGTACTGAGAGATTTAATAAATTTTTACATGAATGAGACAGTTCTTTAGAAACATAATAAAAATATGTGTATTCCAAAATTTCATTTGTTATGCTTTTGTAAATAAATAGGGTACGATATTTGTTTAGAGGGAGTTTATTAAAATATTCATTTTTTCTATATATGATTGTGTTCTGTAAGTGATAGCGATATCATACGATTTATTGTAAATGTTTGAATTTTGTTTATCTAATGATAAGTTTTTTTCAAGGGGTGTGAATTAAATAAATATATGTATATGCTACGAGATAAGTGCACTTGAATGTGATAGTGTTTTAGAAACACTATAAAAATATATGAACAGTCTGAAATGTTATTTCTAGTGTTTTCAAATATATACAGTACATTATTTGTTCAAAGGGAATTTATTACAATTTTAATTTTTTATACAAGATTATGGTCTGTAATTGATGATCTGTTATTGATAACGATAGCATTTGAAATAGTTAAAAGATAAAAAAAAAATCCATATGTTATAAGCTATATTGAATATTTAAAAAATAATTTCTCTTTGTCGGAACTCTCTTGATATCAAGTAAGTAACTGGGTAAAATAAAAATGATTTTATTTTTTTAGAACGAATTAGTAAAATGAATTTTAATGCAAAAAATTAAGTTTTAGATTACTGTTATTAATAAATATCAGAGTAGTCATAAATATCGTAGCAGAAGTTGCGGATATCCATGGCACAAGGGGGATTTAAACCAACAGAACTCTAGTTCTGAAGAGCAGCGACCTATCCATTCAACTATTAAATTTACTTTTACATTTGCTTCTGCATCTTGCATATGCAGAAAAACTTAAATAAGTGAACACTAATCCACACAAATAAAAAAGTAAGAAGTATTATAAAATATATATTTTCATTTTCTGTAAAATTTCTTAATTTTTTTTGTTTTATTTTGACTTTAAGAACATAAGTGAAATTAATATTTATCTAATATTAGAGCATATAAAAGTATAAGAAAAGCTTAGAAAAAGTATTCTATATAACTTTCTACCGAAAAATAATTTATTTTTATGTGTTAGCAATAATTTTTTTTCTTTGAAGGGAGTTTCTTTTAGTGTGCATTAAATCTAGCAGTGACAAGTAATCCCTAACAAGTTTTATCTTTCCGCATACTTTGGGGCGCTTTTCCGTCGGAAGGCGAAACCTATGTGTTTGGTTTCGGCTTTCCCCATCCATTTGATACAAAAGAAAACATTCGATAATGTCTTAAGTGCGTGAAAACATGCCATCGGTTAAAAGATTTCCGAGACATTATTTCTGTTCTCATCCTACTTCGGATAGCAGATGAAAATGACACAAGTTTCAACTCAAACTTAGAGTACGACATTTTTCGAGAAGTAGAAAGGAATCTTATGAAATATTTCTGCAGTATAAATTAGTAAAAACTATCGAAATTTTATAGTAATTTATTTTATATCGTTATTTTTGTAAGGTTTATAACAGTATTAATTATTTTTATTTTGTACTTCGAAACTTCATTGGAATGGGTTTGGTTTGGAGTGCTACGGTCTACTGTTTTGCAACACGAGGGCTACTGAGACCAGGACCTACAGCTTAAAGCCGATTCCGAACGGCTGCGAACATCCATGCCATAGTGGGATTCGAACCCATGAACTCCGGTTCCGAAGGGCAGCACCCTACTATTTGGCCATCGTTCGACCCACACTTATAAAAGCTTAACTGTCGGTGAATATATTTTTAGTAGCCACAAAAAAAATAACTCACTTTAAAAGCAATACTATATTTGGGCTAGTAACAGAAAACATAATATTCCTTCAGATACACAACCCTGCAGAGAAGCCGAAAATGTTAAATTTAAAATTTTTAAACACGTTTAGGCCGCAGCTTAACTACGAGAAATTATAAAATCTGTTGTTATTTTTATAATTTTGTTCTTTGTATTAACGTTTTATGATTTGTCAAGCGTTTTTTAAGAAATACCAGGTCCATCGAATGAAAAGCTGCTATGAAAACTTACAGTGCTGGATGTTCTGATATTCGATCTGCAACCTCCAAAGGTTGACATCAAGAAAGTAGACATCAAGAAAACAAAAGTTGCAACAGAAAATGGGTCCACAAACCCTATTTAGTGAGTGAAAATAATAAAAAATGTATGTAGGCGTGGCCAGAGGAGACGGAAGGTTAAAGCGTGTTGATTTCTGAATGCATTCCGTTGGAAGTCAGAATTCATCTAGTTTCCTAAATTTCAAAGTTATATTACTTGTACACCTAAGAATTGCGTCAAGAACAAAGAAAACATTCTATAATGTCTTAAGTGCGTGAAAACATGCCATCGGTTAAAAGATTTCCGAGACATTATTTCTGTTCTCATTCTACTTCGGATAGCAGATGAAAATGACACAGTGTCAACTCAAACTTAATGTGCGACATTTTTTGAAAAGCAGAAAGGAATCTTATGAAATATTTTTGCAGTATAAATTAGTAAAAACTATCAAAATGTTATCATAATTTATTTTATATCGTTATTTTTGTAAGGTTTATTAATTTTTCTTATTTTGTACTTCGAAACTTCATTGGAATAGGTAATTTGAAGTTTGCTTCGATGTACAGTCTGTTCCATAAGAGCGTGTCGTCTATTTCTCTGAAAATACAAACGAATTTGTTAAAAATACATTTGTACAGTGTGGTATACATATTAAACTGAAATGAATTTCACCTAATAAGTTGTCCGTCCCCATTATTATCAATTATGCAAGAATCACTTTATCATTCGATTTTTTTTTTTGTTTAATAGAGTTTTGTTTGTCTCTTAGGTTAGGGTTTTTTTTAGGTTCCTGGAACAATGCGAGGTTCCAGCGATCCCTTTTTCGAGCATGCCGAGTGACTCGGGGTTCCGCAGGGTGGGCAAAGTTCCGTCACAATGACTCTTTGAGTGATGGTCCCAAAGCCCAGGGTTACGAGTGTCGCCTCTCAAAATTTTCCTGTCTCTCTCTTTCGCCCCCCATCGGTTTCCCGCCCTGTTTGGTGCAACGAGAAAAATTCTCTCTCTTGTCTCTTCTCTCGGCCAGCGTGGTTCGCTCCACCCTCATTAATTCCGGTATCAGGAGGTCCGCTAAGCATCCAGTAGTCTTCCAAATTTCTTCCCACCAGTAGCGCCCGTCTTCTGTGTTCGCTCGTGGATAGCGTCTGCGGCGCGACGGGCGCTGGTCGGGTACTTCGAAGGGCCTAGTGCAAGGTGGGGTGGCCCAATACTTGCGGTCTGCCCACCGCCGCTGGGATCAGCCTGGAGGGCCTCACGGCCATATGGGCCCGGTTTCGCGCTTGATTATTATTCGATTTTGACGTTGAGTGGTGTTTACCCGGTTCCAGTTGGTCGTCAACATTTTGTAAAGCTTTATAACGTGTTATCCACTTCTTGTAGAAAGACTCGGACTATCTTCAGTACCGGGCTCCAGCTGCATAAGACATTTTTGGTTCTTTTGGATGATTACTCAGAAACACTGCCTCAAAACGGCTCGCATACGAGGCACTCATTTTGGAGTTGTTGATTTAAACACAGCAAAACAAATCGAATAAAGAATATAACCATAAAGCATTATTCTCTAATGTTTGAAGAACACGTGCAATCAAGCCCGTATCTGCGCGCTATCTATTGACGAAGTTATGAACAACACGCTCTTATGGAACAGTGTATTTAAAAGCTCAGTTTCCCATTCTACGAATTGAAATGTATTTAAAGATGGAAGAAAAATGTAGACTTTTATGAAAAAAAAAAAGACTAGAGAAAGCTGGAAAATAACCCTTTGCAGGTATATAAGTAGACTGGAGAAATGAAAAGTTAAATTTTAAATCTAAATACAAGATCACTCTGAGATTTGTAAAAGCAGACTGAGCGAACCAGATGTTTTGTCTTAAAGCAACGAAATAGCTGTCTGCTTATTTTCTCTCTTTGGCGTTGTATTTTGTGTTATATTGTGTCATAAATGTTTTACTTTCTCGTATTCCTTCTATATACTTAAAGTAACAGGATCACGAATATTTAAACTTGTTTGAATTTCATTTTTATATTTCTTTTTCGAAAAGTGTATTTGTCACGCTATTTTCTCATCCCCTTAGCTGTCAGTGTGCTCTAGGATTTTTCTCTTTATCTTCCTTTTATTTCAACCTACTAATTTAACACTTCACTTCCGGTATTCGCCCATTTCACACTGCAGATATGTTGGCCATTTTATAAAGGGGACATCGTACAAGTACTCACTATGAAGAGACATCATTTATCCATGCTTGTCTCCTTTGTTATAGGAAGATTTTGATTCTAACCATAATACATTGATGGTGGAAGCATTAGAAACTGCAGAAGGTTTCTTCCCAGGCTGAAATGGAATATAGATATTTGGCAATTTTAAACAGCTATTACAAAGCAAGATTTTACTTCACAATTTTCATACCCAAGAATGCATTCCTGGGCTATATTAATTTTGAATAAAAATTGTCCCCTAAGTTGTACAGAACACGGGAAATATCTTTTGATAAAATTTTAAATATAACGTATATGAATTAGCAATTTAATATTTAGTTAAGTTATTTACTAGAACAAATGTTGTTTACTGCATAAAAATAAAGAAAATTCGTATAATCGTATCAACGATAACAAATAGCCTTTAATCAATTGCGATTATAAATAGCTCATATATCTAATAAATCTAAAGATAAGCAATGAAAATTAAAAAATGTCTTTGCAAACAAATTATATCAGTGCTGAACTAGGAACATCTAGTGTACTTCATTTCCAAATTCACTAAGCCATATTGTCATATTTCAAAAGTATACTCTACACAACAATTATATCTTTAACCCCTTAATGCACAATTTTTTTTATAAGGCCGGCCAAAAAAAAAATCAATTTTTTAATGTAAAAAACACAATTTAGAAAATTGAATTTAGAATATATATATATATATATATATATATATATATATATATATATATATATATATATATATATATATATATAATGCTTGAATAAGTAAGTGTTATAGCTTAAAATCCCATGTAAATGATAAATATCAATAAAACAATTTTTTTTCTTTCGCATTGTTATTTTAAATTCTCGATTGCATTCGACTGTGAAAATTTAAAGCAACTTAAAATACAACGCTGCTCGAATTATCTCGAGTGTGCACAGTTTGTCCAGTTTAGCACGCTTGAGTTAACTCGAGCGTGCACGTTAAGGGGTTAATAAATAGAATTTCTTGAAGACAATTTTAATGCCAACATTATATCATGTGAAGATTTTCTGTGGGAGAGATAACGCTATAAAAGATAAAATTATCCAAAATTATAAATGCACAGTTTTCTCACTATGTGCAGCAACAACTTTAAACAAACTAATTAGTTTTTTAACTATATTATAGCTCCTGAAAAGTTTCACTACTCTTTTACTAATTTGGTTGGATAAAAAATAGTTAGACAAGCAGTATTAATTTATTAACTCTACTAAACTGAAATGGAAGTAAAAATTCAAACAAAAAAATGTTTGACTATATTTAATGCAGAATAAAATTAATAATTTGATTTAGAAAAAAAAAATGTTATATAGTGAAATAGTAGTTTTTATTTAAAGTAGCCAAAAATTAAATCTAATCGGTTAAAAATAATTTGGTAGAGGCAGTAATTTTGTAATTCATAACAACTTTATAAAAGTTAGCCTAGCTTGGGTTTATGATTTTGAAAGCTGTACGATGGGTAAGGCTCAGCTCTTTCAAACTGGAGGCGCGGGTTCAAATCTCACTGCTGGCATAGATTTAGTAGTCGTTCGGAATTGGCTTTAAGTAGTAGGCCCCGGTCTCATTAACCATCGCAAAGGTCTGTATAGAAAAAAAAAATTGATAGTAGTGCTACAAACCAAAAGAAACTTTCCATTTAGAAAATGTATAATATATATTATTATTATTATTATTATTATTCATTATCATTATCATTATTATTATTATTATTATTATTATATCGTTTCGTTTGGAGCGCTAAAGCCTACTTTTGCAATCCATGGCAGAAGTGAGATTTAAACCAACATAATTCTAGTTCCGAAGAGCAGTGCCCTACACATTCAACTATTAAATTTACTTTTACATTTGCTTTTGTATCATACATATGCAGAAAAACCTAAATCAGTGAACATTAATCAAAACAAATAGTAAGAAATATTATAAAATATGTATTTTCATTTTTTATAAAATTTCTTATTTTTTTTTGTTATATTTTGACCGCAAGAACATAAGTGAAATTAATATGTTATCTAATATTAGAGCATTTCAAAGTATTTTACTTATAAAATATCTTGCTGTGTATAGAGTTATATGGAAAAGAAAACCTAACAATTCAAGTATCTACCTCTTTTGGACATTTCAGAAGTTCAATCACCGATAACTTTTTTAAAGCAGAAAAAAAATTGTGAAAAAAAATCTTTTATCTTTTATCGGGCAGTTGTTTATATCTAAACTAAAAAAAACTTTCTTTACACTTTTAAAGTTATGAACAATTATCAATTTCAAATCTCTGCCTGTTATCTAACAATGAATTAGGATATAGGTTCTGAACGTTTCGCTGTTAAAATGTTTTAAAATAGAGACTTCATCCCTCTGTTTAGTGCAGCTGAAAGCTGCGGCACTTTGACCTTAAGATTCTGAACTTCAGCTCTCTCTATTTATTATCTCCAAAGTATCTTTAACTTGGATTCACGTGATATAGAGTAAGATATAAATGATTCACAATGAGTTGTGAATTTTATTTCAGATTTGTTTTCTGGTTAGATGGTATCTGAGATCGGTATGACGGAAACGAAAGTAATATTTATTTTTAGATTATACAGTATTTAACTCTTATTAAAAATATTCATTGTGAAGCGCTCTTTATAATATATGCGAATAAATAATCCCTTATATGTTAAAGTAAATAGAAAAATAACATGTCTAAATGTAATATATATTTTGAATAATTAAATATGTATTATATATTTTATTTACTTATTCACTATATATCTATCTATCTATCTATCTATATATATATATATATATATATATATATATATATAATCCCTTTATATATATATACTTTTTCTTATTTACTTTAACTTACAATTATTTAATTAGTTTTTATCATTTTATTTTTCTTCATAAAAATGTAATGTATTCATTTAAATATAAAGTAATTTTTTAAGACTTTGAATGAAATAACTTTTTTTTTAATTTTGAAAATAGGTTGTTATTTTGTTATGATATTTAGTTTTTATCTTTAGTTATTTAAAAGCAACCATGAAACTAAATTAAATTTTTTGAACTTTTTATTTAAAATATTATTTATGAAATTTGAAAAAAATTATTCAATGATTATCCCTTATGTATATATATATAAAGGGAAAAAAGTATATATATAAAGGGATTATATATATATATACTTTTTTCTTATTTACTTCAATTTACAATCGTTTAATTAGTTTTTATTTTATTTTTCTTCTTAAAAAAGTAATGTATTCATTTAAATGTAGAGTAATTTCTATTTTTTTACTTTGAAATAACTTTTTTTAATTTTGAAAATAGGTTGTTACTTTGTAAAGATATTTAGTTTTTATACCTAGTTATTTAAAAGCAAACTTAAAACTGAATGAAATTTTTTGAACTTTTTATTTAAAATATTATTTATGAAATTTTTAAAAAATATTCATTGATTATCCCTTATATATATAAAGGGATTATATATATACTTTTTTCTTATTTACTTTAATTTACAATCCTTTAATTAGTTTTTATTTTATTTTTCTTCATAAAAAAGTAATGTATTCATTTAAATAGAGTAATTTTTATTTTTTTAGACTTTGACTGAAATAACTTTTTTTTTTAATTTTGAAAATTAGTTGTTATTTTGTTATGATATTTAGTTTTTATCTTTAGTTATTTAAAAACAACCATGAAACTAAATTAAATTTTTGAACTTTTTATTTAAAATATTATTTATGAAATTTGAAAAAATACCGTTTTAAGTGAAATCTACTAATTTGGGTAATTTATTTCAAAACTCATAAAAATATTATTCTAACTTTTGTAATTATATCATAATTTCAAATGAATGTTTTGTTTATATAAAAGGTAAAAGTGATATGTTTAATTATCTAAAAAGAAAAACAAATTTTTATACCAAAAACTATTTCTTGTTGAGTCCAAGTGAGTATTTAATAAACTGCCCTGTTATTGGACTCAATACTGTGAAAAATAATGTATGAACCTAGGACACACACGCAAGAAATATGTAATTTACTTCCTTACCTAATATATTTCCACGAAAATTTTCATATATATCTTAACCTTTACAGAAGGGCAAGAAGTAAAAACAAAAATCATCGCTAACTGTGATGTCTGGTGAATATTAATAACTAAACTGCGAGAGCAGGTAAAGTAGGTTACAATACTCCGTTCTAGAGTCTTTATTACGAATTCCTTACTGAACTAGTCTCGATTTAAAACAGAGGAAGCCGAGAGTGGTGACAATTACATAAAAATGATTCATGGATAAGAGCATTTTTGTTAATTTTATATATTATATATATATATATATATATATATATATTAATGCAGGTGCTGGTCTTTTGTCGGAGGAGGGGTCTTCCGCCCCCCTACCCCGAAAAAAATATTGTAGTCTCCAACCAAAGTAAATTAAACAAGCTAATAAGATTAAATTGCCGGGAATCTAAGATTTGGTGTTCTATATATTTAATAATTGTTACCTTGATAATATTACTAAATGATGACTTAATAGAAAGGACGAGTACTCCCGCAACCTTAATATTTGGACGAATAGTTTAGGTTTCGGTCTAATTTGTTTTTGTGTAGCAGATTTTTTACTACAAGGTTCCCAGTTAACCAACCAACTTTCATTTGCATTTGTTTAAGATTCTTACACATTTTAGAAAGTAGTTTCTTCAGTTCTACATAGAGAAAAAAAATAATATACTTGGTTTTAATATGTACTACAGGTAGAAATATCTTCAGAGATTATGCAACATTTTCTTCAATATTATTAAGTCTTTGTTGTCGATTTGTTTTAAAAGTCACCAATGGTCAAAAACTGAAAGGATTTGTTTCGTTTATGCAGCATAGAACTTGAACTTTCTATAGTTTATATTTATAAGCTAGTTATTTTCATCATGGGTGTCATTATTGACGTCAACATATAGAAAGCCATTACTAAGAGGGCAACATATTATCACTGAAGTTTCGTAAAATTTTACGTAAACTCTTGGAATATTGGTTAATAGACGATTTTCATGTTAATTAAATGAGAATATTGAATAGATTTGGTATTTTTATAATTGTAGAAAATTAAGAAACGCTGTTTTTTCCTATAATTCTTTATAAATTTATACATATTTGATTGTTAGTATTCTATTCAAACGTACATTCTCTGTGTTCAGGTCTGTATTTAGGTATTGGGTGCTTCTTTTTTCTTAACAATTTGCCACTTCTCATGCCCCACTACTCCACCAGTGTTAACTTAAGTCACGCACAAGGTAACAAGTCATGAATTTGTAAACTTACTAGCTCAAGTAGTGTACAAAATAACAAATAAACATAAGAAGAGGGCGTGTTGTGGCGTTTCAGGTATTGCGACTTGCAATTTTAAATGTTATATTTCCTTTAATTTTTATGGACACTTTTTTCCTGCATATTCATGGCATAGAATATTTAGTTTTTGCAAAACATCACAGTTGCGTAGATTATTTTAATAATTTATTCCTACAGAAGTTGATCAAGTACTATAACTATTAATGATAGTAGAATAGCTGCCGATATTATTCGAGAAATGTGTGGGTTTAGTCGTCAACCCATTATTGCCTAACGTTCTTTTTTGAGTATGGATAGTTAAAAAATAGTTTGTAGAATTTTTGTTTTTTTTGAATTTTTTTTCTTTTTATTGAAGGTAGATGGTAATCGTATACACAATTCCCGGTATTTTCGGGTACCTGCTGTTATTTATTTTGTCATTTGTGCCGATATTTTTTGATTTCTCAAATCTCGCACAGAAAATTACTATTTCAGCAAATACATAAACTAAAATCATGATCAATAGTTATAACTTTTATAAAGCTTCACTTTGCAATTCTCTGTCTATGTATGATAACAAATAAATCTTTAATCACGAAATTTAACTTTTTGTATAAATGAAATTATATGATGTCTAAATTTTTCAACTCTTCAGAAATGAACATGAACTTGTGAAATTTAAAAAAACTTTTGTTATTTTTTTATTCTTAGGACTCCAGGGTAACTTATATTTAAGATATTTATTAATATAGATTAAGCAGAAATGATTCGGGCATTAATGGTTGTCACTAATTCACCAAATTATTGCTTCCTTGTGCTCAAGCTTAGAATAGCATCTACCTTAAAACGGGCCTGTCTACGCGTGATTTTATCTGAGGGAAATGACTTTAAAAACTATAGGTATAATAAACTGCATTGTGCAAACAAATGGTACCTCAAGCTTTTACGATTAAAATTTTCTTAAAGGCAAATTATGACTGAAGTTTTAATATGCGTGTGATACTAGTTTTGCAGCAAAAAAACATCAAATTTGCCTCAATTATAAAATTCAATTTTGTACTAGCAAAATTTCAGGTCATTATATAAATGTAAATTAAGACATTTAATAACATTATCCTGAAATTAAAAATAAAATTTAAACATCTTTAATTTCAGACCAATCGGATTGTTATTATTGGTCAAACTACTTTTGCGAGCAGTGTATATAAAAAGTTAGTAGAAAAAGGCCATCCTGTTGTTGGAGTTTTTACAGTACCCGATAAAGGAAACAGAGAAGATCCCTTGGGTGAGATATTATTTCTATATATAATTTAAGTTTTTTTACTTCCTGTGTTGGATAAATATTTATGTAATAAACATGATAGTGAAATAATAAATTTTGATCAATCATTCATGTATTAAAGCATAATGATAAGAAACATAGATAATTAACAGATTTTAAATAAAATCTTCCCAGTTGCACACCCAGTCGCATAACGAAGGGAGAGTATGAGGATTGTAGACACCTTCCCCCATGATGATTGCTGTGTATATGTATTATGTATGTAGTGATTGATTTATAATTTTTAGATATCAGTTGAAAGGGGAGAATTCCCCCCCCTAAGAAAAAAACGTCTCACTATGTTTCTGTGTCTTGATTATGAAAAAATATTACTTATAGAAATTTTTATTATTATGAAAATTTAAACCCCAGAAGATATAAAAGAAGTGGTTCTGTTACTTTCACATAAATAATTCTTTTCAATCTATATCCTTTCCACTAAGCAACGTTTTCTAATACAAGAGGTATGCCGTGGCAGAGCTGAGGACAATGGTTTTGAACAAAACGTACCTGGGAAATGGAATTGAACCCAGAAAAACTGATGATATGCATTGCATGTTATTTCACAGTCTTCATGGGTAACACAGGATCGCTACTATCAAAAAGATCATAATTGAAGTAATCCTTCCACCTCAGATAGTTGCAGTTTGAATAAATTCAGTGTACTATGGACAAGTTAAAGGTGACTGGGGCACGTAAAATATGTTCATGATCTCAATGTCTTCCATGTTCTCAATACCTCTGGGGGTAGCAATCCAAGTCTATGGGTCTTCTGTTTGGCCTCTGCTTCAAAATTATGAGGACCCACTTGAGCAAAGTCGTACTTTCATCCTTGAGGGGCTCGTTAAAACGAAAGGCATACCCATTTGCCTTAAAACGAGAAGCCTCCGGCTCAATCGTACTTGGTTTGGCCAAGTGGCATAAGACAACCACAACAACTATGGACAAGGTTAAATGTGGTGAAGTGATCCACAAGCTGTTCCCTAACAAAATTTTAACTCCGGGACCAGAAGTTCTTAAACTTTTTTGTCTCGTAAACCACATGTACAGATTTTTCTATTCATCGGAGACCCATTTAAGGATCATCCCAAAACCAGCTTCCGCCAAGGCGTTCTAAAACACCCAAATGAATTAAAAATTATGAAAATGTTACTTGATAGATGCGAAACTCATCGACAGCTATCACTGCTAAGTGAAATTGCACAAGTTGAGTAGTTTTAGAACGTTAAATTAATATCGAGTGTTTGACAACATAGCGAATAGGTATCTACTTGCATGACATTATGAAATATATTCGATATATAATTAGTTAACGCATATGGCTATTACATAAGTATTATGTAAGTATATAGGTAAAATCTTTAAATGCCTTATAAGATACACAAAACACCTAAATTTTAGTGATTTCTTTCTTAAATAAGTTCCTGTTTCGAGAACAATTAACATCTTATGCTCAAATTTTCTTAATTGACGTGGATCTCTTGCAGATTGAGGTCGACTGCTAGAGGCCTATATAGATCACTTTGGGATTCTACTCATTTCATGTGATACTAAAAATACGAATAATTCAAATAAAACAGCTTATATTCAGACTGATATGTCAGACCTTTATAAAAAGTGTATATTCCTAAACTTAACTCATTTTTTACAAGTCTATAAATAAATATAAAGCAGTTTTAAAGACTGAAGAATTATTTGGATTCCAAAGTGACTTCTTATTTTACGTTTATTGTATATTGTATATTTTTTATGTAATATTGCTTTTACATTTCAGCAACTGCAGCTAAAAAAGACGGAATTCCAGTATACAAAGTAGCAAGATGGAGAGTGGGCGGAAAACTGGACGAAAAAATTTTCGAAATTTACAAGGGGCTAAAGCCACATTTAAACCTTATGCCATTTTGCACGCAATATATTCCAACAGAAGTTACAGATTACCCTAGGTATAAAACATTATGCTTCCATCCATCGCTCTTGCCCATCCATCGGGGGGTGTCTGCCATTAACTGGTAAGATATACATTATTTGAACACTTTTCAATGCAAATAATAGTAAATAGTGCATCAAAATTAAATATGTTAAATATTCAATAATGAGAATAAACTTTCACATATACGTTGAAGAAATATTCAATATTGTTGCTAGGATGCTTTCTGTACTGTCTAGCTTTAGCTTTTTTGAAAAATGTTTTTTTATTATTATTTATTCGGAAGAAATGAAAATCTTTTTAAATTTCTTTTTCGAAATTTCTTTTGCATTTTATTACATTTAGCGATATGCAGACAATGATCTTTAACAACGGTTTGAAGTATCTTTGGTTTAAGGCTTATTCGCACTAGTATTGTAATTTCGGATATATTAGCTACGGTTTATACACGTTAGTTGGGATTTTTACACATTGTGTAGGGCAGTAAGAAAAAACTCTCTTTAGATGATGACGCCTTAAAGATGAGGATACGACCCCCTCCCCTTTCTTGGGTGAATTAGGTGTGCGGCGGCGTATGCACCAAGCTGGTTTATCTACCCGAAATTGCGATTTCTCATTTTATAGTCTTTGCATATATGCACATAAAACTGATAGTACCCAAATTAAATTTTATAATATAAACAGTGTATAATTAAATTTTACTTATCAATTTTTCTAATAAAACCACTTAGCACTTCTAGAAATTTCAAAATACCCGGCTTAAAAACTTTTTTTTTATAGCCAGAATCGTAAAAAATTGCATTTGTGAACAAATATATATAAACTTTAGTATATTCGCCCCAGAAATAAGTATATATGTTAAGTATACAGGTATGATGAGTAATGCCATTTATGAATGAAAACCCAAGCTTAAATAAATTAGATGTAATAATCAATAACATACGCGTTGAAATGCTTTGCCCGTACTACATACGGGCATATAAATCTCGCTACGTACAAAAAGCGTTTCGTATGGAGTACGGAATGTCCTGTATTTTGTACCCGATTTTCCCGTACGTAGTGCGCCGAAAGATGGTCGGATGGTAGAGTGCTGCTCTTCGATACGGGGATTCGAATCCCACTGCTGGTATGTTTGTTCGTAGCCGTTTGGAATCGGCTTGAAGCAGTAGGTCCCGGTATCATTAGCCCTCGTGCTCAAAACAGTAAACGTAGCTCTCCAAACCAAACCCGTATGTAGTACTGAAAAGACTGCGAAGTAGTTAAAGAATTATGATTAGCACTAATATAAAATGAGCACTGCATTTCTGTATGAAGAGCAGAATTTATTTCACTTTTATGCATGAAAAAGAAATCCTTTTGTGCGGGGTTGACACCTACTTTAGCGATTTAAATAACCTTATATAAGCAGTAAATTGTTACAATATGTCAGTTGAAAAGGATTTTGAATGTAATTTTGTGATGTGAAGTACATATTTCAGTGATTAATATACATTTCAAATACTATTTTGTAATACTAGGAATTGCTTATTGATTATGATCAGACATATTAGTAAGACGTTTTTATTTCTTATAATCAATAGTAATTATTTGTTCGCACAAAAGCTTTTTACAGATTATTTAGCATATTATTTTACTCCCTTAGTACAGCATCAATATTTTTATTTCAGGACTTTAATTCAGGGCGATAAGACTACCGGGTTTTCAATTTTTGTTCCTGATGAAGGCTTAGATACCGGAGATGTATTTAGGCAGGAGGAAGTTACAGTTGATCCCAATGATACTGTAGATTCTCTTTACAACCGTTTCATGTATCCGAGAGGAATTGAAGCTATGGTATTACACACTAATTTACATAATTTTTTAAAGTGAATATTTTTATACATAGGCTGTTCAGTGAAACAAAAATCTGTACTGAACATTGAATAATAGAGTTTACCTATATACACATGATAGAGTATAGAATTATTTATATTTTCAAAATTCTGGGTTTCGATCATATGGTATGAGTCTATTTTGTCAATGGTTGTAAAATACTGTCTTTTTAGTATTGTATATATCCTTTTTATGTCAGTGATACTGATCCGATTCTTTTCACTTCAAAGTTTCTTCTTTAATACAAGAACTATATGTTCTGGTTTCTAATGTTGAACACTTGGTACAGCTGTAATAAAGATATGTGAATATAGTGATAAGAGAGTTACTCTCGGGAACACTGCTTTGTGTTTTTATTACTACTCATTACTCAGACATACCTAAGTCAATTCAGAATTTTACTCTATGCAGTATCTTGTTCAAATAAGCAGTCATTGATAAAAATCTTAATTCAAAATAATATTTATTGAACATTAACATTATATATAGGAAGTTCTAACGTGCACAGGGGATCAGATACATTCATGTTTACACAAAGTATCGCTCTCACAAATATGCAACAAGCATGTAGACAATAGCAAATTGATATGAATAAAATTTTAAAACAATGTTATAATATTTCCAGTCCAATATGGAAAAAGTCAATTTAATATGATCAATTGTGTAGAAGGTATTAAGAATGAAGGGCGGGGAGGGGTATTTTCAAGGGGATAAAATTTAGTATGGGCAAAGTGTCTTACGGAGACCTAAGCAACTGCAAAGGTACAGATGACTGGCTGTATTCGGGTTGTAGTCTGGGATCTCTAGCAGTGGGATAAATCTTGCCTTTCAAAAATTCCCAATTAGGTGCTTTTTTTTCGGGTGAATAGGATTTCTAGAGAAAGACACGACAAAATAGAAAAGGGAAAAATGGGGAAAAAAAGAGATAAGCGTTGGCCGAATGACCACTGCTGGCATGGATATACGTAGCCATTTAAAATCGGCTTTAAGCAGTAGGTCCCGGTCTTATCTGCCCTCGAGTAACAAAACAGTAGACTTATACGGTCCAAACCAAACCAGAAATAAATCAGACGTATTTCTTGTTTTTTTTTCTCCCCACTCATCGGTATCGGACGATTGCGAAATGGGTAGAGTTCTGCATTTCGGCTTCTGAGTCCATGAATTCGAATCCCTTGCTGGAAAAGACGTTTGAATCCATTTAAAATTGGGTTTAAGCAGTAAGTTCCAGTTTAATTAGCTCCCATGTTACAATAAAAACTGACCATGGTTTTCTAAACAAACCAAATCGCTTTCTTCGGAATGATCACAAGTAGTATTGATATATCGATGTTAAACTGCACTTTTGTAGGCTTTCGTAATTGGTTTTGAAAAGTAGGTCTTGTTCTGAAACAGTTTGTCACAAAACACTGACTATAAAGCTTTCAGCAAATAATTCATATGACTTATAGTTAAACACATTTTTCCTGTCAGGTTTCGTTTTAATCATCTTAATAGTTTGTTAAATCAAAAACTATTTTTCTTTCTGAGAAACAGAAATGCTCACACGAAGGACAGTAAACCTGATATTTTTTAATTAGTTTCTAAAGAGAAGAAACTGATTTTGAAATATTCTCTCTAAGAAACTACAAAATTTATTGAATTTAATACACAGACACATATATTTATACCGCAATTTATATTTATTATAAATGCTGTTTAGAAAACTACGATTTATATTATCTACAATTAATTTTCCTTGCCGTCATGTTGCGTAATTTTTGTTGATCCTGGATTTTAATAATCCCTGTGGACATTGGTCTGTTTACAAAAAATTTTAGCGGACTCAGTTAGTTACAAATGTAGTTTTTTTACGTATCGGTGTTTTTGACTTAAAATGATTAAGCCGATCGGTGTTTTTGATTTAAAATGTTTACGTATCGGTATTAAAGACTTAAATGTTTTGTTTTCTGAAAAATTTTATCTAGTATGAAACTGAAAACTATTGAAAATGTAGCATACACTAAATCTTAAATTACTGAAGAAAATTTGTAAAGCAAAAAGTTGCTGGGAAAATAGATAACTTTTTTTTATCATTTTGATTAAACTTGAAATTTCCTATTGATTCGCGCACATTCTTACTTGCATACATGCATATATACATACATACGCACACATACAGACACACACACACACACACACACACACACACACACACATATATATATATATATATATATATATATATATATATACCTACATACATACATACATGTATTACGACACTTTTTTACAGCTTATATATCTTTTAGGTAAACGCAGTGGATGATATAACGGAATTGGAAGGCGAGATTGTTAAGCAAGAAGGAGACGGTTCATATGAGCCTGCACTTAGAAAAATTGAACAATGCATGGTATGTGAATTTTATTTAAGTAAATTAAATGTAGCCTTCGTACTTCAAATGATTAAAGCTAGCTGGAATAGCCGTTATTCCTTTTATATCTACAGAATGAAAAATTTTAAAAATTATGTTGAAACATTCATCTAAGAAATAAAACTGAAGTAAATTATTATAGTTCTTAAATTAAAAATATCACAGCTAGGGAATTACGAAGTTAGTAACTAAAATAAAACTGATACAAAGAAAATAAGAGTTCATGAATTCTATAATTACATTTAGAAAGAGAATATTGGGATTCCACTGTGCAAGGTTTTATTTTAAATTTTAATTAAGAAAATTTCTACAGTGTCACCCTTTTTTAATTTCAGTCATAACTCATCAACTGGTAACGAGATTCCCTGCACTGTTTAACGAGTGAAACAGTGTAAAAAGATATTTTTATCTTTTATACAGTTAAATCCCGATATAACAAAATTCATGTAGTGGAGGATTTTGCTCGCTACTTTGAACCGCTGAGAAAAATAATATTTCTAATGAAATTTATAATTTATTAATTGTTAAATGTATTAAATAATAAATGTAATTTGAAAACATTATCACTATCAAATTAAAAATTATTTTTAATAAATTTTTTAAATGTGCTTATGTAATATGCGCTTTCAACACACGTGGTGGCGATAATTAAAAATAAGAATGAAGAAACAATATTGAAATTTATTTAAAAACCTACATTAACACATTGTGTTTGAGGGACACGTACTATTACGTTTTCTGACAATTGATACTTGAGCGCGGGTCACGTACTTGTACGGGTTAGTGTAACAACATGGTTTTTTTTGTGGGTACAAAAATAACGGTATATACAGGAAAACGAAGCCGAATGCTCTTGTCTACTACATAGATTCTGTAAAAATTTAGACAAATAAAAACTAGTTTTTACATCAGTCGATGTGACTGGTGTAAAATTAAATAATTTTCGATCTATGGAGATTTAAATGAATAACTAAATTTACTCGTAAAACGCCCCCTCCCGTTACAATCCCGCTGCAAAATGTACCCGCACACAATGTGTTAACATAACTAAAATCAATAAAACAGAAAAGTATCCCTTGAGATTTGTATGCTTCACAATGTGCACCGGCCTAATATATCTTAGTTAATTTTTAAAGCAATGTTTAATTTAAAAAAAAACTTTAACAACTTTAAAATTTTTTTATTTGTTGTTTGTGTATGCGTAGAACTTTACAAAAGTGTTTACATAAAAAAAATTTCATTTTATGTTTTAGATAAAATTTAGCGAGCTTTCCACTCAGCAGCTGCATAATTTTGTAAGAGGTATGGACAAAACTCCCGGGGCCTGCATTGAAATTGACAATAAGGTATCATCTCTTCCTTCCATTTTTTTAGACTGTTCAATGAAAGTTATGAAATATACTTCTAACTGAAAGTACCCGGTCGTAAATATTTAAAATTTATTTCCCCTTATTTACAAAAATGTTTATTGCTATAGAGGGATAGCTAATATTCTATAGTGACTGTCTAGAAAACTATTTTGATAGTTTATTTTCGTGCCATATATTTCAGATCGAATGAATAAAGGGACAATATATTAAGTGGTCTTGAATATATTACGCTAGAATATATTACGCTTTAAAGTTTTATACAAAAAATATATGAGATATAAAGATATGAAGGAAGTAACTTTTATAAAAATTCTTTTTAAATAAATGACTCATCCTTAAAACAACGAATAAAATTTGTCATATTTATGCTAATTTATGGAATTTTTCATTCTAATCTATAATGATAAAAAGGGCATATTAGAAAAAAATGTTAAATATTTTCTCTTATATTTTGCATTTTTTCTAATCGTTTTTGTAGCTAGCTCGAGTGTATGGATCTACTATATGGACGGGAGACATACCATCTGGTCGCCCAGTGGAAGTAAAAGAAATGAGCAAACCTGGAATTTGTCATTCAGAGGGCTTGATTTTATTTGGAAATGACGGTGGCGCCGTAAGTATTTATAGTATACAAACTTTGTTTCTAAATATTGTAATTTTGTCTTAATATTATATACTGAATATTTTTTTGTCAACCATTGTTAAAATAATAGGATATTTTAGTACTTTAATGACTTACTATTGAATGTATTTGCAATTGAGATACGCTTTGAACTTTTACATCATTCGAAGCAGTTTTATATTCTAATACTCACTTTCAAAAATTAACTTTATCGCCCTTCCTTTTCATTCCGGTCAAAAACACGGGGATAGGTTTTGCATTTTATTCCTCATGCTCGTGATATTTCCGATAGCGTTTAAAGTAATGCAAAATCAATTCATTTCTTAAACACGAAAAATTCTTTCGTATTTTACGTACTCCAAGGCAATACCAGACTATAAAGTAATTTGACAGTGGTGTAACGAACATAACTAGTAACTTTTATGCACCTCCCCAGGAAAACTTGAAGTAATATTTTCTTTCGAATGCAGATGGAAATACAATAGAGATATATCTATGCTTAACATAGATATGAAGCTGTTATTTATTTAGCACCATCAGAGGACAATGTGTATCTAAAGGAAAGCTACAAGAGGAATACTACTCCAGCTGGGTTTTTATAATTTAGAAGCATGAACCAAGCAGAAGACCCCAAATTTCAGCCTACCACCTTCAGAGGTATTGCTTTGAACTTGAAGGACATTGCGACCACGAATCTATTTTACGTGCCCCACAAGCCACTAATAAACACAGTGGATTTTTGGACGGTTAGAGCCCCAAACATGCAATCCTTCGGCTATGAGGTCAATGCCTTTGCCAGGAGAGCTATACCGGCTCACATACAGTAATATAATGTATAGAATATACCATTTTACACCCCTCTTTGAGAGGGTCCCGGGAATGACAAAACGCCCACCCCCTTACTGTGACATTGTAAATGGAAATAATTGGTTCATTTTAAAGTAAACGTTAGTTTTTATATAATTTTCTTTAATAAAAATTACACTTCTTGAAAATTATGTGAGTGTTATAAGATTAAAATTTATAACAGTTCAGTTGTTACTTACATAATTTGTAACACGATGTCTCAAATAATGGAAGTACTTAAAGGATAATAGTCATTAATAAATTGATTAAAACATTTTTCAATAGTGTAGGGCGGCTGTTCTTAATCTCTTGCATTCAACTACGGGACATTTACGTGTACTTATTATTATGGCTTAATGGAACGTATTGTGTTATATCAAAATTAATATTTCTTATAACATCGATACAAAGGAAGATATAGTTATACAGATAAGATTAAAAATCTTTTAAAAAAAACACCATTTAGTTGCGAAGGCAATAATGACATCTAATTCAAAATAAGAATATAAAAATAACAGTGCTACAGTCAAAAATAGATACCAAATAATGAATGAAGATGATAAAAAGCGTTCGTGATATCGTAAATTTTAGTGATAATAGAGGTTTTCATTGTCATGAAAGAGTTATTTTAGAGTCTATAGTAAAGTAAAATCTTAAACTGAAGAATATCTCAACTGGCTTCCTATCAAAGAAAATGCCACGGATTATGCGTTGCAAAAACTTCATATAAAGAATTAACTAACATTTTATGATAAAGTGTTTACAAAACTTTAAACAGAGTGGTGAGGTACACAGCTAAGTTTTAATCATCGTTAAGTTGCAAACATTTATAAGAAAACTCTAGACGTATAAGAAACTTAGACACACTAAATTTTACCAAAACACTGATGTTATTTAACGATCAATAATGTTATTTAAGGTTAGGATCTCCATATTAAATCTTTAAAGTCTAACAGCAATATAAAACTATAGCTTTTATTCCTTGTGGGCTTGCAATACATACACTTAGAAGTTAGAATAAAAATCTTTAAGTTGATTATAAAAGTAATTACATTTAGAAGTGATGAAAATTTTATTTTCTTATTATATATTATAAGAGAAAACATCAGAAATTGTTAACATTGCAAGAGTTGTATGTATCCCTATCTGATGACTATTTGTAATCTTTATAACCTCAATTTTATTAGATTATAATATCAAGACTGACTTTTCAACAAAGACAGAGAATTTCAGTCAAATATTGATATCTTATTTAGGATGTATGTAACGCATAGTTTAGTGTGGGACATAACGCTCAAATATATTTTTAGCACCAACCCTAATTAAACCAGAATCTACTGCTTAAAGTTTTTTCGGAAATATTACAAATATCCATGCCATCAAAGGAATTTAAAAAGATCGCGATTCCTGTACCGAATAGGAACTCTTTACCTTTTCGACTTTTGTTTATAGGCAGATAGTAAACACAGGTATTTCAGAGTGAGTGAAAAATTAAACTGTCATGTCACTATATAACTAGATTTTTAGTTGGTAGAACACAATATTCAAGGTTTAGCGACATGGGTCCTTGCTTTAGCTCAGTCTTTTTCACCCAAAATCACATTGAAGACCTGTGAAACACATATTTCTAATACAAAACAGTAAAACAAATATCAATTGTTCTTCGACTCTCTTCTAAATCATTTTGAGAGGTAATCAAATAATTTTTATCCATAATCTAAATTTATTTTCAATACCTTTTTTTCATAGTATTTCAAGTTATTACATTTGGTACGCACAAAAAGGGAACATAGCTTATTAATAATTCCAGCAATAATAATTTTAGCCAACACAATTTATCCATCATAAACACGCCATGAAATCGCTCAGTATAAATATAAAAATAGGAATATCTTGAACTAATTTACATTAATTCTATACACAATTTTTATCCAATTTAAATATATTTTACTTTCTAGCATAGTGTATATTTTGGCTTTATTGGTTCTAGTCAGTCTGATTTAATGCCTGAAGCAATGCTTCAACAGAATAAAGTTCCGCCTAATATTAATTTAAATTAAGTTAAAAAATTTACTTAACTATTTGCTTAATCTTTTGTTTGTTAGTGATAGTATACTTACGATTTATCCAGTGATCACCTATTGAGAAACAGTGTTTTAGCTATCGGCCATTAGAACCGAATAATGAAACTTAGTTATATTTTTCATTGTTGACATCTATACTATCTTAACTGAATAAATTTTCAGGTTTGATTAAATATTAAAGAGGTAATTTGAAGGATAGCTTGAATTAAATTATTGTAGTCCTGTTTTATCTAAATAGGATATATTAAACTAGAATCTACACCGTTTAAATCCAGTTGTTTATGTAACCAGCGGAACTGAAACTCGCAAACTTTGATATCAGTATATCTTGCGTTTAGATGTTTAGCCAATAAACCGGGAAGTGAATTGAAATATATTCCACAAATAGACTATGTTGTTAAATTTATGATACTATAGATGTGTAAAAATTTTCTAACTTTACATAAGTGCAATAATTACATCTCACACATACGAGGAAAAAATCTTTTTAAGGATTTTAAACTCAGTTTTACATAATTTTGGAGTATAATTTATATTTTTATTTAATAAATGAAAAGCATTAATCACATGAAGATTACTGTCTAATATCGAAAACTGAAAACACTTGAGCGTATGCGATATGCATCTTGACATTAACATACAAGGTTGATTCTTGAAAGAAATTTCAATAACATCAGAATGACACAGGAAAAGAAAACACGATAGAATGTATGATAGATTATGACAATTCAAAAACAAGATTATTTTAATAATAGATAAAAATGAAAAACACTTCAAATTGATAACTTTTCAATATGTATAAAAATCTCTGTTTAAAATGAACAATCTAATCACAAATAAAAAAAATGCAAAATCTGTAGTGTTTGAGATAAGGTTGTTAACAAAGTGATAATTTTTACAACATTTTACTCCAGGAACATTTCTTTATATACCGATTTTATATAATAGAAGTTATAGCAGAAATCCGTAAATATGTTTAAAATATATGTCCTAATTTTGTTACGTCCAGACATAACTCCTTTAGAACTTAGTTAAATGAAAATAAACGTAATGAAAAAAACTTCACCATTCTATGGCTAGTCATTTTAGAGCTACGCGAGGTACGTGCGTACAGACAGACGTCAGGGTTTAGATAAACAGTTTACGACGATTGTGTAATAGTTGTGCTTTCTGGTAATTGTTTAATAAAACTCATTACGTAATATTCCATAAACATATGTGACTAGAAACTAAGAACGAGAAAGGTGATGAATATAAAATGAGAGATATTAGTGCATATTTAAAATACATACAAAATGAACTGTTTTATTTATAGTTGACATTTTTATTTGTAGACATATCGTTATGTCATTGGTAGGATGTTCAGATCTACTATAATAATAGAATTGTTGTACTTAAAATACAAAATACTTTTTAAGCGATTACAAATATAATATCGTAGGCTTGTTAAGAGTTTTATTATGGGGGCATCATACGAGTGTTGGTTGGTTCGAAGCACTACGGTCTGCTTTTTTGCAACACGAGGGCTAATGAGACCGGGACCTACTGCTTAAAGCCGATTCTGAACGGCTACGAACATCCATGCCTCAGTGGGACTCGAACCCACGAAATCCGGTTCCGAAGGTCAGTGCCCTAACCATTCGGCCATCATTCGGCTACGAGTGTTAGACATTAGTCTCTGCAAAGACGCAAACCCTAAGACTTTTTTTGGAATCTGATCCAAATCAGTGCGTGAAAGTGCAAAACGCTACACACTGTTTACATAATTGGTCATATATAAACTGTTCTCTCTCCTCGGCACAGCAGCCCTAGGGGGCCAGGGTCTATGGTGCCAATCTCCGTTTCCTAGATCAAAGGCCCTGGGTTGCAAAGAATATGTTCCAGTTAGGTGGTCGACCTTACGTGGAATCCCCAGTGTTTAGTTCCCAAGCATGCTTGATCTTCAGTTTGTCTACCCATAGAAGAAATGAAAGGCTGAGTCAACCTTTCCCAACTCTGGGATCGAATCTCGGACCTGTATCGTGGAAGCGCTACCCCAGCGCCACTGGGCTTCCATATAAGCTGTTATTAAAACCAAATTTACCCCCACGCTTAGACATATGCATGAGAGCCGAATAGGAAGGGAAAAATGGTACCAGAGTCCGTAGGCTCTAATGCCACTGCGCTGCTGGGATAGATGTACAAAGCCATTTAGAATCAGTTTTAAGAGGAGGGTACCGGTCTCACTAGCCTTCGTGTAATAAAAAAGTAGACCATAGCACTCTAAATCCAACCCAACCCAACTCTTAAAGGGATTATGGACTTTTAACGGCCAACGACCTTGCTACGGAGACATAACACTTATGTAATATAAAATGAGAATTCTCGAATAGTAGGACATACCACTTATGCCAAAGAAAAAAAGCTCTAATATAGGGACATGAAAATAATTTAGTTTATATCTAAATAATAAGCCAGTTTAAATGTTTTAAGTTTAATTTTTCATCCTTAGAATTATATCTCTTGCTTAATATTACGTCTTCTTACGGGGGAGGGGAAATTCTCTTCAGTAAAAACCTCTTAAGGGTTAAATATTTAATGCAAACGTTAAACGGACAAACCTTTTTCAAGATCTTTGATATCAAATATTTGACATTTTGTGTATTATTTACAAAAAGTGTTTACGTATTTAAGGTTTAACTATGTCTGGAAAAACACAATATTTTAGTTTTTTAATAAAGATATAAAAACATTTATTTATATTTTTAATTTAAAATAATTAAATGTTCATTATAATGACGAGTAAACTTCTGTTTTAGATAAATATCAAAACAATTAAACTTGAAGAAAGTGGTCGACTTGTGAACGCCTCGACTTACGGAACCCAGGCAGGAGCGCAGAGTACTGACCTTGTCTACAGTGATGACGAAAAGAAAAAATTAGAAGGAATAATGGTATTTTTCCTGATATTCTATTTATAGAAATTGGTCTTGCAACTCACTTTAATGGGCATTTACCTTAACATTATTCTAAAGTTATAGTTTTGAATTTTAATTATAGCCGCTTTGATTAAAAAAGATTCGATTGTTATATGAATACTGGTGTATCTACATTAACTGGAATTCAGCATCATTTTCCTGGAACCATTCCAACACAATTTTAGCCTTGTGACACGGGGCGTTGTCCTGTTGGAACATTCCATTTCCAGCAGGAGAAACAGAGGCCATGTAAGGGTGCAACTGGTCCGCAATGATGTTCAGATACCCTGTAGCATTCATGGTCTGCTCTACCACAACCACGGGTCCCAGAGACGCCCAAGAGAACGTCCCCCAAAGCATAATACCGCCACCACCGGCCTGTGTATGACCCACTGTACATTGAGGGAGCAACTGTTCGCCTGGAAGACGGCGTATCCTGACACGGCCATCGGCGTGATGAATGACAAACCGTGATTCATCTGACCAGGCAACTCTCTCCCACTGATCCATGGACCAGTCGCGATGTTCCCGGCCCAGCGTAGGCGCAGTTGGCGATGACGCTTGGTCAGCAAAGGCACACGAGTGGGACGTTTGCTGCGTAGCCCCATATCCAACAGTGTCCGCTGAACAGTGTGTTCCGATACTATTCTACTTGGTCCTGCATTGTATTGGGTTGTCAGCTGAGCCACTGTCTGGCTCCGGTTTCGCTTTACTATGCGAGACAGTCTCCGACGACATTTTTTTTTGATAGCTTGTAGACGTCCGACACCATGTCGTCTACTGCTGGTTTCACCGTCATTCATCCACTTTGCATAAGTACTAACAACTGTAGATCGCGAACAACCCAAGAGTCGTGCAGTTTCGGAAATACTTGTTCCGAGCCTTCGATCCATTACAATCTGACCTTTATTAAAATCGCTTAGATCCGTAGCCTTTCCCATGAAACGCAATAGTAAGTGAAAGAATGATTCTTTAGACTCTCCAGCAGCAGTGAAATACCATTTCACCTGATCCGGTGCATTGCAAGTCATCCAGGCGAGTTTATTTCAAAATGTAGGGGTAAAAACCCTTAATGTTTTGGCTCTTGAGTGTATATATATATATATATATATATATATATATATATATATATATATATATATATATATATATATATATATGTAATAACTAGGACCGATTCTGGGCTTTTAATCGACTGTGTGCCCTATAATATTTGTCCGCTTCTTATTAACACGAATTTCTAGTAGTTTCATAACATAGAAGCTTGCTGTTATGTGTATGGGACCTTCATTTAATTGACTAGAAATGAAAAAAAGTTTAAAAAAATACATGATAATATATTTACTTTTAGTTTAATAAAATCCATATCCTATCAAACAAAGGTAACAAAATATACTTATAGATTGCTTGTTATCTTATTTTCTTGTTCATCAATAACATAATTTTACATAATTTCTTTTCCATTGCCCATAATCCCATCTAAAGCGATAGTGAAACAGTGAAGTTTGGTATCAAAACTATGCACTGAAACTTGCATTTTACCTCTTATTACAAATCCGGTTAAATTTTTTTAAGTAAAAATTCCTTTTAAAGTGAATTAATATATTGCAATAGAACTTTTTTTAAGTACAAAGGCGTAAATTTAAAGATAATAAATCATTTTAGTGTTTAATTCTATCAAATGCATATTTTAAATATGTAGAGTTTGAGAGTTGCAGCACCATCTGATTTCAAGTCAGGAACATGTCATATATGTATATATACCTACACGTACACATTACCCTTTTATTTTATTTCAGAGTATATGGAAGGGTATTCTAAATCTAGATATAGATGACGCGACAGATTTTTTTAAGTCCGGTGCTGGTTCTATGGATGTTGCTAGGTAAGCTTTTATTCATGTTTTTTTCGATAGGATACTATTTTTGTATTTCTACTACAGGGCATCTCTTTGAGCTTAGTAAGTTTTTGGAAATTAAATGCATTCTTAAGTCCAACATATTTCTAAAATTTTGCAGATTGGTAGAAGAAATCAAGGAAAAGTGCAAAATGACCGTTGATAATGAAGATATTTATATGAATCCGACATTTAAGGAATTTGTTGATGCTGTAATCTTAAAAGAGCGTACAGGTTCTGCATCGCCAAAATTAGAATTCAACGCAGTAAGGTTTACCATTTCAGTTTACTTTTTTACAATTTTATTCAATTTTTTAGACTATTTATTTCACATTATTTTAATCTTATAGTAAATCAAAAATAGGCTATTATAGTGATATTTTTTAAATCCAAAAGTACTACAACCTATTAACCGAGTGCTATTTTCATTGTGACCGGATAATTTGTATATTTCCATTGTGTACAGTCCCTGAAAGTGGAATCCGTGAATTCTTTATTTGGTTTAACTAAGGTATTTTATAATATAACATTTTGAACCCCCAGGATATTACAGATCTTTCTTATGTTATTGCCATAATGAATCCTAGTTGAACAGTTACATATGGCGTATATATTATTCTAAACATCACTGCAGTGTATGGAATACATTGGGAACCGAAAAGAAAACTAAATCTTATTGAAAAGAAAATTTGTTAGAAAAAAGTTTAATGGATTAACTTTTCATTCAAACACCTGACAGTTTTTTCTTTATACTATTGTATCAAGTATTTGATATTCATATACCGCATTTGGAATACTCTAAGAATGAAAAAGGGTAAACACTTGGAATAAAAAAGTGGTACGATTTTTAGTCTACCAATTAAAAACTATTTTTAACTACCCTCTATATTATTCGTGATTTAAATAGACTATGAATAACTAAGGCATGTAGATATATTAATAACTTTGTGTGAAGTTTGTTGTGTTTATAGAATGTTGGAATTAGAATGACGGATAGATAATAATTTTATTTAATACTTCATAGACAACACATATATTTTCATATATTTTTATTCATATGCGTTTTTTAACAATAGATTCTCTTTTTTTTAATATAGGTAACGCTTCATGTCAATAACATGGATATAAAATTTCCCACGCAACTTTTCATTAATAACAAGTTCGTAAATTCTTCAGATGGAAAGATTTTAAAATCTATTAATCCGACAGACGAATCGGTAAGTATTTATTTTTTCATTTCAGTCAGAAAATGCGATAAGGGGAAATGGGTAAAGTGCTTTTACAAGGTTAGAGTTTTAATTGGCAATATTTTTCTATTTTTTTTTATATCCCATGCCACCTGTTGGGTCGGATTAAGCTTTTGATCTTACCTATGCAGAAGCTAAAAAAAGAAAGCATGAATAAATTAAAAGTGCTCTAAGAAATTATAATGTAAGCATTAACAAAGATCTGTATTCTTTTCTCATATTTTAGCTGACGCGCAAAACATAGCAGTATAATTCTGTAATTGACACAGTTACTTATAACTTTTCCTTTAAAATACTTCATTTAAAAAAGTTAAAAAGACTATGACTAAGATTTTTTTACGATGGCCGAAGAGATAGGGTACTGCTCTTTGGTACTGGAGTTTGGTTTCAAAACCTACTGTCGGCATGGGTGTTCTTAGTAGTTTGGAATTAGATTTAAAGTAGTAAGTTCTGGTCTCGTTATCCATCGTGTAGCAAAACATTTGATCGTAGCACTCCAAACCAACCAATCAACCCGTTCAGAGAATTATCCAATTCAGAAACATCTAACTGTTACTGAGTTCATAGTAAATTCGTAATATTGTCAAAGTTTCGAAAAATAGTTGATCGTAAATAGTTCTTGATTATTTTTTGTTTTTAAAAAACTACTTTCCTGGATGGATTAGTAAAATTATTAGAGCAATGCTCAAGTTTAAAGCAAAATTAATTTTTCTTATCAATTTAAAAACTTCAAAAGGTAATAAATCCTTTTTTCAACAGAGAATACAGCACTGATATTTCATCACAAATTTACTGTTTATATTCAATGATTCTCTTGAATTCAATGATTACTGTTAAATTTTCATAAAATTTTGTTGCGAATTGTTTTTCCCATTTTGGTTTAAAATTGTGTACCCGTCGAATTTTCTTTATCTCAGAGAACAAACAAACGGAGGGTTCGTCAAGATTTGCTACTTGTGAATATTGTGGGAATTTGATATCTAACCACACTAATCATGAGAAGGTTCAGGGTTTTATTTTCCATTTTGAAAATTTTGAGGAGCAAAATAATTGCTTGCAATTGGTCTACACTGTCCCGTCGAGTATTGAATTTATAGGAAAGGCATTTGGAAGAAAGTTATGCTCTAACCCTGTTTTAGTGGAGTGAGTGACCGGAGTAGAAACACTTATTTTTATTTATAAAATGACAATTTTTAATATATAAAAAATATTAACAATAAAATATTGAAAAATAATATAATTTATCCACACAAAAAATAATTAAAAGTAACCTAACTGTAATAGTTGATTTGTTATGCATGATAGAAGTTGAATTTTACATTTAATATGACGCACTGGCCCCATTTCACCTTACTACATTTTGATATTAGTATGAGTCTGTTTAATTACATAGTTTAACTAGTAGTTTTGTAAAAGTTTGTTACTAACATGTGTTTACTGCCTTTAGTTCCCTAGATATACTGTCTAAGCAACGTGTATTTATCAGATGAACTGTTAATAATTACTAATGTTTTTTAAGCCAGTTTGCAATAATATGAGCATTTAACCCCCAAAATTTCACTAAAGAGTCATTGATTCTTGAAATGAGATCTTTATCTGTATATTTCACAAGAAGCTTTTTTCTAGCGTGATATTTATTTATTTATTTTGTATGTGTGTGCTGAGTTAATGGGTTCAAATTTCTGCCAATCAACTGTTCGATAAAGTGGGTTTCCAAGATTTTTTTTTCTTGTATAATTATTTGCAGTTCACAGAACCCTTATCAGGTCTGCAAGCATCCAGACCTTAAATGGAAGCTGAAAATAATAATAATACTCACAAATGATAGGTATTTTTCTTAAAATTCAAACACAGTTTTAAGCAAAATTGTATAATGCGTAAAAATGCAATAAATAATTGTACAAAATTAATACAAATGTACAAACTGCTTAAACTAAGAGCAAAACTATTAATAAAATTGTGCAAAAAGAAAAAAGAGGTTTACATCTGTATAAAGCAAAGTTAAATGATGTGAAGGACGTAGTTGTATATTACTTAAATATTAAATTAAATTTTAGAATTGTATGTTTCATTTTCATGAATATTACAGGATCTAACTTATTCCTATATTTTGCTTTATGTCTCTACATATTTCGAATAAAATGTGATATGATTAAAAGATACAATTTAGGCTTTTGTTACTGGAAAGTGTGAATAAAGAAATTGGCCCTTTGCCATTATACGGAACTTATAATTAAGCCTTTCAATTTTAAATTAATATAAAAATTTATTTCCTTAAATGCATTTTAAAGAAATTATTTGCTTAATGTTCTCCCGATGTTATGTATTGTAATTCACTGGATAGAACTTTTTAAGAAAACAACTAGAACCTCTGAAATAAAAACGTATGAGAATATCTTGAAAAAATATCAAGTGAAATATCTTTTCATTAATTTATAACTTGATTTTTTAAATGGATGGAAAATTTAAGGATGACTTATTAAAAAATATTTTTAATGCGATTCTGTATTGTGTTTAATTTTTTTGTTTAATTTCTTAGCTTATATGTGACGTTCAGAGCGCTTCAAAAGAAGACGTCGATACAGCAGTTAAATGTGCAAGCGTAAGTCTTAAATTTTTCTGTTTGAAATTTATTTATATCGGTTTTGGGCTTGATTCTGTATAAATGGGCAAACATCTTGAATGATGTTTGATCATTTGAAAGAATAATCTCATAATTTAAAAAATGGGGTTTAACTTGATTTATAAGATGACAGATAGAGAATATTTATTCCATTTTCCTATATAGTCATACAGTTTTATTTCTGTAATTATATAATTAGAATATAAAAGAAGAAATTACTTGTCACCTTTCAGTAACAGAACTATTATACTTGATAACTTAATGGAATCTGTTCGGGCCCTCTAATGGCATTATTATATACTTAATTCATACATTAACTGAATACAACAAGTGTAATAAGGCTTATCTTTTGGATTCGATATTTATTAACTCTTTAGTTATCTATTGTAAGGCATTTTCTTATTGTATAGCAACATAAGTTTATACCAAAGAAAGCCGAACAATGGCCGATTGGTTTGGATGCTGGCCTTCTTCATCGGAGTTCGTGGGTTCAAATCCCACTATAGCATAGATGTTCGTAGCCGTTCGGAATCGGCGTTAAGTAGTAGGTACTGGTCTCATTAGCCCTCGTGTGCAAAACAGTAGACCGTAGCGCTCTAAACCAAAACCAAATATACCAAAGAAAATAGTTTGATAATTTAATAAGGATGAAAATTTCTTTTCATTTAATCAAGGATCAGTAAAACCATGATATATATAATCTAAAAATACTTTCTCAAAATTTAATATCAAATAATGTAACATTTATTGCTATTTAGTAAAAAAAAAATTTGTTTTTAAATATTATCCAGTTACACTTTATAATGAAAAACTATTGTATTATATTTTTCTATTAAACTCAATTTGCCTCAAAAACTGAAATCAGGATTTTTTGTATTGAAAATTATGTCTTACTCTAGCAAATAATAAAGAGCTTATTTCTAAAAGAAAATCGTTGTTTAACCTATTTATTTTTATTTTCTTAACTCAACTAAATAACATTTTCTCGTCCTTTTTCTATTCAATACCAGTTTTAATCCAATTAATCTGAAAAACAACAGAGTTCGTTTAATGTGTGTATTTGAACAAATCTTTATTGACATTTTAAATAAAATCATGTGTTTGCATAGCTACAATCCTGATGGATTTTTTTTTTTATTTTTACAAGTGAAAATTGCTTCTTATCTGAATGTAAATAAAAACGTATTAATAATTTTAAAACATTGAACAATTTTAAACAGAATATTACGAGAAATTAAAATTATTTTTTATAGGCTGCATTTTATAATGGTGAATGGGGGAAAATGAATGCAAGAGACAGAGCCCGATTGATGTTCAGGTATATTTAAATGCTTGCAATTGAAATATCTGTAATTATTTTGTTGCTATATAAATATTTTAGTTTGATTATACTGTGCTAAAAATATTGTATGAATTGAAATATGTTTGTCAACTATATAATACAAGCGTAAGCGTTGCATCGTTTGTTTAATTCAATGCGAATTAAAAAGCTCTGATGAAGAATTGAGTTTCATTAAATTAGGAAAAAAATTTAAATTATTTTAAAAAGTTTTATTCGTACTAAGGACTATATAAAAATTAGCATTACCGACGGATAGTGAGGATAAAATTTGCAGTATTAGATGTTATTGTCATTTTACTTGGTGATAACACACAAAAGTAACTGATTTCAAAGTTGCTAAGGTATTAAAATAGCTGAAAATTTTTAAACAAATAATAGAAGTACAGTGGACTACGCTTAACCCCTTCCGGTAAAATGACGAGTCTAGCTCGTCATTGGTTTTTCATTCCATACCGCACAATGACGAGCTACACTCGTCATGCGACTAAAGTTACTGATAAATATGATAATTTAGTTTAAAATTTCTAGTGTACTGAATTTAGCAACACTTTTGTTACTTGTGGAAATCCCAGGTCACTATTACATATTGTTTATTTAAAGTTTCTTGGTACAAGTCACTGCCAAATTGATGAGTCAGAATAAAAGAAAACCTACTAAGAAATGCCGTGTGTGTTACAAGAATCAAATTAGAAGTGAGACTCCCTGGCGATGTAAACAATTCAGAATTCCTTTACACTTTGTTTTGAAAAGTACCACTAGCTTGAAGACTATTATCTTAATTTTACCGTTTCTGATACTTAACACTATGTAAAAAGTGGATTTTAATTAAGAATATGTAAGAATTGTAAAATAAAACAAGTTTTTTAAATAAAAAATAAATGGTTACTTCACGCACAGTTTTTCATTATTAAATCGTACCGGAAGGGGTTAATGTGATCAGTTTGGGACACCGTGATTTTGATAACAATAAACGATATGAAAAATTAGATAAATTTATCCCCCCTTTAATTCACACCTTATATTTATGTACCGTATATTATCGTTTAACACATTAATTACGTATACATACGAATTGTATACATAATTAAAAAAAATGATCATTTGTTGACTGTCTACAATTTTTTCTAAAAAGCTCATTCATAAATTGTTCGTAATCTTAATGTTTTTTAAAGTCATCGGTTTTAACCCTTTAAAGGTCACGATTAAAAATTTTTTCAGGTTTATGGGTATTAGGTTATAAACGTTGTGTGTGAACCTTATAAATAAGAAACATATGATAACAAATTTTACATTCCTTTAGTAGGTGGAATTTTACTATGGGGGGTTAATTGTGAAACCTTTCCCTTGTAAAGCATGGAAAGAAGTGTTTCTTAACAATAATTATATTGGAATAACAATGTATAATTATCATAAAAAGTGTGTAATAAGTTGGTAACTACACAATTTTTCATTGTTTTTTGGGGTAGGTGTTTTTATTTGAAATTTTAAGGAGAAAAACCAAATTTGTGAATTCTGATATAAAGCAAATTTAAAACTAACATATTTCAAAGAGGAAAATAAACTATGCAAAATTCTATTATCTGTTGCTACATCAAAGAGACGATAACATAGAAAATCGAAAAAAAAATCCTTCGTATGTTTTTAAAAAGAAGAGAAAAAAGTATTAATAGGTGGTTTCGCTGCGAAACCACTGCCCGTTAAAGGGTTAAAACGGTGTTGTACTCCACGTTTCAACACTTTCAATGCATTTCTCAATTTAGCACTTATAGGAGGTGTCTTGATATCAAGAGATTATTCATCTGACTCATCAGTTCTATCATTCGTCTATTTGTTTATGACAATCTGACAGACTTCAGATTCTGTTAGTGTATAAGATACTGGAATGTGTCTCCGTATTTTCATTTTGTTTATTTCTTCTAGTAAGATCATCACGAGTTTTCAAAATTTTGCACAATAAAGGCTGAGAAATGTTGCCCTGATTCATTTTTGGTAGCCTGTCATAACGACATTAAAATTTTGAACTTTTGTTTTAATGTTAAATCATTTCACTTTCTGGCTTCCATATCAACAAGCTGCATGTAAGCGAACAAAATTCCGGTGACGTGTAATTTCTCATTCTTTTGTTCACTTCCCATTTCCCTAGGTGGAAGAGGGAGAATTCTCGGAAACTCAAACAGCAGCGAAGGTAAAGGAAATAATTGGTTCCTTCTGAATACATTGGGAATATTCCTTTGACAGGTAGTTCGGAAATTGATAACATTAACCGATGTAACGATCACATAAAGCGATAATTTTAGCATACAAATGAATAGAGAAAATCGGGACTAAGTGATTTAACAATAAGCGATTGATAACATTAACCGAGATCACATTAAGCGGAGTCCACTGTATTAGCATCTATCTTCAGTGCAATTATTTTCGTGTTCTTATTTTATTTAAGAAAAACTGATTCATTGGAGCTCATTTTACGTTTTAATTGTTCCATTCTATTACAGACTTGCTGACTTTATGGAAGAACACAAAGAAGAGTTGGCGACACTAGAAAGTATTGATTCTGGCGCTGTATATACATTAGCTTTGAAAACACACGTTGGTATGTCTATCGATACATGGAGATATTTTGCCGGGTGGTGTGACAAAATACAAGGCTCCACAATACCTATTAACAATTCTCGGCCAAACAGAAATCTGACATTCACTAGAAAAGAACCTATTGGGTAACAATTTATACATTCAATTTTAATACTTTTAATGTGTTAGAAGCAGTATGATACTTCAGTAATTTTCTGAAATACTCATATTATTATTTTTTGATTGATATCAATTAAATCGATCATATTGACTGAAACTCTAATTTACATTTTTTTTTAAATTCTAGAGTCTGTGGTATTATAACGCCTTGGAACTATCCTCTCATGATGGTATCTTGGAAAGCTGCTGCCTGTTTAGCTGCTGGAAATACAGTTGTTTTGAAACCAGCACAAGTTTCTCCTTTGACAGCTTTGAAGTTAGCAGAATTAAGTGTATATGCAGGTTTCCCAGCAGGAGTAATCAATGTTTTGCCAGGATCTGGTAACTTCTAAGAGTAGTTTTATTTTTTAAATGTATATTTTCAAAAGTAGTATGACGTTATTTCATACCGGAAGTCAGGCTTTTAGTAAAATTTAGGTTAATGCTTGAAAAATTGCATAACGTTGTTAAAGAATAATTTTACTTATTTTAAAGATACTGTAACTGAAACCTTAATTTTCATTTAGTATGTAAAATAAATGGTGCTGTCAACTTTTGTAATAACATAATTTAATTATAATATAATTTGAACCATTTATGTATAACATAATTGTAACATAATTAGTCGTATAACATAATGCACTGTAAAGTTTTAATTTACTAATGAATTTAAATAAAAATAAGTGAAAGTAGGTATGTCAAATACAGAAATTCAAAGGACAAAAAAAAAATTTAAATTAAAAATTAAAATTAATCATGACAAAATGATTTTGTTGGTTTTTCGATTTACAGAACAGATTTAATGACGTTGTTCTTTATTGATTAAAAATTCTTTAATTTAATATAATTAGGTTGTAAATGTTATCTATCAACTTTATAAATGTGAAATAAGAGAAAAATATTTTATATTCCCTCGGGGAGGGGGGGTTAGCGATATCTTTTTGTACGTCTTGAACTGGGAGAGCAATAAATAATTATTAAAATGATGCAATAACTAAAAAGCTAAACAATTTATAAATGTTGTTTTGGGTAAGCATTTTTATTTAAGCTCAAAGAAGGAAATTGAATTCTTGATTTTTCCATGTAAAGCAAGCTTAAAAACTTATATTTCAAACAGAAAAATAGAGAGTAGTGCTAGCATCTATTAATAGTTTATAAAACAAAGTATAATAAACGCAGAAAATTAAAAAATCATTCCTGTCTTTAAAAAGAATACGAAAAAAATTAACAAGTGGTCTCACTGTATAAACTCTCTCCTTTAGAAAGCTAAGCGATTCAAAATATTTATTAAATAAATTGTCTATATTTATTTCTTTAAGCCAGTTAATTTGCATAACGCTTCTCTCTCTGTGTGTGTGTGGCGTGCGTGCGTGCGTGCGTGCGTGTGTGTGTGTGTGTGTGTGTGTGTGTGTGAGTGAGTGAGTGAGTGAGTGAGTGAGTGAGAGAGAGAGATATATCAAGGGTAAAAATTCCCGCGTCATTTTCCATTCCCCTTTTTAACCCCTAACCTAAATTGACCACTGGGGCTACAGGTTACGCCCTCAGAGAAGGGGCCTGGCCAATTAGATATTACCTACATGGCCCTAGCAGACCTACCTACATGGCCCTAGCGGACAATTTAGGAAATTTCCAAATAAAAAGGAGATACACGCTAGCGGAGACAGATTTTTCTAGAGATATTTTCCCACAGATGTTGACCCAGGTGTTAAGTGTCTTGTACATAGAACTTCATGCTATCTGACCCTTCAGTTTGTCCCTATGATGAAGTGGGAACCCGTTCTTCAAAGTTATCTTAATAAAAGTCTTTAGCTGAAACGGTATCATTTTTATGGCCATGACTGCAACCCTCCATCGAGAAGTCAGTCTCATTACATATATATATATATATATATATATATATATATATATATATATATATGCAGTGGAAATCCATTTATACGAAACTCACTAATACAAAATATTTAATTATACGAAGTACTCATTGTTTCCAGGCTAAACTGGTATAAAGCCTACGTAATAAATTATTCCCTAATACGAATATCAGTTATATGAAATATTCACTTATGCGAATGAACATTTAATTTTCCATAAATTTTTTGAAGTAAATTTCATTCAATTATAATAAAAAAGCAAAAATTATTCGCGAACTTTTCTCCACCTTAATTGGTCAATTAATTTCTCAAAAGAATTGTGAGATATTTTGTACAGGGAAATGGATATTTTTACTACTATAATTGTTTTCTTTCAATATACTTTTGAACTTCATTTTTGAATGAGAACAATTAAGCTTTATACTAACCACTAATTTCTCTAATTTCTTCCACTAATTGCGACATTTGAGGCCCTAAAATGGCTTATCTATTCTAAAGACGTCAGTGAATAAAAACCAAAATAATCAATTTTAAGATGAGTTAATCTGCGATTTCATTTGCATTAGTTCTCTGCATATTTATATCTCCGTTTCTTTCTTCCTTTTTCATGCAGAATATTTTACTAGTATTATTGTTCAAAAAGTAGTTTTTAATTCGTGTTTTTTAGTTCTTTTAACATTTAATATTATTTTAGTTTAAAAGTGTTTTATCAAAACTGCTTGTTGTATGTGTTTAGGAATGTTTATTGATTGCGAAATGTTGCTGTATTTTATGTAAGCAAAAGATTGTTGCTATAGCTAACATATATTAATATTTTATATATAATATAAATTTGTGTGCTGGAGAGATATGTGTAAATACAGTAGGCTCCGCTTAACCCCTTCCGGTACGATTTAATAGTGAAAAACTGTGCGTGAAGTAACCATTTATTTTTTATTTAAAAAACTTGTTTTATTTTTCAATTCTTACATATTCTTAATTAAAATCCACTTTTTACATAGTGTTAAGTATCAGAAACGGTAAAATTAAGATAATAGTCTTCAAGCTAGTGGTACTTTTGAAAACAAAATGCAAAGGAATTCTGAATTGTTTACATCGCCAGGGAGTCTCACTTCTAATTTGATTCTTGTAACACACACGACATTTCTTAGGTTTTCTTTTATTCTGACTCATCAATTTGGCAGTGACTTGTACCAAGAAACTTTAAATAAACAATATGTAATAGTGACCTGGGATTTCCACAAGTAACAAAAGTGTTGCTGAATTCAGTACACTAGACACTTAAACTAAATTAATTATCATATTTATCAGTAACTTTAGTCGCATGACGAGTGTAGCTCGTCATTGTGCGGTATGGAATGAAAAACCAATGACGAGCTAGACTCGTCATTTTACAGGAAGGGGTTAATGTGATCAGTTTGGGACACCGTGATTTTGATAACAATAACAAATTCATAACAATAAACGATATACAGAATTAGATAAATCCCCCCCATTTAATTCACACGTACTACATTTCAAAATAAAATGAAAAACTCACTTTATATTTATGTACTGTATATTGTCGTTTAAGACATAAGAATTATTTACATAATAAAAATAATTGATCATTTGTTGACTATGTACAATACTCTCTAAGAAGCTCATTGATAAATCGTTCGAAATCATAATGTTTTTTAAAGTCCTCGGAGCAATGTTGTACTAAACGTTTCAACACTTTCAATGCAATTCAGAAGCTGAGAAATATTTAACTGCGCTGCAGCATTGATCTGACTCATATTTGGTAACCTGTCATAGCGATTTAAAATTTCGATCTTTTGTTTTAACCCTGTAAAGCTCACGATTAAAAATTCTTTCAGATTTAACAGAATTAGGTTAGGATTAGGTTATAAACATTGCATGTGAAGTTTATAAATAGGATCCATATAAAAACAAATTTTTCATTCCCTTGGAGGCGGGAATTTTTTTTGTAAGGGAAGGGATAATTGTGATTTTTTTTCCTTTTACAGCATGAAAGAAAGAGTTCTTTTAAATTAATTATATTGGAAGAACAATGTATAATTATCATCAAAAATGACGTAACAAATAGATAACTACACAACTCTTCAGGGTAGGTGTTTTTATATGAAGTCATGAGGTTTGGTTTGCTTTGGAGTGTTACAGTCTACTTTTTGAAACACGAGGGCTAAAGAGACCGGGACCTATAGCTTAAAGCGGATTCCGAACTTCTACGAACATCCATGCCATAGTGGAATTCGAACCCACGAATTCCGGCACCAAAGGTCAACACACTAACCAACCGGCCACCATTCTCTTGAAGTCATAAGGAGAAAAATCAAATTCGAGATTTTTCATATAAAGCAATTTTAAACTACTATATTTCAATGGGAAATATAAATTATGCAAAATTTTATTATCTATTACTACATCAAAGAGTCAATAACACAAAAAATCGAAAAAAAAACAACTTTTGGATGTTTTTAAAAATGAGAGAAAATGTTTTAATATCTGGTTTCGCTGTGAAACCACTGCCCGTTAAAGGGTTAATGTTAAATCATTTCGCTTTCTGGCTTCCATATCGACAAACTGCATGTAAGCGAGCAAGGCATAAAATGTGAATACGATCCTTCTCAATTCCGAATAGAATTTGTTGCCTTCTGCTTATCTGACAACTATTGATCACTAGCAGGGTGTGGGTATTTCTGAAAAATCCCAGGAACGTGTAATTTCTTACTCCTTTGTTTTTCAACTCCTCTTCTTAGCCCACTCTCCTGTTTCTAATCATGGATCTTGTTGGTGCTTCAACCACATTTGGCGAAATTGGCGTGCTTGCAGCTTGCGTGCGTGGCGTGCTTGCAGCGTGGCGTTTGAAATCTGATTGAATGTAATTGAATTAACAAAGAAAACACAAAGGAAACACATAACATTCATAATAAATAGACTGAAACATTCACTTAATCACAGATTAAATAAACTGAGTGTGATTTTCATCACAAATTTGTGATTTAGTGTAAATTGTAAAATTAATTTAAAATAAGAGATTTGAAAAAAAATTTTCAATTTTACAACTCCTCTTCAACCTCCACTCAAAATACGTGTTCTGCAAAGATCGGTCGATTTACTTGAAAAATTGAAATAAAAAATAAGTATCTAACGTGTTCTGCAAAGATCGGTCGATTAGTTGGTACAAGACCATGTAATCTTGCAGCGAAAGAGGAAATGGAACGAATGAGAAATGAAAATAACATCGATAATAACGAAATTTAATTGTTAATAGAAATAAATTCACAAAAAAATTGGAAAATACCAAGAGAAAGTTAGTCCAAAGGGATGAGGGAGGGTAGGCGGGATCTCTTCCAGCAAAAAACTCTTTGACTTAAAAGAAACTGTATTTTGAGTGGAGGTTGAAGAGGAGTTGTAAAATTGAAATTTTTTTTTCAAATCTCTTATTTCTTCTTTTCCCTAGGTGTAAGAGGGAGAATTTTCGGAAATTAAAACAAGAATGAAGAGAAAGAAAAGAATGGGTTCCTCCTGAATACATTGTGAATATTCCTTTGCCAGTTAAAATGAGGTTTGAAAACTGATAACATTAACCGCTGTAACGATCACATAAAACGATAATTTTAACATACAAATGGATAGAGAAAATCGGGACCAAGTGCTTTCGATAACAATAAGCGATTGATAACATTAACCCTGATCAGATTAAGCGGAGTCTACTTTATAAATTCATTGCAATAAATTTCAGTATTTGTTCAGTATACTTATACTGAAATATACAAATCAGTTTTAATATTTAAATAAAAATAACTGAGTAGATAAATTCTCATTAATATTTGCCATATGTAATTTTAGGTAGTGTATGTGGTCAAGCAATTGCTGAACACCCAGCAATAAGAAAATTAGGCTTTACAGGCTCAACACCGATAGGACAGCATATTATGGCCAGGTTAACATTTTTATTATTTTTTTTCTTTAGAGAATTGTAAAACTGAAGACATATTCCTTTGTAAAGGTTGGTATATATATTTTTTGTCTTTTCAGTTGTGCCAATTCTAATTTAAAAAAGGTATCCCTTGAATTAGGAGGAAAGTCTCCTTTGATCATATTTAGCGACTGTGATTTAGATAAAGCTGTGAGGCAGGTAAAAATAATTTTTCTGTTTATTTATGAAATATGTTAAGTTTTTTTTTTTAATTTTACAGTTGTTTATGATAAGTACTGCTAACTAAGGTAGGAATTTATAAGTTGGGAATACTTTAACGTGTTTACACGAAATGCAGACATATCAAGTGTAGAAGAATATTTCAGTTTCTATTTTGTTTATTGCTCTCGTTTCATTTAACTTTAGAAAATTAAAGTAAAAAATCTCTATGAATTGAGCTGAATGCTTCATTTACTTCAGTAGCATATATTATATTTTTATTATATATTAAACTCCTTAAAACTTAAATGGTCCACTAAAATGTTTAAAACTCCACTAAAATGTTTATAGGTATTTTATAATTTAATACTTATATCATGCTAAATAACGTTCAATTCTCTGGATTAAGAAATCCAAAGCGAAAAAGAAAATAGGATCGTATGTATACGTTTTGCTGGTTTTTGTAAAACCAGAACTTTAGATTTAGCTACACCATATAAACTATCCAAAGTTAAGATATTATACCCATGCTGTAAATTTAAGAGCGGTAAAGAAGTTCGCTTTAAGTTAATCTTCAAAAATGGAACTTAAAAGGAATAAAATTATCTAGTTTCGAGTTTAATTTAAGGATGTGTATTTTATAACTGTATTTTACTTACCTAGAGATTATTTTTAAATATAATTTGCATGCATTTATTTCAACATTTCCGATATTTTAAGCTAGTAATTCTATTGTTTCCCTGCCAACATATAATTTTGCTGTTAAAAATATTAAGCCAATTGTTGCGCATATTCTATAGCGATCTTCCTGACTTGGATTCAAACTCTTTATTATACTTGTTTCTAATTTTCTCCTTTTAGGTTGGTTTGTTGCACTGTTATAACACTAATTCTACGTTGCACAAAATGTGCTAAACACAAGGTGTCTTTTATTAGGACAAAATATTAGTTTTTAAATGGTGTTTAAACAATAATATGAACCTCATATTCTTGACAAGGGAATATGGCAAAGCCGTATGTCTGTTTTGAATTGGGTTAAAAATTATTATATGTTACAGTAGTATTCAACAGTTTGTAACCTTTCATTAGAAAAATTCACATATTTTACAAGTCCTATTAAGATCTATTTCCATAAAAGCGTGAATTGAGTAAAATATCTTTTTGTTTAAAACCTTTAAGAAAGAGAACTTTTTTATAAATTTAAAATCCAACCTTTGTGTATTTACAAAGATTTTATTCTATTTATTTCTATAACCCGAGAATTAAGAAAATATTTATAAAAGATTTCTACTGAAATATCTACAAATACTTTACAATAAACATAGGACCAAGTAATTCTCAGCATTCATTTTGAAAGAAATCTGAAATAGATAATAAATTGTCAGTTTTATTTGATTTACACTAACGAAGTTATTTTAAAATATTTTAGGCTATGAGTGGTGTCTTCTTTAACAAAGGAGAAAATTGCATTGCAGCAGGAAGGATATTTGTTGAAAAGAAAATCCACGATGAATTTATAAAGAGAGTTGTAAGTATTTTAAATTTTTCTTTTAAAGTTACATTTTTTTGAACATTTTATTAGTGCAAATAATATTGTATAAGAATAGTTGTAATCTTAGATTTCTTTTAAAGAAGTGGAAATTCATAATTAATTTTAAACTTCTGAACTGTCATAGTTAGAATTATTCTTATATTTTATCTAAAAATTATTCTTATTTCGTAGATTAGAGGAATACATGTGATTAAAGTTATGAAGGAATTTAAAAACAATACGTTGTTTTAATCGAAGAAAAGATAATTTTTTTTGTAATTTTAATAATTACTGAACAAACTGATTTATTTCCAATGAACACTGTAGCCATAGATTTTGGTTTAAGTCTTGTAATAGAATTGGGTAGCATACCAAGCTGAAGTCCCCTGATAGAAAAAATATAGTTCTTTTATGTCGTTCTCACAGATCACAAAATAAGTAGTTTTAATTTGAGGGACTGAGTAAGATGCCTAATTAGTCCGCATATCTGAAGCAGGAATTTCACTGTGAGTCAGTTATTAGTAATAAACTTAATTAAAACCAAATATACTCACGAGATCTGCAAAATATCCATTTGCATCTAAGTATCTCCATAATTATAATCTCCCATCTACTGATTAATCTAATTTAACCTACCTAGGTATATCTCAGCTTTTTTTAGGGTCTATCACAGCACCTCAAAACACCGACACAAAATGAAAAGTACTCAACTTTCTAATTTTTTCTAACTATGAAGATGCATATCTAAAAATTCTACAAATTATTGAGCGAATAAATAACTTATGTGACACGTTTAATGCACAGTGTAAAAATATTAAACGTATTTATGTCGGAGGTTAACTGTTGTGTAATAACATTGTGCTAACACGAATAATCCATAATAATATTTCACAAAAGTTCAAAGAAGAAAACTATATACGGCATATTTAGTGTATAATAATAAGTTTGATAAATTTGGACGCTCTTTAAATCGTATTTGTATCTTTAAAACCTTAAATTGAAAATATTTTCTGAATTGTTAGTAAACACCATGATAAATATATAAAATATACTTAAAAAATTAAAATAGGAAAATGAAAATTCATTAGCAAAATAGTGTACTTTATACAAATGTACATATTTCTAATAAATACTGTATATTAGTTTGCACAAAACATATCTTTAAATAAAAAATTTGAAACTATGCGTGAAAAATTTAACCTTGGTGTTTCTAGTATAATTTTGATTTAATAAATCTAAATTTTATTTTCGTAATAATCTTGTGCATCTGATCACACGACAAATGTAACTTTGATACGAAAATTGAATACATTGTAACCTTGCGGAAGAACAAAGGGCTAAACAGCTTTCGCATTAGGATACGGTACCTTAATATATTATAAGAGTAAAACTATGAAATGAGTAACTTATAATTTGTTGTTCTAATTATTTGAAAACATGATTACCTATATAATTAATACTATTTTATTAGGTCGAGGAAACCAAGAAAATGGTTATCGGTGATCCTTTAGATAGATCAACGGATCATGGACCTCAAAATCATAAGTAAGGTTTAAATGATTACTACTGAAATACAAAATGCTAGAACTTAATAATGCGTAAAAGTGTTATTTATTAAAAATAATTTCGTTATATCATGCTACATTGCATCATACATAAAATTCTTTTAACTGATATGGTAATATTTTTAACCTGTATGACTTTTATAGGCTTCTTAAAAGTATTTTTTAAATCATGTGGCAGTTAAACTAATTTGTTAGACAGAAACTGTAAAATTGATAATTTTAACCTTTTTAAAATTCTAAAGTACGGAACTACTTAAAAATTTTAAGTTTTCTTTTGTATAATTATTGCAACATACTCATTGTAAACTTAACGATTAGAATGAATTCTGAAATTATTTTGCTTTCTTTTTTGTAAACTAATGACAAATATTTTCATAACTGTATTTTAGAGCTCATCTTGATAAACTTCTTGAGTATATTGAGACTGGAATTAAAGAAGGTGCCAAACTTGTCTATGGTGGCAAAAGATTAAACAGACCAGGTGAGGGGGTTTCATATACTCTCCTTTTATGGATAAAAAGCTACATAATAACATTTAATTTTTTTCTTGGTGAAAAAATTTTTAAAGTTTAGTTTTTATTAAATAAAATATAAGAACAAAATTCTTTATGAATCTTTGATCATAGCTGAAAGCTATGGTCAACTATTTGCTACGCTAAGTACGGATAGCTAATCATGCAATAGATCGGAATTTATAGTTTGAATTTATTCCAAATAGCTACAAACATCCCTGCCAAAAGCGGGATTCGAACACCGTGAAGAAATGTAGGGAATTATTTGATCTTTTTAACGCATTTTCGGTTCTATTTAAATGAAGAGAAATTTTTTAAGACATTATTGATTTCAAAACAAATGCTACGCCTTCTAGATTTGCCTCTAGCATAGTTAATCAGTAAATAATTTTACATATGTATGTTTCGAGTCTAATTTATTTATTATCTGTAGTTTTAAATGATTTGCTACTCTTTGTATATAAAAGCTATGGGCTTCAACTGAAGATTAATCCATTAAGCATTGCTAAAAAGTTGAAAGCTTTTCAAACACTCATCTTACTGTGTCAAACAAATGTTAGTGAAAAGAAAAATTACGTCATATACTAGAGCGTAAAATGTAGGACATTATGTTTGAGTTTTAGATTTTATTGAAGAACAACAATAATTATTATTTTAAAATAAACATGGAGTTTAGTTTTTCCATTTAACAGTAGGTTAAAAAGGGCAAATATTGCATCAGAATCGGGTTTCTTTAGCAGCAAAGTAATAGTAACAACTGAGCAAAGCCGTATTGGAAATAAAACCATTGACAGTATAAATAACGGAATTATATTCTGTCACCGCAAAAGCGACAGTCAACTTAGGGAATAGTGATGTTGTTTGTGCGGTGGCATTCGTCTGCAACGCGTTAATACTGTAAAATTATAAGCTAATATAGTATTTTAGTGCACTTGAAACACACTCTCTAACAAGATAATTTCTTAGAGGAAGTTAAGAACAGACCTATTTATAACTTTAACCCTTAATTTGACAAGATGTTTTTTCAAATATTTTTTAATTTCTGCTATTTTCCCTTGTCTATAGACATTATGATCTCTGTAAAATAAACAAAAAAAAATATCATTTTCCATTTCTGAGATAATTAATGTCCGCTGTGGCGAACACTGACAACTATGTTATATAGTAGTTTAAATATACATGCCCGGTGTAGCTGCCAGACATAGCCAAATTAAGGGTTAATAGCGAATTGGTTCCACAAGTGCATTAACAGATAATCTTTGAGCCGCAGTAGCTCAGTCGGCAAAAGGAACGCTCTCTTAACTGAAGGATTGCGGGTTCGGAGCCCGAGCCGGCGTAATATCTACCGTGTTCGTTAACGGTGATTGAGGCACGTAAAATATGTTCGAGGTTGCAATGTCCTCCAAGTTCTCAATCAAAACTTCTGGGAGTAGCAGGCCAAGCTAATGGGTCTTCTGCTAGGTCCTGGCTTCAAAATGACGAGAACGCAGTTGAGCTAAGTCTTAGTTTCATACTTGGGGTGTTCATTAAAACGAAAGATGCACCTCTTTGCCTTAATACGAGTAGCGTATACCTCAATCGTGCTCAGTTTGACCAAGTGGCACAAGACAATAACAGATTATCTTTTGTCCGTTTATAATAATTTGTTTTATACTGCATTTAAAGATTTAACTGGATGGTTACATGGATGACTACATTGACTGCAAATCGTATAATAAATATATATTATCTTCTTTATCGATAACTTTATTTATAATAGTTTCTGTTTGGTTTGAAGCTCTATGGTATAATACTTTGTTATATAGAATTAACGACACCAAGATCTACTACTAAAACAGATTTCAAATGGTTACGAACATCTATATCAGTAGCGGGTATCAAAACTCCATATTGAAAAGAATCTTTTTATCTGTTCAGCCACAATTCCTTTAAATATGGGAGGCAAGTTATTAAAAATGCAATTGATATACATTTAAAAGCAATAACTCATCCCCAGAAAAACCGGAATTGGAGTGTTATTATGAATATTGTGTCATGATCCTTATTTTATGTTGATAATCAAGGTTGTTTACAGAGCCAGAAATTCCAATTCTCTCCTTTATAATAGACAAAAACTTTATGCGAATTTTTAGGATACTTCTTGGAGCCAACTGTCTTTACGAATGTAGCAGATAACATGTTCGTGGCCAAAGAAGAGTCATTTGGACCAATTATGATCGTTTCGGACTTTAAAGATGGGTATGTAACCTGCTTATGATACAAGCATATTAATTTAAAGTTGTGCTTTAAAGGCAAGAAACCAGTTTTTACCTAATGCTATATTCCTTTTAATGCTTTTAAAATTCTATCAAAATAACTTAAAACTATAATAAATCATAAAAGAATCTTTCTTATACATTTGTATCTCCTTTTAGGGGAATTGATGAGGTTCTACAAAGAGCCAATGCAACAGAATTCGGTTTGGCTTCCGGCGTCTTCACAAGAGACATTCAAAAAGCTCTGTATGTAAGCGAGCGTATACAAGCTGGAACCTGCTTTGTCAATTGCTACAATAAGACTGATGTAGCTGCTCCGTTTGGTGGATTTAAGCAATCTGGATTTGGAAAAGATTTAGGTACGTACATATTACATTTCCTTGAATATACTGGAAATTAAAGATAAAAGACTTACTTATATAACTGTAAACATTTATAAAAAATAACCTTATTTCATACAGAAGTAAAGAAATTTTTAGTAGTATACTTAAAAATTCTTTTTTAACTTTTCATAAGAATAATATCTATTTTTACTTCCCTGTAAGAAATGGAAGAACTATTGAAAACATAAAAAATGTCAACGTTCAAATTTCAATAGAAATTCTCATTTTTGACTATGCCTGTATCAATTTTGACAAAATTCAGTGTTATCTTTGTACGTACATATACGGAAACTTTAATTTTCAAGTTTTAAAGATTCATTTTCATTAACCATGAGTGAATTATGAAAAGATTTGCTTTGATGTCTGTTCGTACATGCGTACTCACATAACTGAAAAACGATTAGCTGTTGAAATGTTGAAATTCTGCATTTTCTGGGCTTTCATAATATCAATGAATTGCACCTAAGAGATCTTCTACTTTAAACGAAATCAATCAATGCAATAAAGAGTTCTTTAAACATTAAAATCGATCTAGAGAAAAGTTTTACTCTTCCCACATGAAGCATAAGTTCTATTTATAATTTGTTTGAAAATAAACGTTTGTACTACAATTAACTTTAAATTGTCCCAGAATTCTTTTTGAATGTTAAAATAAATAGCGGTGAAAATTATAGTCTAGATCAGTTTTCTTTAAATATTTATAAACTATTTATGTTTTGAAACGCTTAAATAAGAAATCAATTTTAATGCAAATGGATATTGTCATTTTTTTAATATTTGATTAAAATTTTATTTTCAGGTGAAGAAGCTTTAAATGAATACTTGAAGACGAAATGTGTTACCATTGAATATTAAGTATATTTAAACTTTTGTCATACTATGTATGATCTAAAATTAAACACAAGATTTGAATTGCCATATTTCAATCAAAAGGACAGTTAAGTATTTATATATAAATAATTTGTATATAACGCTGCGTTAGTTTTATACAGTTTATATGTTTCCAGTAGAGTTCTGCAAAAAATGTGATAATTTTGATACATTCAACATCTTATTGTTTGTTTGAAATTTTTTGCACTGAATAAAAGCAATATATATTTTTTTGATGAGTTGTATAAGTTTTTATGAGTGGAGTTAATGCGTTTCTTCATGCAAAGGAGAAATGTAAAGCAAAATGTAAAGCTTTGGGTAACTTTATATCAATGATGACCAAATGTTTTAAAAGCTAGTGGAAAAAATTTTGCTAGCTGAACTTATCTGCTACAGAACTCGATTAAACTAAAATCAATATTATTCTTATTTCTTTTAGTATTGTGATTAATGAAATTAGTAATGTGAAATTTAGTAAAGTGATTAATTAAGTTGAGAGTGCATTTCTAAAAATTCCTTCACCTTTTAAATGAAGAGTTCCTAATTTCAGTACATTCCTGAACAATCCCATTCATGCAATAATTAGTCTGAACAATATTTATTATCACATTAGTGGACGTTAGTGGACAGGTACGAGTGCCTCTGTTTTACTTAAAATAGTTTTGAGTAAACTCATAGTTCTTGCAGAATCATTTTCTTAACTTTAGCATAAAGTATGTCTTAATAATTCTATACGTTTATACAACGATAGACATGCAAAAGTTACAACTTATTTGCCCGTTATAAGGTATTATAACCTGTCTCACGAATGTACGACTTTAAGCGTGCAAATATCAAGCAGAACATCATCATGGGAAAATATAGTAAACTTGCAATAAAACATGGTGATTAAAAAAAAAACCTCAATTAAAAATATACTTTTATTAATAAATTTGTACCCAATTAGAGATTTTGCATGGGTAACGAGCTCATACATGTTACACGGGAAAGAAACCATGAAGTCTTAATGTAGTAACGCGAACAACCACCGAAATTTAGAGTCTTAGTATGTAGTTCCTTTTTCAGTGCAGCTCAAATCCTTCTAATATTTTATTTAGTAGGCCCTACGATCGTTAACACTGCTTTTTGCTCGAATCTTTGTATTATTCTTAGATAACTTAATAATAAGTATCTGATTGCCCCTTTATAGTGTAATGTAATTTTTTCTTTGATTAAACTATTTTAAAATGTAAAAAACTTTGCCGTTTTTTTCTGCTCGGTTAAATTAAAATTTTCAAGGCAATCTCAACACCCTGTAATTTCGAATTTAAACCAGAAATAGTATTACCTTTTATTTCTCATTTTTTTTTTGGGGGGGGGGTTATTTAGGAAGATTTCTACATGTCAAATTTCAACGGTTTTCGCTTAGAAAAGTACCCTACTCAAGTGAAATGATCTCCAATTTAATCTCCGAATTAGTCTATAATAAATTTAAGGGTGATGGGATGCTTCTAATATCGCAGAATATAAAAATCTTAACTTAAATCTTAATTAACTAATCACAAATATTATTTATAATAAACTTATAAACCTCAATATTTATAACTGAAATAGTACATTAATGTAAACCAAAAGCTTATTTTCTTATATTACAGTCCAAATTTTTAACTAAATATAGATGATTAAATACGTACTTGTTAGACTCCATGTAGCAAAAAAAGTAGATCCTAGTACTTTTGACAAAACAAAACAAATACGTATTTACCATAACGTAAACGTAAAGAAATGTTTTGTGCATTTTAAAGCCATGAAATATACTTAACACATTCTTTGCCGAATCCATTGTCATATACTCATATTCTAGTATAATAATCAAGCGCTGTATCGTGATCGGCTTTAAGTGTATTAACTACTAATAAAAAATTGCATGATTTTATATGAAATATTTTTAAAAAATTATGTTGATTTTAAAAATTTATAAAACTGAATTAACAAAAATTGAAATTCTACAAAAGGATGAATTTTACTTATAAATTTCACGAATAAAAAATTATTTGTAAAATACATAATGTCTACTGATTGAACTGACGTCACAGAAATATTCATGTAAAATTTCATGTCTTTCAGAAGGATGGATTTTTTACAAGTGTACATAGTTACTAAAAGGAAAAAAGTACATTTCGGAAAAAAATTCTATTGACCTGTTTGTGTTTATTTATATTGCCCTCATTAATCTGGGTCTAAGTTTCTATTCCAATAAATATTATACATTTTTGGAATCTTCAAAGCACCAGCTAATTTTAAAAAATTAAAATTTGAGAAATCGAGTTTTTAAAGGCTTATAACGTTTTAGTTCCCTTAAAATTTATCTAGAAATTCAAGAGCAGTAGCCTTAGTTGTCTCTAATAGTTAACACATTTTAACCATGATGGACAATTTGTATATTCTTTCACAAGGATTTTTACTAGGCTCACATCCATTAATTTTAGCCAATAAAGAGCTATATTTTGGTATTGATTAAGATTTTTGCCCGTTACCTAAATAGCAGTATATTTGAAGGTAAAATTTTTCTACAAGGTGTTTAGCCTAAATGGTTAAATAATTACAACTCATCTATGTTATCTGAACTTTAATTTTACACAGGAGTTTTTTATTGCATTGCATTTTAGGTAAAATAAATTTTTAATCACAATTTCATTTTTATGACCAAAATTATCTTTTATTTGAAGAGACTTACTACCTTTGTAAGCTGAAAAGTTTTTACATTAATGATCTTTTTTTTATTTAATATGAAATAAAAATGTTCTGCTCTGTTTAGAATGAAATTTTCCTATATCATTAATAAAGCTCTAATATTAAGTTATTTTTAAAGTACTAAATTGTCATCTAGTTTGTTTAATTTAAATTTAAAATGTCAGGTACCTTTTAAAGTTTTAGGTTTACAGAATGAAAACTATTTCTATTATCGATTTGATATAAAAAAAAATTTTAGTTTCTAATATACACATTTGAAAAGATGTAATGCGGTAAGTAAATTTCCTTTTTTAAAAATTTTACATATATTTTTAAGTTAATATAAAATATATACTACTTTATAGGACAAAACTGGACAGTTTTTTTAAAGGGAGAGTGTTATTAAAGAACTTTATTTTATCATGAATCTAAAAAAGACTTACGGATATTTTAAATCTCAAAAAGTACTGTGCACTCATAACACTAAGGCTTAATATTTTTTATATTATTACCTACATAAAGTAGGTGTTATTTAAATATTCTTTGATTAATATTCAGAAAAATATTCCATTTATACTTTTTTGGGAGTGTCTTAAATTTATATAAGAAATGACAGAAAGAGTATCGATACACACGAAATCAAAATACGAAGAAATTAAAAATGGGGTGGTGACATCGCTCCTAAAAATTGACTCCATTCTTAGCCGTAGAAGTAATATAACTTTGAAATTTAGTGAAGTAGATGGATTCTCACTTCCAACGGAATAAATTCAGAGATCAACATATGTCAACATTCCGTCTCCTCTGGCCACGCCTGCATGCATTTTTTATTATTTTCCCTCACTAAATAGGGTTTGTGGACCCATTTTCTGTTGCAACTTTTGTTCTGCTTGATGTCTACCAGCAACCCTTGGAGCTTGCCGGTCGAATTTTAGAACAACCAGTACTGTAAAGTTTCATAACAGCCTTTCGTCATGATTTTAGTCGATGTACCTGGTACTTCTTAAAAAAGGCTTTTAAAATCATAAAATGCTGACACAAAGGACAAACATATAAAAATAACAACAGATATTATAATTTCTCGTAGCTAAGCCGCGGCTTAAATGTGTTTAAACTTTTAAAATTTAGCATTTGCGGCGTATCTACCGGGTCGTGTATCTCAAGGAATATTACGTTTTCCGTTTCAAATACAGTATTGTCTTTAAAGTGAGTTATTATTTTTGTGGCTTCTAAAAATATATACACTAACAGTTAAGCTTTAATAAGTGCGGAAAGTAATAGAAATTAGAAATAAAGCTGTAGATAAAAAACTTAAAGTTGGCGAAAGATGTATCTGCCCGTGAAAATCCGAAGGAGAAGAATTAGTTTGTATGGAACAAAACAGTTATTTTTTGGTAACATGACGACTAACGAAAACAGGACTATGGACGCTGAAAGACTTCAAACATTTATGATAGCAGCGGTATTCGAACCCGCCACTTTGATGCCGACAGGCAAAGCCCTACTCATTCTGTCAGCGCTAAGCTTCGGGAGGAATTTGAGAACACATTTAAGAATGAAATATTTCGTCGGCCTGGCGTCATAGTATGGATTGCTTTGGAAGAATATTTAGAGAAATGGGAAAAAAAAAGAGAAAATGTTTACTAGTGTGAACAGTTGGAATTCGCTTGCAAGTAAAAGTAATTGCTAAACGGGAACAATGATGATGATAGAATGAACTTTCATTTTCTTTTCATCCTTTACCCCGTGTGCGGCGTATACAATAGTGTGGCTTATCGACCCGAAATTACTGTACATTAAATTTTTGGGTATTGTTTGTAGGTATTTCATCTACCTTGATTAAAAAGGAAAATAATTCCAAGAGAACATAAACATTTTACGATCTATTTTTTATGTTAAAAAAGGGAAGCGGGCATTAATGGGTTAATAGTATACAAGGTTTTGTTTAAGAAATTATACAGTGCTATTTATAAATCTATCCCGGGGTTTCAAGAAACTGTAGAAAAAAACTATGACTATTACAGCAAAAAAGAATATTGCAATAAATACAGAAACAATTAGAATTTTATTTACAGCTCTAATAGGGGTTATATGTGTGAACTCTTGGTCACATGGTATATACATCAATCTGATAGTCCAGTTTATGTCAGACTCTACTCAATGTGGTACTATCGATGGTTTTAGCAGCATGTCTGATCCTTTCACGCAGTTTTGCTAAATAAAACGGTAAAGTAGGTAAGAAAACAAGTTCTTTTTACTCAGCCCCACAAGAAAAAGACATACAGTGTTAATTCCGGTTGGTATCGGGACCATGGCAAAAGAGGTCTTTCATCTTCAGGAGATTGCCAAATTATACGACGAGGTAATTTTGAGGACAATTGCTATTATAAAAACTTTGCTTATGTATTTAAAGTAAGAATCATTTTTGTTGTATTTGTCCTTGTTTTTTACAATAATATTTTGAAACCACGAAGGTCATTATGAACATCCCTGTATATTAAAAACTTTAAAAACCAGATCAAGAATAACAAAAATAATTTCATATACACACCATTGAAATTGTAGCTTTCTCCCAAATTGTCACCAAAACACTCCTCTTTATTTCAACAAAGCTGTATGATTTCTACCTTGAAGAGACTAGCTACTTCACAAAAAATTTAGCTTGAGGAAATATGACTTCAATTACCTCAATCCTTGAACTAGTCTGAAGTGTTCTAGCGTTTTACTTGAATGAGAAGGTTTCTGTTGCTGAAAATGGGTTTTTGACGCCTGTTGAGAGAAAGATGAAATTCCTCAAGTAGATCTTAAACAGGAAAAGTTGAAAAATTGTTAAGAAACGACAAGAGATTACGAACATATTTTCTTAATGGGTAAAATAAAGTATTATATTTTGATAGTTTATTACAATTATATATTTGAAATATAGAAGAATATTTTATATGATTAATTTTAAAAATGCATTTATATTTTGAAGAGTTTATTTACAAAATAGTGTAAAATATAATCGTACACCACTCTGCGATAGTAATTTTTCATAGAATTATTTTTCGTGCTATGAATTATTCAAGAATAACAAAAAAAAAGATTATATTAAAAAAGCTAACTATTCATTTTAACTGTATCGTGTAAGTAAAATAATTTAGTTATCCAATATTTATCCAAGATACTGAAAATTGACATGCAAAAAATCAGTCTATATCAGTATTGTGAGGACCTAGAAAAATATTTGATATACAGGATATCGTTATACATAGTTTGATCAAAATAAATAAGTGAATGAAAATGTTTTAGACAACTTACAAGTCTACAGACGAGTTATGTTGTATCTCCTAATTAAAAGAAAATTTTTGTATTACTTTATCTTTTTATTTATTAAGTATTCATAATTCAGACTAAGTATACATGTATTTATCTACAGATGAAGATTTACGGATGTATCTACATATATATTCTCCCTCCCCAAGTGTTGTGTAATAAGTCTTGCAAAAATAAGGACTAAAGAAAAAAAAATGAATATAAAATCGGTGGTCTTTATTTTATTAAGATGTAAATAATTTAGATAATATTTCATTTGGATAATGTTTGAACGGCTATTTTGTAAATACACGGTCTCCGTTATTTTGAATTGTGAACTTAGAAAAATTGGCTTCTTTATATATAGGTGCAATCATTTATCATCATACATGATAGATTATATCTTTATGTAGGGGTGAGAGAAAAACTAAAGTGAGGGTACAGCCATTTTTTTTACGTATGCACATGCGTGCGTAAATGCGCATATATAAATACACTTACGAATATGCAATGATATTTAATTGCAGATCTAAATACAGATCAGAGAGAGATCTAAAGTACACATTTGAATGAGTACTTGATGATAGGTTAATGGGTTCAAAAGGTTGAAATAATTCTTATAATTTTTACGGAATATCTGCCCGTACTTTTTTTTAACACCAGAAATAAAGTTTAGTTTCAAATTCTATTGTCCGTGTCTCTCCGCCTAAGTAAAAAACTTCGAATTGGTTGTTCGAAATAAAAGAAATAAACTTCTTACCTTTGTCCCTGGAGTTTAGAAATAGATTTGAATTTTTGGCGATATAGTACTCAATTTTGAGAATTTAAAAATAGACATACTGCAAAAATTGAATACTGTTTATAAACAATTTGACACACATTTGACCCTACATACGACATTCAGTAAAACAATATTTTAAAAACAATTATTAATAATTAATAACAAAAATGGCATGCTGCGAAAATTATAAAAGTAAACCGTACCAGATAAGTCAAACTTTGGAGTCTATGACAGTCTGAATAGTTTTATATAAAATTACGAAGTTACTTAAAATATTTAGAATTTTTGAAATATTTGTTTTAAAATAGATTTGGATCTTCTTTGAGGTATAGTATTCCATTTTTAGTCTTTAACACATTGTATGCAGGACACGTATTAGTACGTTTTCTGACGATTGATACTTGAGCGGGGGTCACGTACTAGTACGTTTTCTGATGATTGATATTTGAGCGGGGGTCACGTACTAGTAGGGGTAAGTGTAACAACATGGTTTGTTAGTGGGTACAAAAATAACGATATATACAGGAAAACGAAGCCGAATGTTCTTGTCTACTACATAGATTCTGGAAAAAAAATTAGACAAATAAAAACTAGTTTTTAAATCAGTCGATGCGGAACCACAGAACGGGAATGTTGACTAAAAAATCAGTTTAGATTTAAAATTAACTTTTTATTTATTCTTGCGAAAATAATATTATATATACGTATATTATATATATATATATATATATATATATATATATATATATATATATATATATATATATGTGTGTGTGTGTGTGTGTGTGTGTGTGTGTGTGTGTGTGTGTGTGTTTATTTGTCTATTTATCCCTCTAAGCGGTTCTCACGTACAATTCCGCCAAACCGATGATCTCTTCAAAGCGGTTGTCACGTACAATTTTCGACCTCTAAAAACGTACCGAAAATGGATGTAATTTACATTTATACCAGTGTTTTCTCCCATGGAGTTTTGAGGTAGGAGAGTCAGGTCGATTGTTTAGGAAATGCCCTCTTTGACTGACATTTATTGAGGGATACACCTCTACTCCCTGAGGCACAAAGACGCTGATAGCTTTTCATGGCATTGTAAATCTCTATTTCGAAGTATTTCATTTGCTGTAACAGATGTATCTCTAATTGCACCACTTAAATTTCTTGGATGACTTTCGTAAAAAAATATAAATAATTCTCTTAAAGAATATTTTTATTTGTACTTTTAGAATCCGTAATTTCTTATGGGATGATTTTCTAGACTCGATGTGCTTTATGTGTATTAAAAATTAACAATCTATAATATTTATTTATATATCTATTTATAACCGGAAGTAAAGGGACAATAACGAGGGTGGGTTTCCCGTATTCCATTCTAGTCGACAAAGGGTGAAGTAAAAAATCATAGAACGCTTTGGCCACTGACACAATAAACCTTTAGCTTATTTTTTGGAGACATTTTCCTCGATGTGTTCCACTCGGAGAGTTATATATTTGTTTATATATTTCAATAAAAAATACTAAAAGTTGGTTAAAAAATTAAATAATTTTCGACCTATTGAGATTTAGCTGAATAAGTAAATTTACGCCCAAAACTTCCGCTCCCGGTACAATTCCATTGCTAAATGTACCCACACACAATGTGTTAAAAGTCGACATAATACAAAAATCTTATACAGTTAGTTCACAAACAATTTCACACACTCATCGGCATACATACGACGTTCAGTAAAACAATAATCTAAAAAGTATGCTTAAAAATCAATAAGAAATAATATAGTTCTCCTAAAATAAAACAGAACATCCCAAATTGGTCAAATGATGGTGTCTATGACAAGCTGAACAGCTCTATATGAAACTACGAGGTTGCATTAAAAAAATCAGATTACAAGGTGAGAAACAAATATATTCATCCAAGCACGATTGAATGCGATTAACATGGTAATTAGAAGGACAGTTTACTCGAAAACCAGTTACAACCCGTAAAGAAAAATAAACAAACAAATAACAACTAAGAATCAAGCTACAGTAGTTCTTGCACAGAATAGGAGATAAACAAGCTTGATTGCAAGTCCAAAAATAACTTGTATGTTAAACACCATTCCTCACATAAATTAACACAAATGTTTAAAGACAGCAGAATCAAAACAGAATTAATAACGGAGAGATCTATTTTAAAACACTGAGAGAACTTCATAGTAATACTTTCATTTTCTGTCAGGATGATTATTTTGTTGTTTGACAAATAATCTGTACTATTTTCGTATGCGAACTCTGATACTTCTAAACTGCAGTCTGTTAAGGTGAGTATCACGTTTTATAATTAAAAATAAAAATGTGTATTTCAAATGCAGTTATTTAATTAATTTGAATTTATAATCTTATGGTTTTTATTTTTAATCTATGGCAATTTCACTGGGTCTGAGTAGCAATTGATTCATGATCTTGTAAGTAGCCTGTATGTCAAATTTAGGTTTAGGTTCACATTATACATGAGATATCTACAAAATTTAAACTTTAATATTTATTGCTCATTGCATTGGACGTTACAATGACTGCATTATCAAACCTTAATTAAATGTAGCAAATAATCCATTAAAAGTATGTTGTGGTATTATTCTAATGTTAGGATATATCTTAATTTAGCGATTTCAGTAAAGCTTATAGATGTGACTAAGTTAATGCTACAAATAAATTAATCCATGTACATATATAAGTCTGCAACAGTATGTGCTTTATAAACTTATATATGACTTTAAAAGGTATGTAACAATTTTAAAGCACTATTATATTTAATCATTTTAAAGTAAATCAAACTAATTGTCTCTTTAGGTATTTTCTTCCTTGTATAACATTAAAAAACATTTATTAATAAACATAAAATTTTTACTCAGAGTTAAGATATATTTCTCCTCTGATTAGGTTGCAGTATAAAAATTCTACATTAAATAAAATTAAAAATTAAGAATTCAATGTTTTTTAAATTATTGAAATCATATTTATTCTTATGAATATGCAAATAAATAATATTTTAATTGAAATTAAAGCATAAATATGTCATTAAAATTATAAACTATGAAATACATATGCATTATTCACAGAAAAATAGATTTTTTACCATTTTTTCTTGTAAAAAATTGGTTGCTTGTAAACATGAGTAAGTATGGTATTTATAAAAACGATATCTTTGCTGACCATTAAGCTATTGTCTTTGAGTGTGTTTCATTAAAGACCTTCTAGATTAAAAAATATTTTTTTAATTGGAAAATTTTATTTATTGGTATTCTTTTAGTTATCACACTGCTCATAAGTATTGACAAGTTGAGTATTTAATCTTTTGTAAATACACAATATGTTTAGTTGAAAGCAAATCAATATAAGAGGAATTTAAATTGTGTAAACTATTGTGTTATTTCAGAGGTAATTTTTTTTTTAATTTATCAGTTAAAAGTTATCCATTTCTTAAAGAAAACTTAAATCTATTTTTCTGTGAATAATGCATGATATTTATTTCACAGTTTATAATTTTAATGATATATTTATGCTTTAATTTCATTTAAAATATTATGTATATTCATAACAATAAATATGACTTTAATAATTTAAAAAACACTGAATTCTTAACTTTTAATTTTATTTAATGTAGACTTTTTATAATGCAACCTAATCAGAGAAGAAATACATGTTAACACTGAGCAAAAATTTTATGTTTACGAATAAATAATTTTTTAACGTTATGCAAGTATTAAAATACCTAAAACGGCAATTAGTTTGATTTAATTTAAAATGATTAAATATAATTGTGCTTTATATTTGTTGCATATCTTTTAAAGTCATATATAGGTTTATAAAGCACATACTTTTGCAGACATATATGTACATGGATTAATTTATTTGTTACATTAACTTAGTCACACCCATTAGCTTTACTAAAATCGCTAAATTAAGATATATCCTAACATTAGAATAATACCACAACATACTGGATAATGGATATAATGGATTATTTGCTACATTTAATTAAGACCTGATAATGCAGTTATTATGACGTCCAATGCAATGAGCAATAAATATTAAATTTTAAATTTTGTAGATTTTGTTTTTATTAGAATATGCTTTTAAAAAACTAAATATTTCATTTTGTAACAGAGAGACTCAAAAGTATCCTGGTCATAATACTAATTTTTCCAGAAACACAATAATTTGTTCTTGAAAAAACAAACAATAATTTTATGATTTTATTCTTTAACCGTATGTGAGATCATCAACTTATCACATATCAAATGTATATTATTAACACAGAAGTATTTTGTAGAAACTTTTAGTTTACTTCTAAAACCTTTTATACTTACATCTTGTTAATATCATACCAACAAATGCATGAATGCCTATATATAGAACAAATATGTAGCTATGATTTGAAACAGAAAAACTGATCTCAAGCAAAAAGAAAATATGAAAAATGAATTTTTTATATTTACTTACTAAATAAAAAGAATTTGTTAGTTTAGGATTTTATAGATAGGTTGAAAGATTTATGCTATGCAAAAATTATTCTTTTTGTTTTCTGTGATAACGAAATGCATACAGTTTCTCGTGTTCCTACAGTTTCGACTCCTTTATAAGTTAGCAAAAGAAAAAAAAAAAAAAAAAAAAGTTGTAAATTTTATGTTCAGAAATTTCTTTAATGTCAATTATTTTTCTACTCTTGTTAATAATAATAATGCAAAGTTTTCTAAGAGCTAGGAAAATTAGTCTAATTTAGTTCTTTAAAGAAAATTAGCATAAAAACACAGAAAGATGATCATTTCACACTTATTAATTGTACTTGCACACACACATACACACACACAATATATATATATATATATATATATATATATATATATATATATATATATATATATATATATATATATATATATATATATCAGTATGTGTGTGTGTTTGTGTGTATACAAACATGCACTCACAGAAATGGAATGTTGGAAATCAGTAAGTATTTCAGTTATGTTTTAGCATTCATAATGTGCATTTCATACTTATAAATCTCTCATTCTTAATTTATTATGGACGTTTGCCATAAATGAGATTTAAACCTGTTTAGAAATTTTTGTAATAACAATGCTATTTCCGGTACTGAAAGTTTTTGCATAACTTATAACTATTTATTTTTATCTACAGTTTTAATCATTCATTTATTTCCACATTTTGAAATAAAATTGCATTCAAAGTTACTAACTTCTTTTATCTTTTATAAAATGCTTTATTATAGTGAGATTATTCCATTGCTAATATTACGGAATTCATAATTTATAAAAACTTTGGTTACTTTGTTAATATAACTTCCCACTTGACAGCATATTGAACGTTTAATAATGCATGTTAAAAGAAGTATTTTAAAATGCTCATAAATTAAAAAAATATTTACTTATTAACTTGCATTTTTTTTTCTTGCTTCAAAGTTTGAAAAGAAAAGTTTTCTAATTTTCCTTAGATAATAAAAGAAAACATTCTATCCACTGAATATTAGATGAATTTCTCAATGTTAAAACAAACTAAAATATTAACTTCATATTGTAAAATGCAGGGAAGAGTTTATTAGAATTATCCCTTTCCTGTCAAGCAAAAAAGATTTTCGCTTTGTACATATCTAATGTAATTGGTGATCACGCCTTCCAATCACGCGAGACCTACACTGCACCTCTGCTATTTCAGTACAATTGTTCCGTTAGCCAGCAGATGGCGCTGTACATTCAACTGTATCTTGTTCCCCATTTTGCGCTAAAAATACATTCCGGAGTCTTCGGGACCCTGTTGGTTTGGCTTCAGCGTATGTCTCTAGATTCCTGTTGGGAAAACTGATTTACACCGAATGGACACAATGTCCTGGAAATAGGGAGGTCGCTATAGCAACCGCTGGCTGGTCTCCGAACTGCTTTGCAAGACTCCCACTGACACTTAATGGAGTTTTAATAGTTGTTCAAGTTGTCAAAGGAACGTAAGATGAAAGCTAAGAATCTGTGTGGCTCATTCAGGAAGTCACATATTTTTCCCATGCTCCTTTCTTGCTCCGTGAATTACAAATTATAGGTGAATCAATATGCTTCCCCAGTAGTTGAACTTCTTTAACTCGCAGGATTCCGGGGCCTTTTTCATTCATAAAAGGTCGAAGAAGTTTTGTCCCGAATCCTGAATTGATCCGTTCTTTAATGAAGTTAACGTGGTTTCTAAGTTGACTCCATTTCAAATTATATAAATTTATTCATCATAGTTGAGGTTACTTTTCTTAAACATACAATTTAATAATTTTAGTTAAGAATAAATAAAGTGGAGAATTTTTTTATTTAATAAATTCTTTTAGAAAATAATGTCTAATTAAAAAGTTGAAACCTACAACCTAACTTTTAAAATGGATCCGAATATGGCTGAAGGAATGACTCTTCCTCCTCCTCAGGGAGATGGAGAACCACCCAGAGGTCTGACATCCTCTTCCAGTAAAATTGGAGGATCCCAAGTTGAATTAGGAAGTGCCCTGAAGATGTTTCCTGCTGGAGCTACCATACCTACTAAGAAGGAACACTTCTATCAACTTTTGTGGACTAATAAACATATCACGGCGACACTATGTGCTGTGTTCTGGTCTTTTGGAATGTGTGTCGCCTTTTTAGGACCTACTCTGCTAGATATGGGATGCAAGCTGAAAACCGTGTTTTCAACAATGTCTTGGGTGTTCTTTAGTCAGTCCTTGTTTGTCCTCTTTGGTTCCGGCTGTGGAGGGATACTTGTGCAAAGGTAAGAAATTCCTAGTTAAATAAGTCAATCATGTTAAACTATTTCTTATAAGCCCATTTTTAAAATTAATTACACTTAACTACTTTGAAAGTATAGAAACAAAGTTAAATATCATTACAGCAAGTGCTACTTGATCTTTTTCAAAAATAAGACTCTGAGTTCAAAAAGTAATTTAAGTTTCTCAAAAAATAATTATTAGTTTAAAGTTATAATTACTGTCCTAAGTAATTTCGGACTTTATTAAAAACTTAAATTAAATCTTATAGGTCTTAACAAAAGTATTCTGAATTTTTCATTAAAGTATGCAAAATGTTCCTTATACAACATAACAGAACAATTCCCTGATAAAGGTAGAATATTTTCTTAAAATTTTTGGTCGTATAAAAGCAATACTACATCTTCTTAGTTTGTAAACTGATAAAAAAATTAACACAGTTTAATAGTGTATTAATAATATAAAATTATTAAATATAGGATTAACAAATCATTTCAGTTTTGATTTAAAAAATAAGTAAAAATATATATTAATAAATTTTATACTACTGAAAAATTGTCTGAAAAAAGTGTCTCTTAATGGAAAATATTCAATTATCAAAAACAAACTATTAAACAATTTATTTTTCAAATAGTTTTGTTAATTTCCTTTGTGAGACTAAATTATGAAACAAAAATTTTCTACTTTTTAAAAATAAAAAAACATTGAGGTTTTAATTGGAATTAAGAATGCGTCTGATATCACAGTAATATCAAAAACATTCTTGATTTCAGTTCATCTAAAAACTTTGATGTTTTTAATGAAATATTATTATTTAAAATATAAATTTTATTGTTAATGTATCCTATAATCATAACAAATGACAAATGTAGTGCTTCTTTGCTTAAAATTAAAAATATTTATATCTATGGCAGAGAGTTAAGTAATACTCTCTATGGCTTTTAAAATTATCTAGAATGTGTAAGAATTTTCTTTTCCATCAGGATTTAAAAGAGACGTACAATTTTTGTTGGTGAATTAAATAAAAACAGATCAGAGTGTGGAAGAGGCAAAATGTGTTGAACAATTTAATCCGAGTTCTTCTTTTCTACAGCTGTTCATGAAACTAAGAACTTTGAGCTTTCACAAAGAAGAGTGTTTTGTTGAATTTATAAAATAATAATCAACAAAGGAATCTCCCTTTAAATTTTATGCTTTGAAAGTATTCTATATTCATTTATAGGTCATAAAAATTAAATTTATGAAATTTACTAGACTTAAAAGATGTTTTCTATATTAAATATATTATTAATACAATTTGTTGTGTATATTTTGCAACCTGTGTATCCTTCATAATACTTATCAGTGTAATGTCAGTAGGTTTGTATTTTTGTCCTCTATTTAGAATAAGAATTAATATTTATACTACTATTCGTAGAAATAAGAAAGATTACAACTTAACTTTCTTAAATACTTAACCGGTAACTGTTAAATAATATAGCGGTTAAATATGTTATTATTGAAATAAGTTTATTTTACATTCTAGAAAAGAATTAGATAACTTTAAAGTTTAACAGTGGAATTAATACTTTCTGCAAATGTAGGAGGGGTAGTTTAGAAAGCTTAAAGAATAAATTAAGTCTTAAATGCTATAAGTTTCTATTAATTTTATATAAAATTATAAGAACTCATTTATAATTACAAAGATAAAAGTACAGAGGAAGTACATAAAATTATAAAAACTCATTTATAATTACAAAGGTATAGTTACAAAGGTAAATGCTATACGTTTTTATTAATTTTATATAAAATTATAAGAACTCATTTATAATTACAAAGGTAAAAGTACAGAGGAGGTACATAAAATTATAAGAACTCATTTTTAATTACAAAGGTATAGTTACAAAGGTAAATGCTATACGTTTTTATTAATTTTATATAAAATTATAAAAACTTGTTTATAATTACAAAGGTAAAAGTATTATTATAAGTACTTTTACTTCAAAATAATTTTCTGTTTCAGTTTTGATTATAAAAAACGTAAAACAAACTTTAATATTTAAACCGATTTTGAGATAGTATAAGAAAATAATTTAGCTGTCTAAACATATTTAAAGAATGCATAATTTGTTTTAAGGTATTTAAAACGAATTTTTAACAAAGTCAAGATAATTATGTAAGATGTATCTTTGGACAGTTATGAATTATTGAAAATATATCCTTTTACTACACCCAAAATCTTTAATTTTTTTTAATATGATGATCTGGTAGTGTGAAATTTTTATACTTTTAATGTTTTAATAATACAAAATTTTTCTATTTAAAAAAAATATTGATTTCAGATACATACTAAAATAAAAGTTATCTTCTCTTTCATCAAAGGAAACATGACTATAAAAAATACTACTTAAATTCCATCTGAAATAGGTTTCATGGAACCAATATGGTTACTTCATTCAATTATACAACAGAATACAAATAAATGGTTATTCATTTTAAATAAGTCTAGCAAACTTAATTTATTAGTTTTTATACTACAAAAACAACTTCAAGAAATTCATTTTATTATTTTAAAATATTTAATTTTTGAATGAATGCCTATTCAGAAAAAAATTATGTAACGAGATTTAAATTCATATTAAATAATTCTTAATACAACTGAGATAATGAAAAATGAAAACTTTTTATGGATAAGATGTTTATACTGGTGATAGAGTAACTCTCATTATATGGTGAGAAACGTGTCAGATAAAGTTACAGTATTGAATAAGATATGAAATTATATTAAAATATAAACAGCAATATTGTGTCATTCATAAAATGAGCATTATATTTAAATTACCCAGAAAATAACAATATAGACTTTTCATTAAAGATAGAAGGACTTCTACGTCAAAAACATATTGAAATATAACTTTATTCCAGATTTTGTTACAAACTACTGCCTTTCATAACTTTCTTGCTTATTTACTTTTAATGTTCTATTTTTTTTGTTGCAAAATTCTCTTATTAACCCCTTCCGGTATGATTTAATAAGGAAAAACTGTGCATGAAATAACCATTTAATTTTTATTTAAAAAACTTGTTTCATTTTACAGTTCTTACATATTCTTAATTAAAATCCACTTTTTACATAGTGTTAAATAATATCAGAAACAGTAAAATTAAGAAAATATCAAAGCAAAACATTAATAAGGTATACAGATAATAGTCTTCAAGCTAGTGGTACTTTTCAAAACAAAGTGCAAAGGAATTCTTAATTGTTTACACCGCCAAGTAGTCTCACTTTTAATTTGATTCTTGTAACACACACGGCATTTCTTAGTAGGTTTTCTTTTATTCTGACTCATTAATTTGGCAATGACTTGTACCAAGAAATTCTAAGTAAACAATATGCAATAGTGACTTGTGATTTTCACAAGTGATAAAAGTGTTGCCAAATTCAGTACACTAGAAATTTTAAACTAAATTAATTATCATATTTAACAGTAACTTTAATCGCATGACGAGTGTAGCTCGTCATTGTGCGGTATGGAATGAAAAACTAATGACGAGCTAGACTCGTCATTTTACCGGAAGGGGTTAATTATATTAAAAACTAAATATTAGTTTTAATATAATAAGAAAAATGTGTTTTTTCATGTCACAGTTATGAAATAAAATATTTCAAAGCCACATTTCATCAAACCTAGAATATACATTTCACTTTCACAACTAATTTTTCATACGCCGTACATTGTGTATTTATGTATGCATAATACATACCAATTCTATTAAATTAAGTCAGAATCATCAAATTATTCAGATATCTAATACGAAATTAACTTAACTAAGTTTCTAAACTTGTAGATAATAAATTTGAAAATATGAAAGATATTAATAATAATTTCACATGCTTGGATAATGCTTTAACTAGAATATTCCACATAGTTTGAAAGGTTTTATTCAAGAAAAATAATTTCTTTAAATTATGTAGTAAAATAGTTACTTTATTAACAATTACACTTCCAAGTTTTTAATAAAATGTTTACTGTTTCCATACGAGTTCCAATGAACAAATATTTAAATTTCCATTAATTCTAAAATTTATATATAATATATTTAATATTAAAATGATAATCCTGCTCTAAAACCAGTTTTCCTAAAGTGGGATAAAATTTTAAATTTAACAGTTTAGTTTATTTACAATTTTTATACTAACTTTAAAGCTATTCATATTACCCATTACCAAAATAGAGATTATTAGAAAACTAGAGAAGTTTCAAAAATATAATGCTTATTTTTCTAAGACTCTTTTTCAGAAGTACTAAAATTTATTTAAGAAAAATTATAAAACTAGAAATATGGTATTCATATATTTTTCAGTTCCTACTTAAATTAAGAAAATAACATATTGGAGAAAGTAAACCCTATCTGTTTAAAATTATTATCGGAATAAAGAATTAATGTATGGTACACACACACACACACACACACACACACATATATATATATATATATATATATATATATATGTGTGTGTGTGTGTGTGTGTGTATACCATTGTATTTGTGTTTTATTTAAGATAGTACACCTACACTTACAAGCACACATAAGTTAAAAGTAGGATTTTTTTTATTTCAGGAATTTGTTTTTCTTTGATAATTTAACTTTTACTAGAGTAAAAATTTTCTTTTATTCAGAATCATTATAAGTTTTTAATAATCCCCTGTTTATATTTGATGTAAAAATGTGCATTATTTACTTATGCAACTAAATTTTGTTTAGACAAATTTTAATAAAAACTACCGTTCTATTAATAATTTACTTTCCATGTAAGTACAATTAAATTTTAAATGTTAAATTAAATGTTAAATTTTAAATTCTGCTTTAAAAGATTTTACATTGTCCTTTTTAACAGAGAAAAAGATTAATTTTGTAGTGTAAATTTATATAGTTAATACAAATCCTGTAAAACGGAATTCATCAAGTGATGGAAATATTTTTATTTCACTTAAATAATAAATTAGATAATTTTTCCTCATTCCTTTTTTAATATTTCTCTGCTGAGACAGCCAGATAAATATTTCTTATACAATTTCATTTAAAAGTTAACCCATTAATTAAATAGAAAATGTAATAAGTAAGAATAAAGTTACTAAAGAAATTGTGGTATTGAGAGTTAAATAATCATTTAACATTTTATTTTTAGTAATATGACTGTTCGTTGATAAAATTAATTTTTAACTAAAAAGGAAAAATTAGTTTAGGAGTTAACTTTACTTAATTATTTAAGATGGCATACATATGAATTTTATATGGTACTCATTCCTATCAGAAGTAATATATCTATTTATTTAATAGACTGTTCTTCCCAAGCCTATACAGCTATATCAGAAATGGCATAAAAGAACAATTTATTATGTCTAAAATTTGCTTTAGGATTGTAATTTTAAATGTTAAAAGTATGTGTTTTACTTCAATAAATCTATTAAATTTTACTAAACTCTTAGTGCAAATTTTTGCTGATAGATATCTTTATAGTAGTATGACAATCTTTTTAAGTAACTTGTATTAATTTTCAACCTGATATGATTATCATATCTCTTTGAATCATATCAATATATATTATCATATCAAGTTTAAAAGTTTCTTTAAATAAATAAAAATTTATTCTGGTACTGAGCCAAAGGATAAACTACTTTTAGGTTTAGTTTGGTTTCGAGTGTTTCTATTTATTTTTTTTTCTACATAATGGTTAGTGAGATCGACTAAAAGTCAATTTCGAGTGGCTGAAAACATTCATGCCAACAAGCGGAATTCAAACCCATGGGTTTAAATACCGAATGGTACTGAAACTGTTTTCATGAAAATTTCATTTAAATTGGAACTTGCTATTAGTTTTCCTATTAGCTTTTTCTCCTGTATTCTTTATGTCTATCCGACACCTATTTTGTAAAGATAGGGAATTAAGCCATGTTATTTTTCATTGCTATAATGATTATTATACATTTATGAAACATATTTTCTCTTGACATTGGATGGGAGAAAAGTTTGCCTTTATCATTCATATAGTAAATTTGAAACTTATTTTTGCAATAGATAGTATTATACATATTTTTAAAGTTTTTAATGAGGTTAATTGCATTAAAAATTTTGTTTAAAACATCCAAATAGTGTTACATTTATAAATCAGTCAGATGTATTTAATGAGATGTTTGGCCGACTATTTTTGATGTATAGCTTTAAAAAAATCTTTTGTTTGATTCTCAACAGTGCTAAAAACAAGCTCCGATGACATTCCTATGGCATTCCCCATAGGAAATTAGAGCTTTATTTTCTATGTTCAACATCGTATTATTTTATTCTTTAATACGCACAAGAATGATCAGTTTCAATCATAATAACAAACACTTATAATGCGTGTTTCTTATAACTAAAAATAAGTAATTTTTTCATAAAGAAAAAAAAGAAATTAAAATCTTTTAAAAGGATTAAAACTATTTTCCCTTTGATATTTAATTTTTTAAATTGTGACCGTTTTTATCTGTTAATTGTAAAGATAGAATATCTCATGGTAAAATCATTTCTTTTAAAACTGAAAAAACATAAATTTAGCGTTTATTCATACACACACACACAATTGTTTACAAAAAAAAAATCTACAGAACATGGTATTGATCTAAATTGATATAGTCAAATATTCTTTAATCTGTTTAACTATTTTAGACGCGATTTGTCTTTTCTCATTTCATCTTTTTGGCCGAATAAAGAGAGACTACATAGATGTAGATCTTTAGCATTTACAATAAGATTTTTTGAGTTCAAACGCCAGTCTTGCTATGAATATTTCTAGCCATTCAAAACTGTATTCAAGCATTAGTTTCTTATATTAGTTAATTCTCGAGGAAGTAGAACATTCCATTACTCGAGGAAGTAGTACTCCCATTAACATTCCACATTTCTTATTCAAATAATATCATTATTTCGCCAATGTAAGGGCATGCTCATGAACTCGTTTTCGTCATGTAATAAGACCGAATAATTCCCTTTATACTTAGAGACATTTGTTAATATCATGTACCATAGCACTTAAGATTATCTGCAGTCACGGAAGACTTGTTAAGTTAGATAAGTGGGTGAAGAATATGATACCTTACCTATCTGTCATGATAAATGATGGTTACGTTTTAGATCACAAAATAGTTAGTTTCATTTTAAAAGAATAAAAATTTAGTAAATGCTTATAAGTGAAGATTAAAATCTAAATTTAAACCAGAGAAGATTTAAATCTTGATTAGATTAGCGACCTTAAAAATACATGCTACATATTATTGATAACTAGTATACATAGAATAAAATGTAAAGTCAGCATAAGGAAGTCACAAATAGTGTGAGAAAGTACGTAATAATGATGAAAAATACATGGCACGTTAAGCGTCTAAATGTATACGAGAAGGTAAAATCTTTGAGATGTAATATACCATAAATAAAACATAAAAGTTTATGTAATTACGGCATGCCTTATTACGTTGACATTAAATTTTGTTCTATAATCCAGCACAAAGGTTTTACCTTCTCCTATGACTAATATACAGTCGAGTGAGTTTTATTAGTATCCACAATTGCTTTAAGTAAGGGAAAGATTCAGAAATTTGCGTCTGTTAGCCAAGAGTATTCAAAAGGGAATAAAAGCAAATTGTGATAATTTTATTACAGTATTCAATTTATAAAAAGTTGCTTAAAAAATTTAAGTGGCAGTGCTTAAAATTGTCATTTTAATTTATTACTTAGAATCAGTAAAAAAAATAGAAAATTATTAGTGACTTTTTAATTAAATAGGAATTATCAAAAAAATAATTCTAAGGACATAACTTGGGATTTATCCTTTGAAGTGAAAAATCTATACTTTGGAGAAAAGTAAAATGTGTAAATCCAGAACGTTTGCAGCTTCAAGAGAAAGATAAAATTAAGAATATATATGAAATAAAATTTCTCTTGCTTTCGTAAAATTTTAGTAATAATTTTATAACTGGAAATTCTATTTTAAAGTCAAAGGTGGTCAGATTATGCTGAATATTGTTATATCTTGTAGCGTTGTAATGAATATAATATTAGAAGTACTGATAAAACGTGCTGTTTTATAAATGCCTATCGCCTAAGAATAATTTTTATTTTGAAATCTAGTTTGAAAATGAATTTTGATCTTTAAATTCAGTTTTTCCCTGGGTCTGAGGGGATGAGTTTTCTGAAAAAAAAGGATAAATATGCAAATAAAGCAGGAAAATGGTAAGCCTCTCCGATCTCCAGAAAGGAAGATTCTGCGGCAAGTTACACGAATAAAGCTTGATATATATATATATATATATATATATATATAATATACATATATGTATATATATATATATATATATATATATATATATATATATATGTAATGAGACTGACTTCTCGATGGGGGGGGGTTGCAGTCATGGCCATAAAAATGATACCGTTTCAGCTAAAGATCTTTATTAAGATAGCTTTGAAGGACGGGTTCCCACTTCATCATAGGGACAAACTGAAGGGTCAGCTAGCATGAAGTTCTATGTACAAGACAAGTAACACCTGGGTCAACATCTGTGGGAAAATATCTCTAGAAAAATCTGTCTCCGCTAGCGTGTATCTCCTTTTTATTTGGAAATTTCCTAAATTGTCCGCTAGGGCCATGTAGGTTTATAATTGGCCAGGCCCCTTCTCTGAGGGCGTAACCTATAGCCCCAGTGGTCAATTTAGGTTAGGGGTTAAAAAGGGGAATGGAAAATGACGCGGGAATTTTTACCCTTGATTTAAGTTTTGAAAACCCCTGAGAATTTTCCTTACATATATATATATATATATATATATATATATATATATATATATATATATATATATATATATATATATATATATATATATATGCGACGGTAAAAATATAGACAAATAAAATATACTTACTTTTTTATTTATGCTATATTTTATACTATATTCCACCACAAAGGTTTTACCCTCTCGTATACATTTGCTTTATTTGGTATAGAAGGAAAATATATTTATCTAGTATTTTCTTTGAAGCTACTAAAATTTATGTGAATTATAAGAATTCTAGACCACATTCAATTAGCTTTTATGGAACATAACATACAGTTTTGCTGTTTTATTTCATAAGTATTCTAGCTCCAAAGAGAAAAAAATTATTTAATCCACCTATACTCAAAAATACTTATTTGAGGACAGTTAATGAAATAGCACAGGGCCGTACCCAGAAATTATATTCGGTGGGGGACCAAGAGTAAATACATTATTTTTTATGAGTGATACTTCAGTAAAACCACAGGTTTTTTTTTATGTATGTATACTCCTAATGAGTATCATAATACAATGTGGTTTTAAAATATCAAAATGATTAAAAAAGGGTATAATGAACAAATTTAAAGATTAGAATATGTAATGAAGTAACTGCACAATGAATTTAATAGAATTTAGTTTAATTAACAATGGAAAGATATAAAATATATATGGTATTGAATTCTAATTTTTAATTGTAAGAATAACCAAATAAAAAAGAATAATTTTGAAAGAACATGAGCATGCTTAAATTTTTTACTAGTGTATTATAAAATATACTGGCCTTGAAGATTTGCAGGATATTTTCAAAATTTCTTCCAACTTTGCACTGATATTCTGATGAGTTGCTAAGAGTGCTGGTCAATTTGCTTTTTCTTGTCAAATACAATTTGCACCCTTTTTTTTTTAACTTGATATCACTAAACACACTGTTGTCACAGCTAGGCAGATGACACAACCACACACATGGTTAATTTTCTTTCCATGAAAGGTCTTTATAGAATTTCGGAGGGGGAACAGTCCCCTAAATCCCCCCCTGCCTACGGCCTTGAAATAGCATATAGAATTTTAACACTTTCTTTAATCAATTCTTTCTCTGTAGGGAAGCTAGAGGGTAGAGCAGTAGCCAGGATTTAGTTTTTTTGGGGTAGGTTGAAACTGTACCTAGTCCCCCCCTCCCTTCGATATTTCACCACTGCAAAGTGAAAAATAAAATTTAGTAAAAAATTACATAAAATTTAATATTAACAATTACTTTAAAACTTATGTAAAATTTATTTTGTGTATACATATATATGTGTGTGTATAATCTTGTGTAATGTATTTTAGTATATCAAACTATTTGAAACAAAAATATTAAAATTGAAAAATTAGATTTAAACAAAAATTTTTTAAAAAATGAGTTTTTTTTAAATAAATTTCGATTAACTATGCATTTAAAAATATTTATACTTGGAAATATCTTTGGTTTCAATGTTTAAATGCAAGATGGTAAAACTGAGAATTTAGACTGTCTATGTCACCTTATGGATACTTCCCGGTTAGATGGCAACCAATAAAACAATTTCATAAATTTTCAAATAAATACTACAATTTATTTTTAACTTTGTGATTTAATTACAATTTATTTTTTAGTGACATTAAAGATATTGGATTGTATTTAAGATATATTAAATAAAATTGTTTCTGTAATAGAAACCTTTTAAAAGAGTGATTCATAGAAAGATAATTTGTCGTTTGAACCTGTAAAATGAAGACTACGCTTAAAAGAAATGTGTAAATTAAGAATGTTTCCAGTTTTATATAAAAACAAACTTCCGAATATATACAAAACGATATATCCTCATTTGTTTTTGTAAAAGTTTATCAATACATGTAGAATAAATATTTTTAACGCGATTTCATAGCGAGGAATTCTATTGAAAAGTAACATATCGGTTCCATTCAAAGCTATACTCAGAATATTAATATATTTCGTGACATTCTATTGAATGAAATATTAGAAGTTCTGTCCAAACGAGTTCTTTTATAAATGCTGATCGCACCAGCATAGTTTTCTATTTTGAAAGCTTGTTTGCGAATGAATTTTGATCCTTAAAATCAGTTTTCCCTGCGACTGTGTAGGAGTTGTCATAGAAACGGCTGTCAGAATCTACCGGAAAAACTAGAATAAATATGCAAATCGAGTAGGGAATACGGGAAGCCTTTCTGATCTCCAGTAAGAACGCTTTTAAGGCAAGTCACACAAAGGAAGCTTGATATATGCTTACATCAGCAAATATATATATATATATATAATTCTTATTTTCATCTACTGTATGAAAAAAGTATACTTAGCTTTTATTTTTCTTGGTTTCACTAAAATTTATATAAATTATAAGAATTTGGGAGCAAACTGAAGTAGCTTTAATGAAATATAAAACATACATTACTGTAAAAATTGTAATTCAAACGTTAATAAATTTTATTTAAATATTACAAGAACTCTATTTATAAATATTTACTTAATATTGTAAATGGTTGCAATTTTTATGCTCTAAGTAAGATAGTTTCATGGTTTCTATTACATAGATATTAAGACTCGCTTACTTATTATCATAAGTAAATATCTATGATAGTAAAAATCTACTTAAAAATATAAATGTTTGAAATTTTTAAACCCTTATTCATAACTCATTCCTTTGAAACGCTTATTTCTTTTAAACGTTATTTATTCTACTCATTAGTCTTAATTAGTTATTCTGGTTCTCAGGTTATTAAAAATCACCTCCTTACTTTTAAGGATGATTTATATTAATAAATTTCTTTATTTAGCTTATAGTGTACGAAGTGCTTTAAATGAATTCCAATCTTTTTCTATAAAATATGTACTAATAACTTTACAACATTTTTAAATACTGTACTCCTTAAAAAAACAGTACTCTTCACTTGCAATACACGCAAAAATCTGCAAGGGCTAGGCCCAGATATACAATGGAGTCCTGGGTACTATGGGAGCTTTAAGTTATGCCATATAATTGTGGACGAGGAATAACCCTTGAGCTGGTGCATTTTAATGGTGTACCATTCAAGTACCTTATTTTTATAATTAAGTCCTCCTCCTGCGCAGGCCATTTCTAAAACACGATAAAAAAATTTTATACAACTGTTTGTCTACCTCCTAAACACGTGGTACAAATTCATGATGGTCTAGGTGTTCCCAATTATAAATGTAAAACCAACAGCATTTTGACCTTTAATGATCTACATTCTATCCTTTATAAAATGTTTAAATTAATCACAGAACTATATTCGATTCATACAGTCCTCCTGTATTTTTGGTTAAGCAATTGATATCAGTATGAAAATTTTCCTAAGTTTGTTGAAATTACACTCATCTATACACATTTTTCTTTAAGTCTTATTATTGTTAGTTTAACACTAAATGGAACTACCGAACGATATCTGACTAAATAGGGTGCTGCTCTTTGGGTTAAGAGATCATGGATTCGAATTCTACTGTTGGCCATATGTTCGTAGCCATATGAAATGGGGTTCAAGCTCTAGGCCTCGGTTTCATTAGTCCTCTTGTAGCATAATAGTAGACCATAGCCTTATAAACTAAATAAAAGAATTAATATGATAAATAAATTGTAAAGGTATTTAAAGCAGTGGCTGTAGATAGTCGACAAAACGGTCATAGCGAAACGAGACGGTCGTGTGTCTTTTAAACCCTCTGATAAGTATATACAGAAGTTGCCACTTGATCACTGGAGCCGTTGACACGCCTCTTTGTATTCTAAAACTACTATCTTTATCTTTAAAACTAAGATAAATAAAAATTGTTTTCAAAAGAGAACTAAAATCCTCATATCGCACAGAATACGATATCTGCTATGAGTATCCAATTAATAAAAACAAAACGAAATTTAATTTTTCTAAAAGTAAATATTTAAAAAAATATGAGTTTAAATAACAGTTTTTTATATGAATTTGTGTATAAGTGTATGGGTAATATATTTAAGAACTAGTCAATAAAAAATCACTGTTTGATACTTTATTAAAATTTTAACATATATACTTTCTATATTATTATTAATAGATTAACAAATGCGTATTTAGAAACTAGTCAATGAAGAGATTTCAAATTTTAATAAGTGATGTAATTATTGTTATACCACTTATTAAAATTATACTTTTTTATATAATTATAAATTCTTTGTTTCTTAAAAACGTTACCTCTGTTTTTAGTTCAAAAATCCAAATTCCTTTAATTGTAATTGTTTGGAATACACCTAAATCTATAACAATTGTAACTGAAAGTTAATAAATGTTTACTTTTTTTAAATATTGATCTTAGCGTTCTCAGTCAGCTAGCTAAATAACTAATTTTAAGTCAGATTTTTAATGATTTTCTACGAGTGAAGTAATACCAGTATAATAAAATATTATAATTATAATTTTATATTTTATTGAATTTTAAATTAGTTCACAATTTTGTAAGATACTTGATTTATCTTATACTTAGCAAATGATCTTTTAATAATCTATGTCTCTTAAAATTTTCTACAACTTATCCTTCAACGTGTCTCATGTAGCAAACATTAAATAACTTTGTATGTTCTTTGCTTACATACAACATCAGTGACCTTTCAATAAGAAATTAATAAATTTTTTCTTTGGAATAAGAGATAATATATATAAATAAGCATTTAAAACAAAATACATTTTGAAAAATCTCCTTCAAAATTAATTCTAAATATACTTAACCTTCAAAACAGTTGTGAAACTTTTGATAAATTTTAATAGATAGTATATTTTATTATTTATAATAATTTTATTTATGATTAAAATTGAAGTAATTTTTCATCTCTATAGATATCAAGTTCCACTTAAAAATATTTAAGGAATAGTGTAGGGCACACAATATAAAATTAGTTGTATACGTAAACTAAAAAAAAGTTAATTATGTTTTAAATTAAGTCTTTTAATATTAAAAAAAACATATACCTAATTAGCTCAGTTGTTAGAGATATTGTTGACACATCAGGACTTGTTAAATTTTTTCAACAGATTTTCAGCATCCCAATAAATTTGGAGACACTTTAGTCAAATACGTTGCTGTTCTTAGTATCAAAATACTACTACTTAAATTAGGATTTGTTTTCTATAATATTTCAGTTAAGTTCAGTTTTAGTTATTTTATATTGATACAACATAAAATCTGAAAGCTCTAAAATGTTTCATCTAACTTAGAATTTTCAACGATGGCAGTTAGAAAATGTTCATGAATTTTTCTCAAACCATTCGCTCATCTCATGTTTTTACAAAATTGAAAAAAAAAAAAAGAAAGAAACCAAAATGTTAAAAGATCTTTTACTCGACGGACAGATATGATTATTAAAATTTAATTAAAGTTTAAATGAGTAAAAGAAGATCTGAAACTAAATAGCTAACGTTTATTTTCTTTCGAACATTTCAAAAGAAAATTCAAAGACCTTTCAATTAATTGGGTAGTAACAAGGATTCTATTCAATTAGGCTCTAGAGGTCATGTTACCTGATTTCTTCAAAAGAATAAACGGTTACTGGATTGAAGAGAAGAATATCTAGGATGGGATTATTTAATTCAGAACAATCCGAAAGGAAGGGGAAAAAGGGAAAAGAGAATAAGTCGTTGAAAGACATTTGAGAGATCTTTTGTATTTTCTATTGTATTTGTAAAGGGGTGCAAAATTTCAATAAAACCAAATTTTAGTTTAGAGAGAATCAACTATACCAGCTTCATTACTGAAAAAGTAACTTTTACATTAATCTGCATTTTACTTTTATAACCTTAGATTTCTAATACGAAATAAAACATATTTGAAAGTAACAGTTATTAAAAAAAACGTGATTTAAATGAACTAGCCTAGGGAACTAATGAAGAATGCAATTTAGTACAAAGCTCTGATTTTATTCTTTTTCCAATGCGGGGCACTTGTCTTAATTAATAGCACTCATCTTACTAAGCGCCGAACGATGGCGAATGGTTAGGGTGCTGGATTTCTGTACTGGAGATCGTGGGTTCGAATCCCACTGTGACATGGATGTTCGTAGCCGTTCGGAATTGGCTTTAAGCTGTAGGTCGTGGCCTCATTAGCCCTCGTGTTGCAAATAAGTAGACCGTAGCGGTCCAAATCAAACCAAACCATCATACTAAGCAACTTCGCTCCCTATATAGGGCAACACAAATACATCCAAGCCTTACTCGGGAATCGAACACAAGCTCATCGGGTGGGAGCATAATACGCTAACCACTTTACAATTTGGGAAGAACAGTTCACTTTAATGTAATGTTTTCCTGTTGTTGAAATTTAAAAGACTATACTAACAACTTGCTTGGAAATTTCTAAAACGTATCTCACAGGCCATTTGTCCTATTAGTTGATTTCTATAATTTAAATTATTTAAAGGTACTATAAATTGCATATATTTTCAGATCTATGACAAACTACATCATTTTGCAATGATGATCATTATTTAATATTTTACACAATTTCAAGTTGTTTTACTCGACGGGCAGAAATGAATAGTATACGTAATTTAATTAAAGTTTACTCAAAGTTTCAATTGATAGGGGAAAATCTGATCCTAAATAACTAATATTATTTCCTACCAAACATTTTCAAAAGAAAATTCAAAGAACTTATAATTAATTTTGTTGTAACAAGGATTCTATTCAATTAAGCACTAGAAGTCATGTTACGCGATTTCCTCAAAAAAATAAAAGTATACTGAATTGAAGTGAAAGGTATATAGGACTGAATTATTAAATTCATAACAATCCACAGGGAAGGGGAAAGGATATATAGAGATATATGATATTTTACGAGAAAAACCTTTTGTATTTGTTATGAAACGTAAAATTTCAGTAGAGGTAAACATTACTGAAAGAGAGTTAATTTTCCATACTTGCTACTAAGAACTTTTAAATTAACCTGAATTTTACTTTAAAATCTTAGATTCTGGATGCAAAATTTAACATATTTTGAAAAGAAATTCGTTTAAATGTGAAACATGACTAAAAAAATAGTTCTGGGACATAAATAAAAGTTATAATCATTAAAAATAGCTCTATTTATTTTAACTGAATGCAATTTTCTGTTGTTGGAACTTAGAAAGGTAAGTTATTAATTTGCTTGAAAACATCTAAAAAGTATATATTTCTAAAGCATATATGTCCTCTATAGTATAATATAAATGTTTTCCATTTTATTTAAAATTAAAAACCCCTAAAGAGTTTGTCTACTATACAAATCCTAAAATATAAAACAATAAATAGACACCTAATTTAATACATGGTAGCGTTATATAATAAACTGGCAGAATTTTTTTGCTTTGACTTTGATCATCCAGTTTTGAGATATATAGAAAAAACTCGCAGAAAGAAACCCATTTAATTGCCACCTATTCATTTCGATTGTGTACATGGCGTCAATAAATGACCGTTCTACTGTAGTTGACATCATTATCACCCGATATCTGATATTTTGTATAATATATATATATATATATATATATATATATATATATATATATATATATATATATATATATATATATATATATATATATATATATATATATATAATATATATATATATATATATATATATATATATATAATATATATATATAACATATATATATATATGTATATATATATATATATATATATATATATATATATATATAATATATATATATATATATATATATATATATATATATATATATATAACATATATATATATATATATGTATATATATATATATATATATATATATATATATATATATATATATATATATATATATATATATATATATATATATATATATATATCTTCTTGGCACTACAGCCTAAGGCAAACCAGGGCTGTCTCAGTAAGTTTTTTTCCATCGGAGTCTATCAGATGCTATGTGTTTCTAGTTAATAACCTTTAATATTAAATTTCCTCAATATCAACAAGCTGAGTAGAAGTCTTCCTAGTGATTCCAGGTTTGTTGAGAGTTAAAAGCGTAGTGGGATTGTTATCCTCTGATCTAAATAAGTGTCCAAGTTACCTTATTCCTCCTGATTTGATAACATTAACAATATCTGGCTATTTATAACGTTTATCAATTGCATAATTCTAAAGAATTTGCCAGAAGTTATTTTCTCGGACTGCACCAATACATTTTAAGTAGTATTTTTCTTTTAAAAATATGTAGTCTACTTTGGATATGCGTACTCAATGGGCAACTTTCGATACCGCAGAGGGATACTGATTTAATTAACGTTTTATGCACAATAATTTTATCTTAATTACTAATATTATGTATATGAATAAAAAAATGCAGACAAAACTACAGAGAACATATCCTGAGGTTCAATTTAAAAGTATAAATTTTAGCCCAAAGGAAGTTGTTTGAAAGTTCTTAAAATATCATGAAACTACAAGTTTGATTTTCCTTTAATACTTCTATATATTTATTGTTATTGAACCTAGCGGTAAATCACTTAGTCTAATGACTAAATTTGCAACAATTGAAGTTTGAAGTAACTAAAATTCTTTAAAGAAAACTGATTTTATTGCTGGTGTAGTATATTCTAATAAATAATTTTAGTCTTGATATAAACTTTATTTTGGAACCTCACTTTCCTAAGACCAAAGGCTAGGCTCGAAGCAGATAGTAGACATTGAGTTTATGCATTTCAGAGTTAAATTATTTTTAAAAAACCTTTTGACACTGTAAAATGATACATCTATTGTAAAATGTTTCGCTAAAAATTAGTCCATTTATAATCTCAAAGATTGCATTTAAATTTGTTTTTTGATTCTTTTATTCTAGTTTGGTCACCTATTAAAAGAATCTGTTATATGTGTAAATTTATTCTCTATTTAATTTATAAAGACTGCGAAATCTATTACTTCTTAGAAAAGTCTATGTATTTAACATTACATCCATCTATTACATCATATTACATTCTTAAAACTAACTTGGATCTCAGATAAATAAGCATTCATCTGAACAATATTATAACCCTTTACAATTTTCATAAGATAAATTAAGGAGTGATAACACTGAAAATTCAATAATAACTACAGATTAAATGTTCTTAGTTTGGATAGAGAAATTTTTAGCAATACATGTAGATGTTTCTATAACTAATTTAACTTTTATCTCAATTTCATTTCAACAATTATCTGTCACTGAAAATTTATTTATTTAATATCTACAAGCACGTCAACATTTTAGTGCAAGAACATTCTATTTAATATGCAATATGAAAACTTCGCTTGAACAAGATTTATGTTTTTTATTATTATAATATAACTTTTATGAAAGTTCTAGAGAACGGAATGCCTTCTCCCTAAGTATTTGATTCCCTAGAGTCTCTTGCCTCTTTTAGGAGCCTGTAATATATAGGCCCTTATACATGAAAATTGGGAGTTGGCCAAACAGGTATGCCATTGCCTTTCAGTACCAAGTAAATCTGTGGATTTTGATCGGTGCCATAGTTTTTGTCCGTGAGTTCAATTTTCACTGCTGTCAAGTTTGTAGCCGTTTGAAACCAGGCTGAAATCAGTGTTTTTTGGTCTAATTATCTCTTATGTTGCCAAAACAAATATTGAAGTTCTACCTGGAAACCATAAAACATTATTTTAGAGTTATTAAACAGTTATTTCTGTACCACTAGTTACTATCTGGCCAACATGGCCATTTTAGCTTTATATTCTCTTTTCGAAACAACTCAACTGACAGAAAATGACAGACATAAAAATTTTTGTCATCGTATATTGATACATTTATAATGGGTTAGGGAAGCTGAGTCGAAAAATTTATAACCATTTCTAAGTTCTGTATAAGTCTGGCTAAAAATATCATAATTAAAAGAGGTGAATTCTTTTCATGAAGAGAAAATATTGCTCCGTTGTAAGAGTAATCAAGCTATGTTAAAATAAGGGAAAATATTTATAATCATTACTTAATTTTTTATTACCGTGCATCTAAACAATTTAAAACATACAATTCATATTTAAAACGCAGAACTCAAATTAACGGACACATTGGTTTGGTTTGGTTTTGGAATGCTACAGTCTACATTTTGCAACACGAGGGCTAATGAGACCGGGACCTACTGCTTAAAGCCGATTCCGAACGGCTACGAACATCCATACCATAGTGGGATTCGAACCCACGAACTCCGGTTCCAAAGGCCAGCACCCTAACTATTCGGCCATCGCTCGGCCAACGGACACATTGGAACACAAACATTTGCAAATCGCTGAAGGCCGCTAATGTTCACATCTGGTATTTGAAAGTGTTGCCATTTGGAGTTAAGAAGTATAGTCGATTTCGGTGACATATACCTTCGCGCTTTAAATATAAAGATATGACATAGTTGTCAGCCCTATCATTGGTATCATTAATCATTTCAAGCAGAGTTTCTCAAACTTAGCTCCGCGGACAACTGATTTCAGCCTGACTTCAAACGGTTACAAACTTGACAGCAGCAAGAATTGAATCGACGGACCGAAACTGCGGCACTAAGCAAAAACCACATACCTACTTGGTACTAAAAGGCAATGTTTAGCCAACTCCCATTTTTTATGTCTAAGGAGATATTTATTACAAGTTTCTAAAGGTGTCAAGAGCCGTAGGGAGTCAAACACCTAGGAAAAATGCATTCAACACTAAAACAAATTTCTAGTGCTCCCCAGTGCGGGTAGGACGTGTTTAAAATTAAAAATCCTTTTATGAATTGTATTTTAAAGTTTAAGAATATGGATATTTTCCACGAATAAAATGGGATACAAAATTTAAGTATTGTGACCTATTGTGCTCTTTATGCATAACAAAAAAAATCAACCATGAATCATTTTTCTTTGACAAGGTGAAAGATTTGAATTTACAAAAAGATAGTAGGCATACCATGTGTCATTTCCACTGCTTTTTAAACAAAGCACAGATCACGTCTCAGTGTAGAGCAAGATTTTCAGTTGCAATTCTCTGAAATCCAGCCAGATATAATCTAATCGTGTAAACCAAAACGATCTTTTTCTTCTCATTAATATTCTGTTTCACAATTAAAAACTTGTAAGAAATATAATAATGATAAAATAATAAAATAATAAAATATGAATCTGCGATATTTACCTTAATTTATTTTCATTTTTTTTTTCATGTGTGTTTATTATATCTGCCATGGAAAATTAGTGCAAGAAAAATTGAACTTTGAAATACAGTGTCCTCCAAGATTAAATAATGAAATTGCCTTGTCAATGATATTTTGTCGTTACATTTACTAAATACAGTATATATTGGAGATAAATTTAGTGATTTGCTTTAAGTTTCTAATTTTAAAGCTGCTTCGTGACTGATAAAGTTGGAGAAAATGTGATTGGACGATTTGATATCCTCGAAAACATTCCATACTCAAATCTGATTTTGAATCCTTACAAACATTTATATCATACAGAGTACTCGTACATATAGACAATTAACTATTCAACTTTTATTCCACGTTCGAAAGTATAACGGCAACTTTCAATAAAAGTAAAACTATTACTGAAAGGAACTGAAAATTACGTAAAATCCTTGCTGTGTCTAATGCAGACTAAAAAGTAATTCTGAAACGTATCAAAGAAGATTAAATACAGTCTATCAAGTTTCTACTATGCAAGAAATGATACCAATCGCAATGTTTTTACACTTTATATTTAACGAAAGGAAAATGTGCGAGATTCTACAAAAGCATCAGCAAAACGCAGCGGAGAAATAGAATTTCTAACGCAAGATGCATTAAGTTGATTGAATTGGGAAAGTAGCAATAAACTGAAGTAGTCACAGCCCCAAAACGTCTACATAGACAATCAAATACGCCTCCGTTTAATTCTTTTAATCTTGTCTAGGCCAAGAAATTGAAACAAGGTTAATAAATATAAGGATAGTTAGAAACACTGAGCAAAGAAAGTTCGCGAAGTTCAGTCACGAAACTAAAACATTCTTGTCTATTGTTCGATTTTGCCTGACACAGTATTGTGTTGGATAATACATTTATGGAGAACAAATGTAAATATGGTCTTCTCGTGTATTTACGTTGTGGATTTAGGGAATTATAGATTTTTGCATTTACCTAGCTGTTTTTAGTGAATTATAGATCGAATACATTCCCACAGTTCTGTTACCAACGTAATATTAGAGGTGTAACTTTTGTGTAATAAATTTGTGATAGACGCAAATTTCAGAATATAGATAGTTCCAATATTCATGCGAATATTATTCTGAATTTTAATTTCATCATTCTTTATTTCGGTAATTCTTTATTATTCGTTATTCTTTATTCTTTATTTAGATAGTATCTAATTCTCACTTATAAATTTCAAATGCATCTGAATGATACGGTTACTTTTAATCAAATAGCATTTTATTATGCCATATTTTGCCCCATTATAAAAACATATGTAATAAATTTTTTCATGTTCAAATTCATTAAAAACATTCAAATCAACAGCAAAAATTATTACGGACATTAAAACTATTAATTTTTACTAATTTTAATTTTTAACTTGAAAATATGGCAATTTTACTTAAAGTTGATTTTTTTTCGATGAACCTAACCAAATTAACCAAAAGTTTTTTTTAAAAATTCGTATAGTATTAATGAAACGTATGAAATAGTATTCGCAATGTATTTAAGATCAAGTAAATGAGTTTAGAATTCAGAAACAAAGTAAGAGTAGTAAAACTTGTCTTCCAAAATTTCCGTTTTTTGTTTTGCAATCGAATATTTATTGTTTGTCTTGGTTTTCTTTGGGGCTAATGTGACCGGAACCTACTGCTTAAAGCCGACTCCGAACGGCTACGAACGTCCATGGCAGCAGCCATTGTTCGGCCCGAATATTTATTGATCTAGCTCCTACAACTTCCACGTGTTTAAAATACGGCAAACTCAAAAAATTTAAATGAACCAACACAGATATTTATTAGAAACATTGGAAGCTAAAAGAGGTATAAAAAGGGAAATTAAGTTGATAGACTGACTTAAGGGTTAGTCTGCTAAGTTTCTTTTCCAAGGATCTAAACAGTGTATAGGCAAAACTTTTTATGGCTAAATATAAGAGAAATTTTATTCTTATTATTTTATAGCAATCGTATTATGAATCCAAAGAACCATGCCGCAGCAAAGGTTTTATAATCTTGAGCATTTAGGGTTATTTTGAAACTGCATTTTACTTTTTAATTTAAGTTACAAAAACATAATTTTATGAAACATTCATACATTCCAAGCATTCCATTTATTAAGCAAGTATTATCCAGCAAGTATTTTATTACACTTTTTTATTTCAATCTTTAAAAAATTGATTTTCCATCATCGGGACATCGGATTTTTTGTTTTTATAATATAAATACAGCATCCCTTTTTTTTATCATATTTTCAAATATTTTGAGGAAAAGATTGATTTTTTATAATTAATATTATTTCTAATCTAATTTTAAGGCTTTGCTTGTAATACATATTCACTAATCTCAGCCATTGTTTTAATTACAAATACAAAATGCA
>CM063502.1:116978196-117028196 GCA_032207245.1 Pardosa pseudoannulata | reverse complement strand
TCGCCGTTCAGTGAAGTCAAGTGACTTAATGGGGATTTTAGAGATGAGATGTCAAAGATGCGTAGTTATTTATCTTCATATGCAAACAAAAAACATGCATATACATGGGTTGAAAATGTCTTATTTTCAATTAGAAGAATACACCTGGTTTCATATGCATTCAACTATCTTTTGGTAAAATATGCAAAATCAATCAATTCGCAAATGTTTTCAAGATAAGCAACATAATACGCTCAAATATTGTATAATTAGTCGATGGAACTGCAAGCAAAACTTTTAACATGAAAGGAATCGTATAATTAAATATACTCAATTGATACAGATTTTAATAATAATAATAACCCAGTTGTAGTTCCATCATTAGATTTAGTGGCATTAAAAGCTGTTTTGTGGTGGCTTCCTCGAGTGAGTAAATTATATTTATCGCTGCTAAGGGAGTCAAGTGGCTTAGTGAAGATTTTACAAATAAGATATGAAAGATGAACAGCTATTTATCTTCATGTTTTATACACACACAAAAAAAATGCGCATTTTCATTCGTTTACAATTTTGTATATTCAGTTATGAAAATACAAATAAATTCGTATGCATTGAACAAATTTTGGATAAAACATGCAAAAGTTAATCATTTCTTTAGAAAATGTCCAGAACACACAGAAAGAGATCTGTACAAGATTTATTGTAGAATTTGTCGATGGAAGTGCAGTCAAAACTTTTTAACAGGAGAGGGATAACAAAATTTACTGTTTAGAAGCTTGCATAATTTACTAATAATAAAAACCATCTGTGCCCCCGTTGTTTCATAAGAAAATTAGTAATTTTAAGGATTTTATTTTATTTATGTTTATATTATTTATTTATTTGTTTATTTTTGTTATGACTTGCACGAGCCGGAAAAGATATTTATATCCATTTAGCGAAGTCAACTGTCCTAGTGGGGATTTCGAAGATCAGCTGTCAAAAATGCACACTTATTTATCTTCTCATGTACCTCCCCCCCCCAAATAATATAAAATAAAATAAAATAAAAATCCCAAATGCATTGCTCATTATAACCGAGTTTACTCTTTAAAAGTGAGTTATGTTACCGTATATAGAATTGTGCCAACCAAAGATTTCCGATTTCCTCGTAAGTCTGGGTTCTTGTTAAATCAGGGCTCATTTAACAAAGTTGTATTATGCAACTAAATTTAGCCCTTTAAAGGTCACCAAAATAAATTCATGGGAATTTAATGTAATTTGTTTATAAATGTTATCTATAAGCCTTGTATATGTAAAATATATAAATTTTCTTTACATTCCTTAGAAGGATTTGCCTTAGAGAATACCAAATTAGGGTTTGAGAAGTGGTTTAGTTGAATAACCCCTACCCTTGTACAGCTTGAACATTATGCCTTTTTAAAAGTTGAACTATACTGGAAGAACAATAAATTATAATCCTTAAACTGGCATAATAAATAAACAGCTTAACAACTTAAAAGTGTTGTTTGTATAGATATTTTTATTTGGGGTCATAAGTAAGATAAATTGAATCTGACTTCTCAAGTACAGAAATTTTAAATACATATATTTCAATAGAAAAAGAAATAAGTTAAACATAGAACTATCATCTGTTATATATTTAAATTTTAAAAAATATAATATGTATAAAATGTATATGTATATATAAAATATATAAAATATGTAAAATATATAAAATATATAATGTATTTTTAATATATAAAATGTATAATGTGTATATATAGATATATATACATATACATATACATATACATATACATATACATTTACATATACATACATATATATATATATATATATATATATATATATATATATATATATATATAATCAAAAACTCATCCATGTTTCAAAAGTTTTTTTAATTGCAAAAGCTCTTGATTCTACATCATTGACTTCCATATATCACAGATGTATGAGATTGGAGCCGTAAATAATTATAAAAAGATAAAGTAAAGTAATCCAAAAAGTAAAGTTGTAAAAAAAAAGATATTTAATAGGTGGTTTTGCTACGAAACCACTGTCCGTTAAAGGGTTAAATCATGCGGATTAGATTGTTTTAAAATGTATTTAGCTTAAACTGACTGGGAATTCAACTATAAGCTTAAATCCGTAACTCTCCATATTTTATGGAACACTTATTCTTTTTTTGACCCTCCCCTTCCTTGCTAGAGCAATATTCTAACGAATCAGTCCAATTTCAGCAAAACTGATTACTACATACTTATAAATCACAATTACTTACTAATCACTTCTTTCATTGCCGAATTTTATAGACAACCTTTTTAACCAATCTTTACTCCCAATTTCTTAATGTAATATATCCCGTTAGGAATCAAAATTTTTGGATATGGTTTGGGGAAATAACTGTTTTGAAGTTATTGTCAAATTATATTATACAAATGAAAAGCATAAAATAAAGTATGCACATATTTATTTTTTCTTATAATTTTGCAAAAATATTGGAAATATATAAGCATATTTTTAAATTTATAGAGGTCCTTATGATTTTAATAATACGCAAAACATGTCACATTAATATTAGACATATGCTCATCAATATATTGAATTGAAAGAAGCCTGCATATAATTTAAACAAACATGATATTCTATAGCATAAATGAGTTACGCCTGTTTCAGAAATTTAGAGCAATCATACAAGAATAAACAGCAAAGCTTCTTACAAAAATGCCAATAATTCATCTCTTATTGAATATATTTATAATCTTTTAAACTAATGTACTAATAACATACTTTAAAACGTAGCTAAAACTTCATTGAATATTTTAAGGTATTATAACAATTATAACTGTTAACGTATGACAGTGTAGAAAATAATATGCTTTTTCAGAAAATTTATTTAGAGCATTTGATGCATAAATTCAGCATTTCAATAAAGCAATAGTTTCCCAAAATTCATCCATTAGTAACATATACCTTCATCAAATTTAGTAACAGGGACATTTTTCCTTTTGGTGACCTCTTTCTTTGTGAATTTGTTAAACTATGATTTGGACAGGATCGATTACCTTAACAGTCATTGTTGATCTTTTGAAGACATTCAGGTAGTTGCTAATAACAAATTATTTAAAGTTATACCAGTAGTACAGTAGCTTATATATATCTTCGTCTGCCTGAAAGGAATGAAGAGCTTTTAACCTTTACAATAAGAATATATAGTTTTACTGTTGCCAATTACCTTTCCTAGGACAGTGAAAAATCCCTTCAAGCGTGATGAGTTAACTAATTTAAGAGCACAGACTTCCGTCTAGGTAAAATCGATCAGACTATTATTTATGACTCTTTAACAGCTAACCTTCCATGAGAATTTTATGAGATCGGACTATAACAGCATTATAATTTCCGATTTCTTAATGTTTTTTATTCACCGATTGCGTAGGATATGTCTTTCGTGTCAACTTCATAGAAAATTAGATATCTTTATACGTTTATCAGTATATCAACAGAGAGAGATGCAAAAAATTCTAATTTTACATCTCTAGTTAAAAATAGCCCTGTAGATTCTTCATTTTTAATTTTGCATTTCTTTACTATCTAACTACCATTGCTTCTATCGAGGTAGTTTTTATGGAAATCACAATGTCTCCACTCTCTCTATAGTTGATTTTTAATGACTTAACCCTTTAACGGACAGTGGTTTCGTAGCCAAACCCCCTATTAAACATCTTTTTTTTTTAAACTTTACTTTTTGGATTACTTTACTTTATCTTTTTATAATTATTTACGGCTCCAATCTCATACATCTGTGATATGTGGAAGCCAATGATGTAGAATCAAGAGCTTTTGCAATTAAAATATATATATATATATATATATATATATATATATATATATATTTATATATTATATTATATTTTATATTATATATATGTATATGTATATATATATGTATATATATATGTATGTATTTATATATACATATTATACATTTTATACATATTATATTTTTGATATTTTAAATATATAACAGATGATAGTTCTACGTTTAACTTATTTATTTCTTTTTCTATTGAAATATATGTATTTAAACTTTCTGTACTTGAGAAGTCAGATTCAATTTATCTTACTTATGACCTCAAATAAAAGTATCTGTACAAACAACACTTTTAAGTTGTTAAGCTATTTATTTATTATATCAGTTTAAGGATTATCATTTATTGTTCTTCCAGTATAGTTAAACTTTTAAAAAGGCATAATGTTCAAGCTGTACAAGGGGAGGGGTTATTCAACTAAACCACTTCTCAAACCCTAACTTGGTATCCTCTAAGGCAATCCCTTCTAAGGAATATAAAAAATATATATATATATATATTACATATACAGTGCTTATAGATAATATTTATAAACAAATTACATTAAATTCCCATGAATTTATTTTGGTGACCTTTAAAGGGTTAAAAAAACTCGATATGTAGGAGTAAAAATAATAATTTTCCTACAATTTAAGAACTGGTTAATATAATTTCCTCTTTTACCTTAAGACAAACTATAAATAAGAAAAGATGTACATTATGAAAAATAAGTAATATCAAAATAATTTAAATACTCGTTTTCAATCGCGACTATAGAATAACTGTTGTAACATTACATTCTAAGAACTAGACAGTATATATGTATACTGTCAGTATACAAAGTTTCTTTTTAATAACCAATATTTATATAGATGAGAAATTGGGATTTATTTCTAAAATATCATTTTTATCCACAGAAAGTATATTTATTTCTAAAAACTTTAGAATTGTTTATCCTGTAGTTAAATATAATATTAACAACACAATATTTTGATAATAAGGCAGAAATATATTTCTTAGAAACTACTTTAGAAAATGTTAAGGCTGAACAAATCCACATAAAATAAAAGTATATTATAGAATAATTTATTAAACAGTAATTAGAACAAAATTTGTTTAAAAATAAATTTATAGTAAAAATACTTTAGAAGACTTTCTTAAAAAACCATTAGTTTTAGATAAAATAAAGAGTTTCTTGGCAAATCTATTTAAACATTGTTCTGTCAATAGGGTTAATATTAGTAAGTTCATTGTTAGTAAGTTCAATGTTAATAATGTTAGTAAGCTCATTACTATGTCCCAACACATTCTAAAGATCATATGTAGATTACGTATATCTGGCCTAGTCAATAAGAATAGATGATTAAGAAAATTATGTACCTAAAAAGGCAATAACATAATACAGACTTTTATTTTTTTTATATATTTTTTATTTATTTATTTAATTTTTTTTTACAAAATAAAGAAATTAGATCAACAAGTTAATTTCTGAGACATTCACTTCATGCTAATTTTCTTGAAAATTTTATTTTAGCAATAATAATGAGTTTTCAAATAAAGCAAATTTTCGAATGCATTATGGCAAATAGAAAAATTAATACGTGTAATCAAACTTAGAGACTATCAAGTATACAAAATGAAGTATCTGATTTTAAAACCGTAAATAGTTTTATGAAAGTAAGATTTGTTTTTATATTAATAGCTTGAATTAAAGTATAAGGATGTTTGAAAGCTTGAATGAAATCTAGTCCACTCACAATGCTAAAAAAAACTTAAAACATTTTTTAAAAAATTATCATTTTTTTTATACGTCACGAGTGAACTTGGCCTTTTTGTTGCATTACTAAGCTGCTATACTTCAAAATGCTTCAGCCGTATTTCCAACAAGTTGAATATTTTTTTTTCTATCCTAAGAATATCGATATAAGTAGGGTGCTGGAGTTTGGAGAAGAATCCTTGGGTTTAATTCTCAGCACCGATGAATACGTTTCTAACCAATTAGATTAGGCTTAAATCAGTATATTTTGGTATAATTAGCATTGGTATAGCTGAAGAATTGACTGCAGTGCGACAAATCTCACAAAATGTTCTCTGACTAAAAAGTTTGCAAAAGTATGTTGCTTTATCACAATAGTATGTCTAATGCACACACACAGCCATTCTAATTCTTTAAAGATATTTCAGGATGATTTAAACTGTAGGTCTCAGGCTTATTCGCCCCCGTGTAGCATAAAAATTGACCGCAGTGCTCCAAACCAAATCACATTAAACATTGATGATAGGTAAATAGTACCATAACAGGTTTATAAATGAGAAACAATTTATCTGGTATCATATCTAGTGCACACCATGCAGCGGGGCGACGTGTTTTCGTGTCAGTGAAGAATTGCAAGCCATTATGTAGATGTAAATTATATTTAATAAATTTTTAAAGAATAATTGAGAAATTTATGTAATACATTTTCTGTAATATATCTTTTATTTGTTCTTATGAAGTGTGATTTAAAAAAATTATTATTGATGTATGAATGATTAAGTTTTCAAGCAACAGGAAACTAACCTAAACAACTCCCGACTTTCTATGACAAGATGAAGCCGTGGCTATCTGGGAATAAAAACGAGAAGAAGAATGTTTTGATAAGACAATGTAGAAATGCTGAAGATAAATTTTTAATAAAAAAATTGAAAGAAGCAGCAAATGAATGTTTCTGCTATGATTGTTTTTTCTGTCTACTCAGGACTGAATAAGTACGAAGTGTAATAAAATTGAAAGATAAAATGCTTCCCTTATTATTACCATAAAACTTAATTGTTATTGTTTATAAGCTTGCCCTTAATTATGTTGAGGTGACAAAATCAAAGTACCTAAAATTACTGTTCTGAAGGATGAAGAGAATTAATGACTATGGCCCAGAGGGTAAGGGAACAGGATCGTTACATTTTGTTATGGAATTTCTTAAAATCACTCTATAAATGAAGCATTATTGAAAATTCTAAATTTTTGTACATTATATATCTCAAATAGCTTTTTGATATCTATAACAGCTGCATAGAGAGAAAAGAAAAACTCGACATGGTGCTTATACATAGTCAAAATATCTTAAAAGCTCTTCGGTTACTTTATGATCAACAGCTCTTCATTCCCGATTATTTGCAATGCTTTCGGTAAGGGCTTTTCTCCTATCCCTTCAATCACAGCTAAATTACAAGATCATTCACCAAAGCTACATTTTTGCTGCTTCACAGCGTCCGATTCACGCCCTGTCTTTAGAGACGTATAGTCATCGACCCTTCCCCAATCCCCAAGGGGGGAGTAAGAGGAGATGATGGGAAAGTCGATAGATATGGCGACAAAATTCCGAAGATCGTTTTCCTCAGTAAGCTTTTGCTCCAATCGGCTTCATAGTGTGCTTTTTTTTTTGTGTGTGAAATATTTAACTTGTATAAACAATTTTTATTTATTCTTGGCAGTTAGCTCTAGATACTATATACATAAACATATTTTCAGACAGCCATTTATGTACTGTTAATAATTGATTTTATTCCTGTATGGCAATTGACTTTATGCAAGTAAATGAATTGTGCATTAATTTCTTTTCTTGTGTTTTAGTTAATTGTGCAATAAATATATAAATATATAAATGCATGAAAGTTAAAATTAAATTTATCTTATAAAAATATAGTCACTGAATGTTGCATTTTTATGTCAAAATTCCCAGCAAATGAAAAACACAGAAAATTTGCCTTCTTGTTACATTCATCGAATATTTAAGCGCACGACTTAATACTATTTATTTGAAAGGGCATACAGGAAGAACTCTCACTACAAAGTATTATTTTATTTCCCTTGCTTTCCTGCACAAAAAAAGTTAGTATTTGTAATGAGTATTTCAAGGTAATACAACTTATTTAATCTAAGAGTCATGTTTCATACTTCACATTTATTTGCAAGAGATCAAATAATGCAAATAAACCGGATTTTTCAAGGCAGTTTTAAGTATTTATATACAATTTTTAACTTATATGTTAAACATTTCTCAGCTAGAGATATCCCGGATACATTTTAATTTTCACGATTTGATTTAAGAGTTAGAATATGAAGTTTATATTATGTTTTTAATTTTCTGAAAAGGGATTCCATTTTTTTATAGTTCAAAATACATTATAACCAGTCCTGACGAAAGGTATGGTTTTGCAAATAAATATTAGAATCTGTAGGATTCAGTTCTAATGTTGGCCTGAATGTTCGTAGCCATTTGGAACCGGAAGTGTATAATCAATAGGTCTGACCGAGATAACCTTAGGTAACTAAAATCTGACCGTAGTGCTTCAGATTAAATTAAATCATTATAACTGTAAATATTGGTAGAGAGATGCCAGAATGGGTAGAGAGTTGCCCTTCAGTACCGGATTTCGTGGGTTTCTATCCCCTTCTGGCATGAATGTTAGTATCCGATCGTAATTCAATTTAAGTCATATGCCACTTTAGTCATCTTAAAGTCAAACATTAGACAGCAGATCTCCAGCCCACAAACTTTAAATTTTCTCTCCTGAAACTTGAAACGCTCTGCACGTAAATAATATGGTTTTATCCCAGATCATTTTTTAAAATTTATGCTTTAATTTCCAACTTTAAAAATTCAAAACTACCATATAATATATATATATATATAATAAATATATATATAATATAAATATTTATATATATATATGTATTATGTTATATATATACATATATTCATAAATGCATAAAAATCTAAAAATTTTAGACATGTCTTGTTAAACATGTTGTGTAATTTACTGAGCTCGGCAACGTTATCACCTTCAAGCAGACATCAAATATCTCTCACAGAACTCAATAATTGGAAGCCAAAGTCCTATAAAATTCTATTTTGTTACATCATCTCAAAAAAATTAGGATGACACTTCGATACGCCTGTTCACCTCAAAATATACCAATGTAATACCGTTCGACTATGTCACCCAAAAGCAGGATCACGTCACTCGCATGGAAAATTAGCTTAGCTTAGCCTGCAAGAACTGTCAGTAAACGCCAGGTAGTAGAAAATAAGTGTCCACGAACCTCAAATAACCAACATGAGTCTTAAAAATTTTCCTACCATTTCACAGCAAAATGAAAAGAAGTGCAAGTTACAGATTTTCTCTCTGAGAAGCGAAAATTAATGCTTTCTTTGATTTAACTGACGTTTTCATCCCGAAGTAAAAATTAAAATTAGAGAAAATAATTTTATCGATTAGTAGGATTATTTTTCATGCTGTATATGTATAAATCTGTTATTTAGATTTCTAGGAGTAAAAGAATCTTGGCAGTAGATTTGGAGGAAAATAAGCTAATGAGAAAAACGAATTTCCTAACTCCTAGCAGAAAAAAGACAGCAAAAATTTCAACAGCTGTCAGATGTCTTCAGAGTAACTAAAATGTTATGATAATATAACAGCTGAAAGTGTAACATGTAGTAAGAGCCCACCGTACGGATAGGATTTTAACAAGGCTTGTAACGTAGCAAATGTAGATCACTATTAGAATTGAAATTTAAGTCATATTAAAAATGTATCTCTTAGGGATTTTGACTAAAACTTTAATTTTATATGAAACTTGCTTATACAGATAATATAAATTTGTTTTAATACGATTTTCACTATTTATTTCTAGCTTTAATTTATTCTAAAAATAAATATGTATAATTATCTAAAGAAATAATATATTAATAATATTGAATAAATATATAATATATAAATATTATATAAATATATAAATATATTTTATATATGTTAATATATCTTTTAAAAATTATAAACAATATATCTATAAAATTTATTTATTGTCTTTAATGCAGAAATTTTCTAAATATTTATATATGATAATAAAATTTCTCAATTTTTAATATTATAAAAATTTCTAGTTGGAGAAATGAACAGCACGCCTAAATAAATTTTAGAAGTATAACAAGTACAAGGAATATACAGAAATTCAAGACAAATAATAAACTTTTAAAAGTAATCCAAGTAAAAATACTGCATATAACAAGATTTTAAAATTTCCAGAATATTTTTCTACATGAAATATTTGTCAGAAAAAATATTCCATTATTTTACTCGTCGATTTCGTTGGAGGATGACTAAAATATTTATTCTGTCACAAAACATAAAAAACTAGAGTTTCATATTAATCCAATTTTAAAGGCATTAAAAAAACAGCGGAGACATTAAAAATTATCCTAGAAGAAAAATTAACCAAATTTATACGATAATCCGCTAGAAAAATTAAAAAAGGCGAAAATATTCTCTTGAGAAGCGAAAAAATTCTGCTTTTATTTAAGAGGCACTTTCATGTAAATAAATGAAAACTGTTAAAGATTTAAAAAAATTTTCATTGTTCAATAATAAATACAGATTTTTTCTGAATATAAAAAGAGCATTAAGATATTTTATTTTTAATTTCCTTAATTTAAAAATAAGCTAATGAGAAGACGAAATTCCGCAGAGAAAGACGAAAATATTCTTAGAAAAACTGAAAAATGATGTTGAAAAATAAAATGTCAGAAAAGTTAGAACAAGTACGTTAATGATAATATAAAGCTGGAAACTGTGGGAACGTAGCAAACTGTTTGAGATCACTATAAATAATTGATTTTTATGGGAAAATACAAAAAAGTTATATTCTTGACTTTTTATTCTTATTTATATATAATTGATATAAAAAGAAATTGTATTTATTTATTTTTAATTTCCTTAATTTCACTAGATAATGCTAGAAGAAAATTCCTAAGAAAACGAAAATATTTAGAAAAAATTGAAAAATGAATTTATTGTAAAAATAAAATATTTTGAAAAATTAAAAATGTAATGTAATATATGAAAAAATTGGTAAATATTTATTTTAAGTTATATCTTTAAAAAATGTGGTATAAAATAAAAAAATAAGATTTCTCTTTTTCAATGCATAATTTTCTAAAAATTTTCATAAAATGAGCACGAATATAAAAATTTCTAATAAAAAGAACAGAATACAAATTCAAGAAAACAAAATTTTTAGAAAGTAATAATATTTTTGCATATAACAAGATTTTAAAATAAAAAATTTTTTAATGAATAAAAAAAAATAAAACATTATTTTACTCGTTTTCGTTGAGGATGAAAAATATTTATTCTGTCAAAATAAAAAATAGATATTTTCATATTTTAAAAAAAAAAAAAAAAACAGCGGAGACATTAAAAATTATCCTAGAAGAAAAATTCCACAAATTTCCAACTCCACGATAATCCGCTAGAAGTGAAATTCCGCGGAGGAAAAAGGCGAAAATATTCTTGGAGAAAAATGCTCAAAAGAATGAATGTTTGACATAAAAGAAAATGTCAGTTTTGAGATAGGTTAGAGAGGCACAAGTTTGAGCCGTAATGAATAATATAAATGAAATATCTGTATAGGAGATACTTTTTAAAAAAAAAATTTCAGTATGTTCAATAATAAATACAGACTTTTTCTGAATATAAAAAGAGCATTAAGTTATATCCTTTCCATTTTTAATTTCCTTAATTTAAAACTTCAAGATAATCCGCTAGAAGAGAAATTCCGCGGAGGAGAAAGACGAAAATATTCTTGGAGAAAAATGCTGAAAAGAATGAATGTTTGCCATAAAATAAAATGTCAGTTTTGAAACAGGTTAGAGGGACACAAGTTTGAGCCGTAATGCATAATATAAATGAAACATCTGTACAGGAGACACTTTTTTTTAAAGTTTCAGTATGTTCAATAATAAATATAGATTTTTATGAAAATAAAAAGAGCATTAAGATATATTCTTTACCTTTTTCATTCCTTAATTTATCTAATATAATATGATATAAAAAGAGCATTCAGTTATATACTTTACATTTTTAATTTCCTTAATTTAAAACTTCAAGATAATCGCTAGAAGACAAATTTCGCGGAGGAGAAAGACGAAAATATTCTTGGAGAAAAATGCTGAAAAGAATGAATGTTTGTCATAAAATAAAATGTCAGTTTTGAAACAGGTTAGAGGGACACAAGTTTGAGCCGTAATGCATAATATAAATGAAACATCTGTACAGGAGATACTTTTATTTTAAGTTTCAGTATGTTCAATAATAAATATAGATTTTTATGAAAATAAAAAGAGCATTAAGTTATATTCTTTACCTTTTTCATTCCTTAATTTATCTAATATAATATGATATGTACTGATTTACTATGTGATAAAAAAAACAAATAAAGTATAAAAGTTGAATCTATTGTCTTCAAATATGGATAAATTTGTAAATCTTACGTGCATCGAATAAAGATTTCCCAATTTTCCGATAATACAGATTCGAGATATATTCAGAAAATTCGTTTTGGAGATATAAATAGTACATTTAAATAAATCGGAGAAGTAGAATAGGTACGAGAAATATACAGAAATTCAAGATAAGTAATAAACTTTTTAAACTAATCGAAGCAAAAGTACTGAATATAACAAGATTTTAAAAATTCCAGAATATTTTTCTTTAAGAAATATTTGTCAGGACAATAATTTCATTCGTCCTCTCGTCGATTCAGTTTGATGATGAATCAAATATTTATTCTGTCACATTATATAAAAGCGCAAGTTCCATATTAATCCAATTTTAAAGGCGATATAAAAAAACAGCGGCAACATTAAAACTCTCGTAGGAGAAAAACTCCACAAATTTAAAACTCTAAGATAATCCGCTAAAAGAGAAATTCCACGGAGGAGAAAAGACGAAAATGTTCTTGGAGAAAAATCTTGAAAAGAATGAATGTTTGCCATAAAAGAAAATGTCAGTTTTTGAGATAGGTTAGAGGGACACGAGTTTGAGCCGGAAGACATAAAAATAAAGTGAAACATCTGTAAAGAATTTAATCATTTTTTTCTAAACCTAATGTGTTCAATACTAAATATAGACTATTTCTGAGTATAAAAAGAGCATTACTATAAAGAATAGTAATAATTTTATATATTTAACAACTAAGATTCAGTTCAAATAGTCTCTTAATGGTTATAAAGTAAGAAAATATTTGTTTTCCGTTATTTGAGAACAAAATTGGATGAGAATGGTTTTTAAAATTATCCATTCTCATTAAACGATGAAAATTAAACTCACCTTGAATACTGTTATAATTAATTAACATTATATGAAGGCACCTTTGTAATATCTTTAAATATTTGCATTTGACAAAATTAAAAAATCTTTTCTTAATATTTTTCCTTATTAGTTTAATTTTCAAATCAAAAGATGAAACATTCTTTCTTCAAATAAAGAATAATTAATTATTTTTAAAGATATAAAATTTAGTAAATTAAGTTATATTATTCAATTATTGTCTACACTGAACGAATAAAAATAGAATTAGATTAAATAATATTATAATTAATTACAATATATGAACGAGCTTTGTAATATTTTCAAATTTTTGCATTTAATAGGAATTAAAATTCGTCTGTTCTTAATATTTTTATAGAAGTTTAATTTTAAAAAAATAGTAAAATCAAAAGATTAAATATTCTTTCTTCAAATAAATGATAATTTATTACCTTTAAAGTTATAAAGTTAAGGAAATTAAGTTATTGTTAAATTATTGTCTAAAGTTATATTTGCAGAAGTATGTATAACCGGCTTTATTAGTCATATTTTTTATAAATTATGTCACCCTTAATACAAAAGATCTTCACTATATATTTTCTAAGTCTCCTACTACATATTTAAGAATTCGTTTTCGTTTTGATAGCAAGATAGAAGCGATAGGAAGTACAGAGAAAAGTGACATAAGAGCAAAATGGAATCGTCAGGCATAAAAATATTCCGAAGATATGATTTCCTGCAGTTTTCTTTCTTTACGTATCTTTCAGATTTTTTGTAACAGCATTTAAGAACAGCAGGCGATTTTGGAAAATACGATTTTAAAATGGCAGTTTGAAGGTAGGGATTGCATGCAAGTAATTTGCAAAATGTAATATTCTAAAATATTTCGGTTCTATTTTATCATTAGAATGATAAAAAAAGAGAACGATAGAGTCAGTAAAGGCGTTATTGCTTTCAAGATGTCTTGCTACTTTAATACCTCTTATGATAATAAACAATTCAACAATAATTGCAAACAAGTATTACCATTAGACTTTATGTATAAAGATCTTCCATCCGTGTGTTTGTAATAGAACTCCTCCTAAACGGCTGGACTGATTTTGATGAAATTTTGTGTATGTAATTAAGTTGATTCAAGAATGGTTTAGATTCCCAATTTGATCCGACAGAAAATGTTTTTTTTTTATTAAAAATCCAGAATTGCTTTCTTATTGAGATTATTATAATGCGGTTTGAATCCCTTCACTGCCAGCGTATCTGTGACGCAGTGGTCAGTGCAATGGTTTTCAGTATGAGTCCCGCGATCGAATCCCCGCACAGGCAGTGTGGGAATTTTAATTTAATCTAATTACGTTTGTGATGGCTGTACGCGTGGTGGCTTCATGTATTATTAAATCAATTTTTTCCATACTTTTCCATCAAAACGGTCCAATTTATAACTTATTTAACCCCTTCCGGTAAAATGACGAGTCTAGCTCGTCATTAGTTTTTCATTTCATACCGCACAATGACGAGCTACACTCGTCATGCGATTAAAGTTACTGTTAAATATGATAATTAATTTAGTTTAAAATTTCTAGTGTACTGAATTTGGCAACACTTTTATCACTTGTGAAAATCACAAGTCACTATTGCACATTGTTTACTTAGAATTTCTTGGTACAAGTCATTGCCAAATTAATGAGACAGAATAAAAGAAAACCTACTAAGAAATGCCGTGTGTGTTGCAAGAATCAAATTAAAAGTGAGACTACTTGGCGGTGTAAACAATTAAGAATTCCTTTGCACTTTGTTTTGAAAAGTACCACTAGCTTAAAGACTATTATCTGTATACCTTATTAATGTTTTGCTTTGATATTTTCTTAATTTTACTGTTTCTGATATTATTTAACACTATGTAAAAAGTGGATTTTAATTAAGAATATGTAAGAATTGTAAAATGAAACAAGTTTTTTAAATAAAAATTAAATGGTTATTTCATGCACAGTTTTTCATTATTAAATCATACCGGAAGGGGTTAAAAACATTTTACAATTTTTGGATTTACAGCGTTAAAACAGGACAACGTCTGTCGGGTCGCCTAGTAGTCTTTTAAAATTCGTCCTATAGATATAGAAAAATAACAAGTAATATTGTAGTAAAAAGGGATGCATATCTATGTTATAAATCTACAACGTTCAACACATAAATAGCAAAAAAATTTTATTAACTAATTTACAAAATACAATTATTTGGTGATGTTTCCAACATAAATCCATAAATATTGAAAATTCATGTAGTTAATGTATATTAATTTCCTGAAATGCATAATAATTGATCAGGATATTTTCCTCAAGCGGGTTCAATTTCCACCCCTCTCTTAAACATACTTTCAACAAAAGTGGCTGAGTATTGAAAACTTCATAAAAGTAAGTAGTTTCTAAAATGTGTCATAAGTCGGAAAAAAAACTAAAATGTTACCTATCTTATAGCAGCAAATGGACTTCAGAATATTACTTTGGATTCCTTTTAGCTGTCATAGAATATTCAATATTTAAGAGACTTTTAAATTAAATAAGACCTATTTTTAATTGAATACTGTCAATCCTACATTCATACATTTTCTTTAAAATTATGAATAAACATAATTTTCAAAGATTTTTTTTCCCGTTGCACAATACTTCAGGATCTTATTTTTTAGGTACCTGAGCTAATTTTCAAAAGTTACCAAAAATACTTAAGTCCTGAGAAGTGTACACAAAAAACTTTTGGAATAATTGTAATAAGTTATTTAAAGAAGGTGGTTTGAAATATTATAGTTTATTACAGAACTAAAATTATATATCTCCAAAATATTGTTTTCACTGAGATGAACTGCAGAGCTACAAGCTAGGTGCATCATTTATTAAAATTAACTTATCGTAAGTCTAAGTCATATTATAAAGTATCAAAATCTAACAAAATTATAAATGAAAAACATAAAAAAATTATATGTTTATTAAATATTCATTTATATTTAACGGTTTCTTAAAAATATATTATCAAATTTACATTTTTTTGTTTTTATTTGATATTAGGATTATAGGTGTGTCGCAAATAACTTCAGATATTTTAAGTGTGCTGTCAATCAAAAAAAAGCTGAGAAATATTAAAAACTGCTTTAAAGGCTTTACTACACGTCAACATGTACCCGTTGAAAAAACAGCAATTTCAGTTTAGCATTCCTTTACCCGTTGAAAAATGCCTGGATTTCTCACTTGATGACGAAAAAGTATGAACCGATTAAAGGCCTTTTCACAACCTGAACTAATCAACTTAAACAACCTGAGTAAATCAGGTGAAAATATTTCATTGTAATACAAGAAATCTATACTAGTAAAAGGAATCTTAAACTGATACGTATATGTTAACCCGTCATAAGACCTTTAAGGATCTCCAATACTTTACAAGATGATATAGCACAGTTTAACTTAAGGTTGACATCATTTGCAAAGATGCAGATAAACAGTAATGGTCCTCAAACTTTTTATCCATAAGGAACCTAATCTTGTATTCCAATTTTTTCCGTACTAAAGTGGTGTTTTGCATGAGTGGATATAGTCTTATTCATCCTAACAGATCATTTGTTCCAGCATTAATGCGCCGTTCCTGTGAGTCAGGACGCTAATCAAATTAAGAGCTCCCCGTTTAAGTTTTATGCCCGAATAGATATCGCTCGATTGCCATTACTTTTAATGGATACGTTGCTGAAACGGTCCATACTACGATCTTTTATTTTGATGTATTGCAAAAAGGACTGTCAATGAATTTTATGGCTTTCCTACGTCTGGGTATACTCTTTAGTATCTTTATATCGTATATAGTTTATAAACAGTTCTTATGCGATATATATCTGATAGTCTGTTTTAGTGCATTAGCTGTTTTCAGAGAATCTTATGCAGTATAAAAATATATATCAGACAAACATTTAAGAGGATAATTAATGTCTGTACGAGTAGCTTTATATCGTATATAGTTTGTAAACAGTTCTTATGAGATATATATCTGAAAGTCTGTTTTAGAACATAGGCTATTTTCAGAGAATCTTATGCAGTATGAAAAAATATATAATAGACAAACATTTAAGAGAATAATTAATGCCTGTACGAGTAGCTTTATATCGTATATAGTTTGTAAACAGTTCTTATATATATATCTGAAAGTCTGTTTTAGAACATAGGCTATTTTCAGAGAATCTTATGCAGTATAACAAATATATATCGGACAAACATTTAAGAGGATAATTAATGTCTGTACGAGTAGCTTTATATCGTATATAGTTTGTAAACAGTTCTTATGAGATATATATCTGAAAGTCTGTTTTAGAACATAGGCTATTTTCAGAGAATCTTATGCAGTATAACAAATATATATCGGACAAGCATTTCAGAGGATAATTAATGTCTTGAGGGATCTTTAAGAGGATAGTTCTTTTAGTTGAATATTTATCAATTAGCATCCTTATTGAGAACAATATCTAGCATATTGAGAGTTAATACATAACGGTTTCAGAATTCTTCAGTTTCACTAACTATTGAGTAGAAAGAAAAAAATAAAGGAAAAAATAATAAAAATAATAGAAAACAAAAGCATTATCGATATAAGATTTTATTTAAATACTATCATTTTTATATGCTGTAATTAAAAACTCTATGAGTTTTAAAAATGACACATATAAATATACTTTGGATCATAGATTAGATTTTTACTCTAAAAAAGACTTCTAAAAAAGTCTTTAATTAACAAACGCTTTGAAAATCGCTGTATTCGTGTTCTCAATTATTACAGACAGAATCGTTCATACCAAAGGGGAATATTAGAAAAGGATTTTAAGGGTCAAGACACAAACGAATGATATAAAAGAAGGTATGTATTTCACAACTGTTAAACAAAAGAGAACACTGGTCTGAAAAAAAGTCCTGCAACTTATATATTTTTTACTACAAACATACTTTACATCAAATTACTGTTTTTATTACAAATAATTTAATAAACAAAGATTTAAATCTACAAAAAAGGAATAAATAAAAACATATTATCACCTTTTTTCTGGAATATAGTTAAGCTCAAACCATACTGTAGGAAACAATCTGAAAACCATTTAACTGGTGTTGAGGGAAAATGGAGTGTTATCGATATACAAACATTTCTATAAATAACTCCATCGTAAAAGACATTGGTTTAATATTATAAAATAGGAGAATTCAATAGGTAATTGATGTTAATAAAAGTTATGACACGGGGAAAATATTAAATTGAATTCAATTATTAAGAAATAGTGCTTTAATACTACTACTACTAAACGATGAGCCCTCTCTTTTTATACTCTCAGATTATATGTAAAGATTAAAACTGAAAGTTATGTCTGACCATCAAAATAAGCCAACTTACACATATGAATAATTGAAAAGCATTAAATGTAATTTTTCCTCGTATTACTTTATTGTATTATCATCATGGCTTTTGATTTTTTTCACACACACACACACACACATAAAAAAACTTAAACGCACAGTTAGAAGAGGGGAGGAATTACAGAAAATTGAGTAGTAGAAAAATTAAAGAAAAATTTAAGAAAATGCCTGTTAAGAGGTAAATTTAAATGTAGACTACTAGTTTGAAAAAGCTACTTAGTAGAATTTTTAAAAATACAGAAAACTCTAATTACTTTCATTCTAAACTACACTAAATGAGTGGACTCTAGATTAAAGTTGTAATCAATGACAACTACAAGAAAGTTTTCTTTTCCACAACAATTTATTTTGAGTTGATTAATCATATATAATTTTCTTAAAGAGTGTGATAATTTTTTGAATTGTACATGTATTCTCTTAATTCTATTTCATAAACAAAAGTTAGACGAGATTTCTCCATTAGTTAAATAATGATAAACAAGGGTTTCTGTAAACATAGACCATAAGTATTACCTGTTTTCTCCCCTTTCTTTATGAAATATACTTAAACAGGATATTTTTGCTCTCATTTTGTTTACATGTCACAAATGTCATAAATGGATTACTCGTGTTGCAAAAAATTAGACCGTAGACCTCCTAATCAACCAACCAACCAACCATAAATGGGTTGTAAATAACTATTCCCATAAGCAATGATAACATCTTCATTAATGACAAATTTTTGCAAGTTTCCATATCATTGTTTAAGTGTGTATAAGATTAATTTTCTATATTTAAGGAGTGTTTCTTGAAGAATTTTAATGCCGGTAAAGTTGTTAGAAATTCCTTTTTCCATTGCAAAGAGTTATAAAAATAGGAGCAATATGTCTTTTACTTTTATGAGTTTAAAAGGAAATTTGAAAGAGCAGTGAATGTTTTTTTTAAAGAATTATGTTTACGGTACTCCACCTCTTCTAAAAGCATTGGGAAAATCCAGATAAATGAAATTTAAATTTAATAAAAATATTAATCTGTCTTCCTCTATTGCGAAACATGCAATCCAAAGTATTTGTATAATGCTCCATAAATGTGTAATAAAACAAAAGTTTTTGATAACTGCCAAATTTTGACTGCATATTGTCAGATTTATATTTATATAAACTCATCATTTACTTGATCCATCAGGGAGATTATTTTTATGGTCTAGATTTCAATTTTTCATAAAGGATGTACATTTCTTAACATCTGTAAGTTAAAAAGTTATAATATAAAACTATCTGTACAAAATAAAATTATAACGTGGGATGAAACTAACTGGTAACACGATTGTTTTAATTTTTTATGCTCCTCATAAGAATTACTATTAAAATACATAAATTCACAATAATTTTTATTCTCCTATTTAAGATATTACATTAAAATACACTGAAAAATACTTTCAAACTTTAAAAATAAATGAAGTTTTACCTCTTTAGCAAACTTATTAAGACACCTTTTTTGACACTAGGCGTACATGGAAATAGAAAGAACATAAAAGGTCAGATGTTAACCTATTAGAATATCCGCTCTGTGAACCATAAAACGTAATGGAAATGAGAGCTGTACAGGAATGTAGCCACATACATCAATCTCTGGAGTGTTCTTTTAGGCTGATTGCCAAGTCGACATCAGAATATATAAAAGTATACAAACTACTTAACGAATTTCTCTTTTCATTCCTTTGAAAAGATTTTCTGTAACTCATATATTTTAAAATAGATTTTTCTAAAGTGACAGTGTACTGATATTACCATTGAATTCTTTTTATAAAATATTAAATAAAATGACAATTAGAATTATTTCTTTTTATTGGTTTATATTTTGGAATTTTGCATTTCAAAGCATAAGTCAATAAGGAGAAAGAATATTCCATTATAATAGTTAATATTTATATGAAAGAGAATACATATGCTTCTGGAATTAATGATTTTATATTCGCAAAAAATTATCTAATGATGATTTAAGATGTTTAACATTTTCAGAAGACTATAATTTAAAGCATTTACATAAAATTCCAGTAGCTGTAAATTTTTTTCACAAATCGAATTTAGGTAATAAGTGGGTAATAAAAATTACAAAATGTTTGTATGTTCTTTTGTGAACTTAAAACGATTAAAACTCTTTACTGTGTTAAACATTGAAACATATGCAAGACTTTTCTATCTGAACATATCAAGTTTTTCTGGCTTTTGAGGAATATAATTTTCTGTGTTACGTATCTCCAAAGTTTAATTTTAAAGTAAAATGTTTAAAATAACTAATGAACAATAACAAATAGATTGCTCTTGAATTGTATTTTCAGATTTCTGCTCTTTAATTTTCTGTTTACTACAAAATCAAATTAGCATATAGTGTTATACTGACTTTGATACTTTCGGAATCGGCTTTAAGCTGTAGGTCCCGGTCTCATTAGCCCTCGTGTGCAAAACAGTAGACTGTAGCTCTCCAAACCAAACCAAACCAAAATTCAGATTTAAACTTCCGTGTATGCTGACGAAATAGAGATAATAAATATCGAACTTCCCTATGGATTGTTTAAAGACCAATTTATCTATTTTAAACGAGAAAATACAGTTAAAGTAGCCTAATTTAATTATAAGTAGTGTTCTGTCATAGTTTTCGTTCTTCACGCATGCAAAATATGTTTTATATTAAAATATTGCTATATTCGATATTGTCTCCAATAAATTTTTGACAAATATAAGAGCCATAATGTATACAATACAAATACGATGATTACTATTTATTTAAACACAATAAATTAATTTGTTATTGTCAAACATTTTATTAGATATGTGGTCATAACTTGAGAATTACTTGAAAATTTTAGCTTTTTATCGGCTGTGATATATGTATATATGTATATATATATATATATATATATATATATATATATATATATATATATATATATATATATATATATATATATATATATATATATATATATATATATATATATGTATGTATATATATATATATATATATGTATATATATATATATATATATATATATATATATATATATATATATATATATATATATATATGTATATATATATATATATATATATATATATGTATGTATATATATATTATATATATATATATATATATATATATATATATATATATATATATATATATATATATATATATATATATAACTCAAAAAATCTACTTTTGAAAACTGAAAACATTATATATAAGTAATTACCCTCGTTAACAATAACAAATAATTATCACTTATATTATTCACAAAAATATAAGAATACCACAAAAGCATATACTTTAACAAGCTAACGAAGATTCTGTTGTAAAGTTGATTTTTAACATAATATTTTTAAGGAGAAAATTCAAGATAAAGTCTCTATGTTAAAAATTGAGTAAAAGAAAAGACTTAAGTACTAATGTTTTTTTTTTTTTTGTGTGTGTGTTTTGAATCTTTGGGCAAATTCTAGAATTTCGAAATAAGTTTGATTAGATGAGACGTTGTTGCCTACCAGAATTTTTATCGATTTATTGTAATGAAGTATAGGAGGGAATTTATTTTTCAGCTTAAAACAGACTGTGTTTTTTTCAACACTAAATGAAGGAATCATGATGATTGCATTTTTATATGCATATTTGTTTTATACCATCCCAATATATTTAAGAAAATAATAATATTTACCGTTAAAATATGTAATCTATCCTCTGTGTTATACGTTGATAGATAATATAATAGAAATCATTATTTTAACTAGAGATGAAATTTGAACGGAACGTACTAGTTAAAGTTGATTTTAAGCGACCATAAACATCTATATGTAGCGCCATCGAGTGTGTTCTAATATAGTGTCAGTGGTCTATGAGAGTGTGTTTTGTGCTCTTTTTTTTTTTTTTTTTTTTGTGTGTGTGTGTGTGTGTGTGTTCTGTGTTGTGGAAATTCGAAAGGAAATAAAAATGGTTCCAAAAAAAGTAGTCTAAATTAATTCGAAACGTCTTATGAAGTAAGAGTCTCGTCCTACAGTGACGCCCAACGTGAAATTTTGAAAGAATGTAAAAGTGTCATCCAGACACATGCCATGTTTCTCCCCGTCCTGGAAAATAGTAAAATTCTGTTAAAGTATTGATTCATCTCGACATGTGTTGCCCTAGCACTATGTGAAAAATTTTGTTTGTTCTACAGTGATTTTTGCCGCTTCACCAAGAATTGTGTGCTTCAGCTAGTGTGTGCTTTCGTTTCAGTGAAAGTTCCGTTTTCAACGAAATTGATTCTTCCAAGAATTTTGTGTTGCATTCGTATAAAAATGAAATCTCCATAATACTGTGTTCTGAAGATCATCTTTATGATTAAATGCAAAGTAAAAGCAGTTTTGTTTTCGGCCGCATCTAGAATTCAAACGGCTCTTCTACCCGGAAGTAAGCTGAAAAATTCTTTCCCGCTTAATTATCGTTTTGTGATACCTTTTTATGACTCATATTTTGATTTCGTATAAGACGTTTCGAATTAATTTAGACTATTTTTTTAGGAACCATTTTTATTTCCTTTCGAAGTTCCACAGCACAGAACACCAAAAAAAAACAAAGAACACAAAATACACTCTCATATACCACTGACACTATATTAGAGCACACTCGATGGCTTTCTAGCGCCACCTATCGTAAAAAAGGAGAGGGGAATAATTGTACCAGCTACATATGTCATTTACAAGATTCCAAACCCACGAAAAAAAGTGTGTATGCTTTGCTTTTCACTGCAGGAGACATCTAGGTTTTCTGTGAAAGCAATTAAAATTCAATGAAAGTCCTCCCTTAAGAAATTCCCTGTCAGCTGAAACTATGGACAGTATAGCAGTTATATTATCTATGGTTTTTCAAGAGTAGTAAAGGAAAGGGAGATATCACCACCATCTCTGTTTAACAACTAGCATATAGCCCGCCATATGACGGGATCAGTAAAATTTTTAAAATTCCAGAATTGTAAAGAACCCTATGAGGCAGGTAGAAAAAATGGTTTGTTTTTTTTTGGCTGAGAATTACCTTTTAACAAAAATAATCGATTAAAATTATCACATATGTACTTAATCTATTATTTAAGTCAAATAAAAAAGAAAATTATTTATGTAATATCCAAGTTTAGTGATAAAACGTATGGAAATAATGAAAAACACATTTAAATAATTTAAAATAAGAAATGATTAAATGAGATGGTTAAAGGAATAAAGTCATAATGCTAGAAAAAAATTGTTATTTTTACCTATTTATTATGTGATAAATTGATAAATTTAATCGCTTGCTCTTAAAATGGGGCTTGATATAATGGCATTAAATGCTCGAAAAGGGGACGGGGTGGATTTCGAACGTTTTAAAGGGGACAGTATTTTTCGCTGTGATACGAAGCTTATTCACACCAATTTACTTCAGAATCGGATCTATAGTTTAGGAAAAGATAAACTTTACTCGCTTTGAATTTTGCAAACCTTAACTCACCAAAAATCCAATATGGATAATAATGAAAATTATAAAAAGTTGAAAAAATAATAAAAATTTATTTTAAAAATAATAAAATAACTCTCGGAATAAGAATTTAAAAGAAAAAGCAGAAAATATTAAATTTATTAGACAAAAAAAAAAAAAACTTGGTTGCGTCGGGGATAGAACCGTTAAACCGAGAAGTACGACGATCAAGTGGGCGGTCATTCTACCAAAAGTACAACGCCTGCATGTTGTGCGCAAACTAATTAGAGTATATGAAGGTTTAAGTAGAAACAGTCCAGAAATTTATATATTACTCTCCGCCTTTGCCATCCTATCAAGAATGAATTTCGTATAATATAAGAGGAAGAATAAGGCTTGAAATAATAGCATTAAACGCTCGAAAAGGGGGGATAGGGGGATTTCGAACTAAATTTTGCTAACCCTAAGTCGTGAAAAATCCAATATGGATGCCTGTATCCATTCCAGGTACAACCGCTTCAGAAATTCGCGGACAGACAACTTAGGCTATTATTATATAGGGGATAATAGTGTCTTTCTATTAATGAATCGTTTCTCATAATTACGAATTTCATTTTATTCTTGAATCCATATTCCCACTTTACTTAAGAATAAAATTCTAAATTTTCAGGAATAAAACGAAATCCCTCTTGATTCTTATTGGCAATTTTTAAAATATTCTTTATCTTAAAATCCCCCAGCACCGAATAAAGGAAAATTTGAAAATAGAAGAAGACAGTTCCCTTTCGCTTTTCCATAATTCAATTCTTTTAAATATTCAGTTCCATTCTGCTCTCGATTGATTTTATTAAATTTTCGGAGTTATATATAAACTCGGGTTTACCTTTTCTTTCACTTGTATGTTAAAAGCACATTATATCTTTTTAGTTGAAGATCTCCATTATCCTTTTCTGATGCTTCCAAAAAATAAAAAGTTCTGGTAGTTTTAGGGTATAGTTTTTGCAATATTTTAAATAGAATTAACTTTAAAAAAATTCTCAGTTTTCTCATTTTAAATAATTTATTTTATAAAACACCTATCGGTACCAACGATCAGTGCCCTAACCAATCGGCCAGCGTTCCAGTGAAACTATCGTCGATAATCCTTTAAATACATTTTTTCGCCAGTTAATCTTTTGAGTATAATACATTGAGATTTGCTGAGCAATTGTTGAATACATTTAAAAGAGTACTTAATATGTTTCTATCGTTTATTAAATATTTGTCAAGCATTTAATTAATTCTTACATATAGATGCAATTAATGAATTACATATCTATTTTCAAGGATTGTTAAGGCTGTTGCAAAATTAAAATATAAAACTGTTCTTTTGTGATTTACTTTCAGTTAAATTTCCTAGATTACAATATAATAATGGAGGTTAAAATTTATCAAAGAGGACTCATTTGAACATTGAATGAATAACGGACATGAAATAAGTTTTCGCGTTTTGGATAATCTATGTATTAAATAAATTGTTACTTTCAATAATGTGAAGAAGCAGTGGAGAAAATTTTTAATGTTACTACGGCTAAACGATAACATTTCATATAATTTTCTTAAAAAATCAATTGAAAGCTTTCAAAATTATATTACTTTCAATATTGTACCATTACGAATTTTCTATCAAAAGTTTTGTTATATGTATTACTGTATATGAGATGAGTATTGAGCATTTAACTATTTAATATTATTCAGTAGGAATTTAGCACATACGAGTCTACTGTAAATCATATTGAAAATATTAAATTATCATGGCGATTATCAGTGACAATATGAAGAATTTTCATTCAGTCTCAGTTTTTGAAAGGTAACACAATGGTGGTTTCGTTTGGTTTGGTTTGGAGCGCTACGGTCTACTGTTTTGCACACAAGGGCTAATGAGATCGGGACCTACTGCTTAAAGCCGATTCCGAACGGCTACGAACATCCATGCCACAGTGGGATTCGAACCCACGCACTCCGGTACCAACGATCAGTGCCCTAACCAATCGGCCAGCTTTCGGCGGTAACACAATGAAGCTAAATTTAAAATTTTACTGAAAAGAGAAAGATTATTATTTGACAATAAAGAGAGTAGATTGAAAATTGTTTCATTTTCGGTGGAATAATACGACGTATCTTTGAACTTCTAGTTAATTTAGAATGTATTTAATAAGAGAAAGTTGGAAATTACTTATACTGGGAAAAAAGTATGTTCATAATTATATCTAGAGGTAACTGATTAATTAATTGCAAACAAAAATGTTCAATCACTATTAGAGATCGCCAATTTGATCAATCTAACGTTACATAATTTTATCATAAGCCACATTCTCCTTTCTACGACCTACCGTTCAAATTCAGGTAAATAATTGCGGTTTCAAAATGTTAGTGGTGTTTATGATCGCATCTGATACCTGGAAGCTGAATAATACAAACTATCTAAGGGACGGAGAAAATGCAAAATGAACTATTTGCACGTAAAACAGGGCGTGCCAAATAATGCGGATGTTTTGTATATTTGATTACGAAAGATAAAAAGTAAACTTGTTAAACTGATTAAAAGCATGAATAATATATCTAATTATTCCTCTAAGTATAATTAGTTATGAATGAGATATTTACTACACCAGCTTTAGCCATTTTTTAAGTATTTATCCTATACATTTCGTTTTACATATTTTTTAAGTATTCTGTTTCAACACTCATTTAACACTCATTATCACTTTTTTAACACCCATTTCTCAATTTACTTGCAGTTTAAGCTAGAACAAGCGATGCGTCAATTTCCCCTCAAAGATTCTTTTAGAAAAAATTATTTTTCAAAAACTTACATTAGTTTATAAAACACCATAAATATAAGCACCAAATAAAAGAGGTAAACTTTACTTACCTGTAAGTTATCTTTTAAATTATATATCATACAAAGTAAATAGTTATATCAAATTAAAGTGATATATATTTTTTATTCTATAATCCTAAAACTTTAAAGGTATCCCCGAGATTTTGAATCTACAAATGATCTTAATAAATGGAAAATTTAAAACATTTTTGTAACTATTATGCTGTAAAATAAAATATTTTCGTTACGTTAATTAAATCGGAAGTTGAGAAAAAAATCAGCTCCAATTTGATGTCTAGTTTCTAATTTGTCTTCTTCATGTATTGATTTGTAGAGAAGAGAATTTCGTTTTTTCATTTCATATACATGTATTTTATTTTACTTTTATAAATATATTTCTCTAAATGGCAAACGAAGTAATACTTTAGAGTACCATTAAATAAATTGTAAAAAAATATTTTAAAATGAGAGCATTTCATTTTGTAATGAATCAAAAAGAAGTTGTTATAGTAGAAATCTGTAAGAAAGGTATTATGCTACCTTAAATACAATTTTAACTGCAAAAAGAACCTTTGTAAGATGAAAAGGATTGCGTGCTGTTTATGGAAATTTATTCAGTTATGTACCTATTATATAAAAATGAAAATTCTTAAAATATATGGGATGGAAATCCATATTCCTGCACCAATGAAAACCAAATTTAATACAAGGTTGAGTTATATCATAAAATATGTTTTACAGTCTGATTTGATTTTGAACAGATGTTTTTGAGATATTTGGGAAAAACTTCAAAGAAAAGAAAAATTCATTTATGTAGCACATTTATTTCCATAGTTGAGTAGGAATTAGTAAATGACCGTCCTCTTGGCACCATTATCATCAGACAAAACTGCAGAGAAAATAATCTAAAAAACAATCTAAATTTTAAAACAAATATGACCTTTACGAGAAAACCTTAATTACCCAGACCGAAGGATGGGTTGGAAGTAGATAGGGATTTATAAAGGTATTATTATTTTTTATTAAAAAATTACATTATGTATTGTATAATAACAATAAATATTACTATTAAACATTGCGTTCCTTTTTAAGAGTTAAAAAAACTATTTAACTTGCTTAAATTTATCTAAAATTATTACACTGATATACATGTATATACTTAAATTTATATAAAAATTTACTTCTTAAATTATAGATTTTAAAATTTATTTTGTAGGTAAATGAAATATACTGATTTCATTTAGTGTCTTTATTTTATTATTTAAAAAAAAATGTATATCTTTTTCAGTAATAAGACTTCCATCCTAATTAGTTTTCTCATAAAAACCTGGACAAAAATACAGAATGGAAAGAAAAAAAATGGAAAAATGCTTCTATCTATTATTGTAATTTTAGGAGCCAAAGAATGTCACAAAGAAATTCACAAAGAATGTCTCGAAGCAATGTATTTAAAAAAATAATTTGGCACTAGTGAGCTTTTAGAGAAGCCAGTTAAGGAAGATCAATTATTCAGAAAGGTCATAAAAGAATGAAAATTTGTTAAAAATAAGAAAATAAATTGCTCTAAAATTGATCCTTTATGAAAAATGCTTTTTTTTTTTAATATTTGTAAAGATATAAACTGAAGCATAACTAAAGAACTTGCTTATGTTTGGTTTTATAACCATTGTATGAAAAACTTATACTGTTTAGTGTTCTCCTAATTTATAAGAAAAAGTTAATTTAAATCAGAGTAGGCCTTCCCATTTATTTAAACCAAAAAAATACCGTTCTCCTAACATTAAAACTTTAAATTTAAAAAAGAATTATAAAAATTTAAATGAAGCACATTATAACCTAAAATAATTACACACAGTTTTAGAAAATTATTTTATTAAAATACGAAATATATATTTTTAACGGGCTAACGACAATGAACTTATAAAGCTAAAACTAATACCTGCTATAAGACTTCTATATTCCTGTAATATTTGAATAAATTTATTAAACCTGATGTGTCGTGCGCCTAAAATAAAGAAACCGAAAATAAAGGAAACCTGCAAATTGCTATTTTATTTGATTTTACTGATAATTTATTTTCTAGTTTCAAGTAATCGAAATATAGTTTTATGTGATGCTTCTTTTTATTTATTTATTGCTCTCTAGTTCAAGTGGTTATGCAGTAGTAAGCAGTAACCTATCTTGTCTAATGCCTAGAGTCGGCAATGATTTTAAATGTGGAAAGTAAAAAATGTGAAATGAAAGTATAGTTTGTTGTAATAATTAATAATTTAATTTGTTAAGAATAATCTAGCTTCATCCTCGATAAGAATTGCCTAATAACATTTGACTCCCTTCCTCAAAATTTTGCTTCACGAACAGGAATAATTTTTAGTTCTACGCTCTAAAAAATAAGTAGAGACTTTAAATTCACCTTTAGTGAAAACACAATAATAAAGAAATTGAAAATACGCCCAACCAAAATATTTGAGTATTATCAAGTAATAAATTCTTGTCCCTGGTCTACGATAAGAAAAGGCTGCCTAGTTCAACAAATCATAAAAAGCGTCTCCCTCTGTTGAAACAGCTCTTTCAAAAGTTATGAATATGGAGTAACTATCGCTTTGTGCATCACTATGGGGGTTCCTCCCAGAGGAGTTTCAGCCTCCCCCCGGAAACATGTCAACTTGAAACCAATCACATCACTTCCCCCCTCTTTCTGTACCTCCCCCTCCGATGAAAGCAATTTCCGGTCGGTCCAGTGCCCAGCTTAGGTTATTTAGATGGCTGGGAACGCTATAAAACGACCAAATATACTCTAATGGATTGAGAAGGGTGGCGGAGATAGAGATTTCGTCATTGATGTACTTCTGCTACAGTTTTCTATACTTTCGGAGAGATTCCCCATCTGAATTATTTTCTTTTAATCTAGGTACATTCCGATATTCTTCATTTCATTCATATTTGATTTCTGCTCAAGTGAAACGAATACATGCTTCGATGATTCATACTCAATATTGGTTCGAAATGTAATGTTCAGATATTTTTCATAGTTGTAATTGGAACTTGGTAGAAGGAAGGAAATACACAACATTATTACTGTCATTTTTGAGTTAATTATATTTTGATTTAGTTATTTTACTTAAAGAGACAGTGGATGTAACAGTTCTTTTTTTAAGTTATTGATTGAGAGTACACAAATACATTGAAGATTAAGAAATCAATCCCATCTAAACTAAAACAAAAATTCTGCAAAACTAAATATTTTTGAAATTTTTGTTAATTTTTTAAATTTTATCTTCGTTTTTATGTTTATTTTTCTTCTATTTCTGCATTATTATTACTCAAAATTTTTTCAAATATTTTCGGTATTATTTTTCAACATACTATATAGTTAATTCACAGGAAATAATTTATTGTCTATACCAGGGGTAGGCAACGCGGCGCCCGCGGGCGGCATGGCTCCCCCGATCGATTTTTAATGCGCCCTCGCTGGACTAATGTAAATGTATGATAGCCAGAGCGATTTACTTACTCTTGTCAAACGACGATATACAGCAAGTAGTCAGTTGAGTTAAGGATTGTGCATAGATTAGCAGTTTGCTTACCTTGAGCGTATCTAATAACACACACGTATTTTTTGTTAGTGTGTGATCGTATTTCGAATAGACCACGCGTAGACAGTGCATTTAAAACTACCATGTAATCCGAAATGATTCTTTTCTTTCAAAACCCTTCATGGATAAATGTAAAAGAAAAAGAACATATTATTTTAACGATGAATGGGAACATCTATATTGTTTCGTTGATTACAAAGGGAAGTGTATTTGTTGTGTAATAATAGTGTTGCGATTCCCAAGAAAAGTAATATTGAACGACATTTTAAGACCGTTCATACCAATTTTGCTAAGGACTATCCAAAGAACTCTGAAATTAGAAGGAAAAAAATTATTTCTTTAAAATCTTCAATAACTAACCAGCAAAGTTTTTTTTACTAAACCACTGCAACAACATAAAGCAGCAACGATCGCGTCATATAAAATATCGCATTTGCTAGCTAAGAATAAAAAACCATTTACAGATGGAGAAATAGTGAAAGAAGCCATGTTAGAAGCTGCTGATTCACTTTTTGAAGAATTTAAAAATAAAAAAGAAATAGTTTCAGCTATAAACATGTTGCAATCCCCAATTATAAGAAATTAGCTGAAAATATGGACACCCAAGTTTCACACTGAATTATATGTATCATTATGTATACCACCAACAAAATAAAGTTACAAAAAATCTGGTTTATGCCTATTTATACCTGTTGACTATCTGTAAAATATGCACCCTCGGTGATTTTCAAATTTAGTATTGCGCCCTTAAGGACAAACAGGTTGCCGACCCCTGGTCTATACGTCGAATTTTTCTGAAATATTCGGATTATTATTTGGTTAAATTGAGTTCTAATAACTTAAACGGAAAATTAAATCAGATACCTAGATTTACTTCAGTGTACATTAGGAGTGTTTGATAACCTTTTATAGGTAACTGGGAAAAACTAAGTAGCAAGGAGCATTTTAAAAATTAAAAAAATTTTCATAAAAATCAAATTTTCAAAAATCTTTTATGCTTTTAAGAAAAAAAAGTGTAATTAATTAACTTAGTTATACTTCAACTCATCGGTGCACAAAATTTCATAATTCTTAGTTGATTATTTATAAAAACACTTTGCTACGTCCACTATCACTTTTACTCAAATACCTGCTATAATCATCCATTAACTCTTAGTTTATTACATTACTTTTTTGTTAACTGCACTTTAATAATTTTCTAACATTTTTATACAACATGTTTTCATTTATTTTACATCCAATGAAAATTACTAAAATGGAATTAAAATGGACATTAACATTATAGGGTTTATAAAAGCACCCTATCGTTTCAGAATGCCCTTTTTATTCTTTAATATTTTAGAATATTATTAGTTTCTACTAAATTAGCCAATTTTTAATTTTGTGGTGAAACCACATTTAATTGTATAACTGTCTCATTGTTTAAAAGTAAAATTAAAAAGTAATTGTTACTTAAAAATAGTACCTTATATTTTCTTTAATTTCATATCATCCAGTGTCAAGGAATTTCATTTATATAAAAATGTGTAGTTAATCAGTGATGAATATAAAGGAATATCAGTAAATACGATATGTCAGTTAATAGCTTATGATTATGTATAAAACATCTACAAATTTAAGTGTCAATATCTTGCAATTACATGGTGGAATATAAGTAATTTTTTGCTCCAGTCTCAAAAATGAGTCAAGTTCTAAATTTACTTTTTTTTTCTTTGGCATCAAATTATAGGATATGAATTAATTAAAAAAAAAGTGAAAGTGTAATTTTCTTTCAACTGAATATTATTCTGTAATCCAGCCTACATCCAAAGAAATCAAAGGGAAAGTTGAAAACTGTACAAGGGTAATTTCAGAACTCTGTCAAGAATACAAATTATTGCTGTATTTTATCCATGCATAATGCAGGCAAAATGCCAAGTACACTTAAATGCATCAAGATTACGAGTTCTGATTAACAAATGAAATGAACGTAATTATTCTACTTACCTTTAGCAGCAAGATTTATTCCTGTCAAGATGTTTAAGTGATTAATTTTTCATGCCTGGCAAATGTAATAACTTGTTTTCCATACCTTCTGTAAGCTAAATAAATAAAACTGCTGATTTTTAGCACAGAGTAAATAAAAAATTAGGAAATTAGATTTCTGAACAACAAAGTACTAGCTTCATAAAAGTTAATTATTCTTGGTAATTTTTTTTGTATGTTTACGTTTTGACTTAAGTTAAAATATAGCAATTCAAGACACTGCGTAAATTCCACAGTATTAAAATTATTATAGCCTAAAAATTCTTTCCAGATTTTGCAAAAATAATAGTGACCGTGATACTAAAAGCATACTCTTAAAGCTATTAACTGAATTTAATATTTTTTATTGTTTCGGAAATCACACCGATTAAAAGGAGGCGTGGAAAAAATTCTCATTTTTGTACTGTACATTTCAAAACTGTATATATGCAACGTGTACTGAATTTTTTCTTCTTTTTCTAGTACCCAGGATCAACTAAAAGAAAGCTACTATCTTACTTAAGCACTTAATATTTTGTCACCTACATTACCATATTTTAGTGGATGCACAGAAATATAAAAATGGTTTTAAGGTATGGTAGACGTTACAAAGCGGTATTGTAACTCATTACCTCATAATTATATAAATTTCGTACCTGAAAAAATCTAATTATAACCAAATCACATTGAAAAGTCTAAATCAAGCAATTTTTCATAAGTCAAAGTTTTTCAATTTATTTTTTAATTTTAAAATTTTTCTTGTCATTTACTTTTCCTTTTTTATCGTAATTATGACTTACATAAAAATATACACAATAACAACATAAAAAAATTACATAAAAATATGCTTTGAAAAATTTTAGGTGATATTTAATCTATTGATTTCATAGGAATTTATTTGAAATGTTTTTAATCTTGTTAATATTGTGAGATTTTTACAAAAAGTTTGAACTTTTTAAATCTTGAATTGGATTTTAATAGCCTAAATGAAACTGAAATATTAACCAGATACACATTTTGTTAAATTTGGATTGTTTAGCAATATTGCTAAAGGATTACATGAAAAATGAAGTCGCAAGAAGCATTTTAAGAATTAGCAAAAATTTAGTATTATAATTAAATTAAAAAATATATATCTTTTTTTAAATAATTTTTTAATGAAATTAGATTAGTTATACTTTAACATAGATAAATGCAAAGTTTCAAAACTTTAATAATTTTCATAAACTCTTCTTAATATGTCCTCTTAAATGAGAAAAGTGTTTGAAAAGCTCCACAACTTTGCGAAATTTCTTTTCCCAATTTTTATGCAAAAATGTTTAATGTACATTGCAGGTTTTTTAAAGTAATAATTAAAAGTAAAATGCATAATTTGCTTCTGCTTATTTCATCTAAAAACGGAAAGATACACCTTTTTCTCCGTATAAAAAATATCGTAAAACTCAAGTTCTTGTCCCTAAATACAGTTCTCATTAGGTAATGCACCCCAACTGATTTGTATAATCGTAGTAAAACATCCTACTGTAGTTTGACATTAAATTATAATGCTTTAAAATGAAAACGATAAATGTATACCCTAATATACATATTCAGACTTAGTGAGAAGTATTTCTTTGATATAACCTATATTATACATTTTATGTATTAAAAACAAATGCAACTCTGAAGTAAATAATATTTTCTAAATTCAGTACTTCTCGGCAATGGAATTTATTGATTTTTACTGTTTCTAATATATTTTTGTATAGATTCTAAAGATTTTAATACAAAAAACTTATTAAATTCTAGCTCCTAGAATAATCTACTCCTTCAAATTAAAAAAAGGGGATCAATTGTACAATATTTATAATGATCTATTTGTTTTCTATCTTATTTTGTAGTAGTTTTTAAAGGATTTCTCAAGACTTCTCTTTTTAAAGCTTTGGAAATTACAATTGCATATTTAATTGTCTTTAATAAAATTTTGTGATAGTCTAAGGTTTTTAATATAAACAAAATGTACTGCTTTATTTAATCGTTTTCATATACGGAAAAGCTATATAGCACGAAATTCATTAGGAAACAGTTCATCCATGTAGAAAATAACACGTGAAAAGGAAGTCTTAAAGTTTCCTGTAAAGCTTCTCTTTTGCTAATAAGTCTTTTCACCTATTCCGTGTGAATAAAGAGAGAGGGGTAGATTAGATTTATAGCAATATAATGCATTGATGAGATGTTTTCAATTTTTTTCTACAACAGTTTCGTATGAAAGGTTCTTTTTGTGCACAGGACATGTTTTTCATTTACTTCAGGCTGAAGTCTTAAAAGTTGCAGACACGCATTTTTATAACATTTGTTAAAATAAATAAAAGTGCACATAAGTTTAAACTACTCAAAAAGAAGTAAACAGAATAGCACATTTGAGGATTCCTCGGAAATTGCTTATTTTATAAAAAGAGGTTAGAGAGACTATATGTTATTTTGCTTGTTGTTACTTGGATACTGTAGAGCAATTAACCCATTTCCGGTAAAATGACGAGTCTAGCTCGTCATTGGTTTTTCATTCCATACCGCACAATGATGAGCTACACTCGTCATGCGACTAAAGTTACTGATAAATATGATAATTAATTTAGTTTAAAATTTCTAGTGTACTGAATTTAGCAACACTTTTGTTACTTGTGGAAATCCCAAGTCACTATTACATATTGTTTATTTAAAGTTTCTTGGTACAAGTCACTGCCAAATTGATGAGTCAGAATAAAAGAAAACCTACTAAGAAATGCCGTGTGTGTTACAAGAATCAAATTAGAAGTGAGACTCCCTGGCGATGTAAACAATTCAGAATTCCTTTGCACTTTGTTTTGAAAAGTACCACTAGCTTGAAGACTATTATCTTAATTTTACCGTTTCTGATACTTAACACTATGTAAAAAGTGGATTTTATTTAAGAATATGTAAGAATTGTAAAATAAAACAAGTTTTTTAAATAAAAAATAAATGGTTACTTCACGCACAGTTTTTCATTATTAAATCGTACCGGAAGGGGTTAATGAGATCTATGCAGCTATAAAGAATTAATATTACCACTGAGTAACGGTAATAAGTATTGTTTCTGATACTTAACGTATATTCCATTATACAATTAAAGCATATTAGAACTCAAAATCTTCTTTTTTCCTTTTTCAAGTAAGTCTTTCATAAGTAAGACTCAAATAGTGAGAGAAAGAAAAACAGCTGTTTTGCTGTTTCGAGCGAGCAACATTACTCGCCATTACATAAACTTAGTTCAATCTGCTTTTACAAGTAATTGAATAATTTCTCATTGAGTATGTTGCTGTCTCATGGAGACGGAACAGCTGCCTGCGTCCTTTCTCTTTTTATTTGCATTTTGTCTACGTTAGCTTTGCATTTTAGTCTGTTCTCGGTCACAAAGGTTTTACCGTCTTGAAAATTTAGCCAAGTACGCAGTTAAAAATTATGGTTTAAAAATGCTTTGAAAAAATCAATTCACCAAAATAAATTAAATGTAGATGATAATAGATAAGTAGAAGATGTTGTTAAAAATTCTAAGTTAAACAGTTATGGTAAACTTGAATGCAATAAAACACTGATTTATGACATAATATCTGCTGGAACTATCACTACTTTGGGGTTGTATTCAATATTAGTTTTTTTCCAGTTTAACTTTATGTTTCGTCCCTTTCTGTATACTTTAAAACTAAAACTATACTTTATATCCAAGTCTTTAAGACTTGGATCTCAAGCAATATGATAAACCAAATTAGTTTTAAAAAATATAATTGTATACAATTTATTTGAGGTTTCAGAGGAATATTCCCAATACGCTATTTGTGCAAGGGAACAAAATATGTACTAATTGATCTGAATGTAATAGGATATCTAAGGAAAGGAAAAACTCAGTACTAACGTGTTTGTTACTTCAATTCCAAAACGCAATTTATTATTTCATTTAATCAAATATTGTGAGGAAGTTACTGACTCTGTCATCGTGATCCTCGATTCCTAAAGTCCATGAACCGCACTTAAAATCCATTAAGGATGTCGCGTGTCCGGAACGAGATCGCAGAACCTTATAAAACGGGATTCTGATAAAACAGAGGGGGAGAATAAATGAGTTTCTAATCCGATTTACTCCCCTTCTTACGAATACACGTGCCGAGAGTTACGTCGGATTATCTCCCTGCATGAAACTAAGACTCTAGAAGCTATCTAAATCAGAATGAGAGTGCATTCTTTCTTTATAGGATTTTCATATCCTTTACTGGTGATTAATGTATGCCACATATTAGACACCAAACGACTTTCTTTCAAGGTTTATTATTTACGGGTCGATTGAATGCGATCTCTTTCCTCTACAACTATTGAACTATTGGAGCAGGAAAAAAATTAACTTTCCTCCAGTGAGGAACATAAAAAAAAAACTGATGGATTTCAAATTATGTAGTGTAAAAATATTACATTTCTTTCCTTTAAAAATATTTTATAATTTAGATTTCCTTTGTGTAGAAATCGATAGGGTATTTTTTTTCAGACTGACTACATATGCATTTAAATTTCATTTGGAAAATTATTATTGTTAGGGAAACTAAGTTCTTACATTGCAATCCTTTTATCATCATGATATGGATTTGTGTAATCTGAATTTTATAAAAAATTTTCTTTTTATAAAAGTTTGACTTTTGTTACTTGTTTAAAATTGCATTTGAGGCAAAGTGTAAATATTACTTTATTTTTTCAGACATATTTACTACTTTGAATTATTTGTCTTGTGTTTAACATGAAATTTATAACCGATCGTAATGAGAAATTAGAGAAATTACGATCTCTGTATAAATAGGCAATCAGGTGCTCCGTAGCCAGACAGCCTTATCCCTAGACTATATATATATATATATATATATATATATATATATTATATATATATATATATATATATATATATATATATATATGAACATATATATATATATATGTATATATATGTATATATATGTATATTATATGTATATGTATATGTATATATATATATATATATATATATATATATATATATATATGTATATATATGTATATATATGTATGTATGTATATATATGTATATTATATGTATATGTATATGTATATGTATATACATATATATGTATGTATATATATATATATATATATATATATATATATATATATATATATATATATATATATATATGTATGTATATATATATATATATGTATGTATATATATGTATGTATATATATATATGTATATTATATGTATATGTATATGCAAATGTATATGTATATGCGTATGTATATGTATATCTATATATATATATCTATCTCTCTCTCTCTCTCTCTCTCTCTCTCTCTCTCTCTCTCTCTCTCTCTCTCTCTCTATATATATATATATATATATATATATATATATATATATATATATATATATGTATATATATACACATATATATGTATATGCATATATATATATATATATATATATATACATATGTATATGCATATATATATATATATATATATATATATATATATATATATATATATATATATATATATATATATATATATATATGAGCTTCATTTAGAAAATGATTATTGTTGGGGAAACTAAGTTCTTACATTGTAATACTTGTATTTTGATATTGATTTGTGCAATCGGAATTTTATACAAGGTTTCATTTTTTTAAACAAGTTGAATTCTAATTGTTTTTCCAAAATTGATTTTCAAGCTAAATAAAATGTTGCTTTAAGTATTTTAAACATATTTATTACTTTGGACCATTAGTTGATTTGTAGTTAACACTCTAATCACAACCAATTGTAATGCCGAACTAGAGTCATTTTGATCTCTTTATCAGTATGTATTGAAATCTCCTTTCACATATTCAACCAAAGTTTAACTTAATACACACTGAGAATATACTAGAAAAAACTGTAGCCCCAAAATTCTAATAAGTGACAAAATTAGTTCACAAGGGAGAAAACTGTCGGAAAATGTGAATTGTAAAGACTATCGTGTGTGTAAACTTGAATGATCATGTTGCTATATCGGGCAGATTCCGTGTCGTATGTTTAAATACAAAATAATTTTAGAGTTTTTCTTTATCTTACCTCCTTGTAAGTAGTAGTATAGACATGAAATATTTCCATTTTTAGATTTCAACAGAAATATATTTTTTAACTATCTCTGAATCTATTTTGTCTAAATTAAGCAATACGCCTGTACGTACGTATATACGTATGTCACAAAACTCGATTAACTATTAGCCTGAACGATTAGTCATTGCTTAAACGATGACTTGTAGAACTTTGAAAATATGTTGTTATTTTGTTATTAATACCACTTTTATTAGACAAGCACATAAGCCAGAGACTGCTCGAATTAACCCTCCGAGTGGAACACAAGTCTCCAAAAAAAGTCTCCAAAAATGCGCTAAAGGTTTATTGTGTCAGTGGCCAAAGAGTTCTATGATTTTTTACTTCACACCTAGAATGGAATATGGAAAACCTACCCTCGTTATTGTCCCTTTACTTCCGGTTATAAATAGATATATAAATAGATATTATAGATTGTTAATTTTTAATACACATAAAGCTCGTCAAGTCTCGAAGATCATCCCATAAGAAATAATGGATTATAAAAGTACAAATAAAAATATTCTTTAAGAGAATTATTTATATTTTTTTGCGAAAGTTATCCAAGATATTTAAGTGGTGCAATTAGAGGTACATCTGTTACCGCAAACGAAATACTTCGAAATAGAGATTTACAAAGGCATGAAAAGCTATCAGCGTCTTTGTGCCTCAGGGAGTAGGGGTGCATCCCTCAATAAATGTCAGTCAAAGAGGGATGCAGTTTCTAAACAATCGACTGACCCTCCTACCTCAAACACTGACAGAAAAAACACTCGCAGAAATGTACATTACATCCATTTTCAGAACGTTTTTGGAGGTCGAAAATTGTACGTGACAACCGCTTTGAAGACATCATCGATTTGGCGGAATGGTACGTGCTAACCGCTTAGTGGGTTAAGACAAAGGGATGCACCTTTCGTGTTTTGGAGAGCAAGTGAAAGAATGACTTTGCTCAATGTGAGTGAACGTAATTTAGAAACAGGGACCAAGCAGAAGACAAAAAGGCTTACCCTGCACCCCAGAGGTATCGTTTGAGAACTTAGAGGATATTGTAACCACAAGCATATTTTACGTGCCCCAGTCGCCATTAACGAACACGGTGGATCTTAGGCAAACTCGAGCCCCAAACCAGCAACCCTTTAGTTACGAGACCACTGCAATTTCCAACTCAGCTACCGTTGATCTAAAAATTTGAATTTAAGATTGTTGTAGTGTTTAGTTGTGAACCTTCCTTTTATATTGCAATCCACACTCTATATGTAAAATCTCAATGTAATGAAAATTTACGCTACCGGTCAGCGTCAAATCTTAGTACTTCAGCTATATATTATATATATATATATATATATATATATATATATATATATATATATATATATATATATATATATATATATATATATATATATATATATATATGTCAGGTGTAAAAAAGGGGTAGTTGGAAATTACGTGAGTTGTAAGCGATTTTAAAAAGGGAACTCTTTTATAATAATAAAATAAATGAAAAAGACCCAAGCTCGCTTAAGCTTTTAGGATAATCCGGTCAGGCGAAATCATTTTGGAAGTATTTTATAAGTTTGCAAACAGATAAGAGTCAGTTATATGGAGCTGTCAACACCTTTTCCATGCTTAGCGAACAAGCCATGAAAAATGAAATTGGCGCAAGTTGCTTTTAAATGGAACTATGATTTAATAAACTTGTAATTATCAAGAAAGACTATTTTTCATTAGACTTAACACTGGATCACGATATATATATATATATATATATATATATATATATTAGATATTATTAAAATCTAATATTTTAGCAATTGTGAAACTGTCCATTTTATTATCGAACTAGCGGATCGTATCTCACAGTCAAATAAAATAAATTTAAATGAAGTACAGCAAAAAATGTGTATATTATAATAGGTGTATGAGGAAATCAAACGGTGACAACATGAAATTTTTTCTGTTATAATCGTACTGTTCATATTTTTTATAGTGTATAATAAATTTTTCAGTAAAACTTGACTGTGCGAATTAGTAAATTTCCCTTTTAAACATGTAATAGGAACATCATCTTAAATATGTTGATAAATTCTAATTTAACCCCTTCCGGTAAAATGACGAGTCTAGCTCGTCATTAATTTTTCATTCCATACCGCACAATGACGAGCTACACTCGTCATGCGATTAAAGTTACTGTTAAATATAATTAATTTAGTTTAAAATTTCTAGTGTTCTGAATTTGGCAACACTTTTATCACTTGTGAAAATCACAATTCACTATTGCATATTGTTTACTTAGAATTTCTTGGTACAAGTCATTGCCAAATTAATGAGTCAGAATAAAAGAAAACCTACTAAGAAATGCCGTGTGTGTTACAAGAATCAAATTAAAAGTGAGACTACTTGGCGGTGTAAACAATTAAGAATTCCTTTGCACTTTGTTTTGAAAAGTACCACTAGCTTGAAGACTATTATCTTAATTTTACCGTTTCTGATATTATTTAACACTATGTAAAAAGTGGATTTTAATTAAGAATATGTAAGAATTGTAAAATGAAACAAGTTTTTTAAATAAAAATTAAATGGTTATTTCATGCACAGTTTTTTATTATTAAATCATACCGGAAGGGGTTAATATATATTATAGAACTATATCCAAATCTCAATGTAAAAACATTCTTCACAACTTTTAAAACTCAAATATTAAAAATTATCCTAGTTCATCTTTCAACTCCGAAGGACACTTAATTAATCAATAGCTTTTAATCAAAAGAGATCAATTCTTCTAAACAGCATCAAGGAACGGAACAAACGTTTTGAATGAATCGTCGAAAATGAAGTAATTGCTGTAAGAATGAAGTGGATGAGATGTTGAATCAGAAAGGAACATATTTTAAAAACCATTTTATTCACTTAATAAGGTTTCAAGATTAAATAAAGGAAGACAAACCCTTTTTACTAAAAATACAAGCATTTCTGTGAGTTTTTAACAGCATAGTATTGAAAAAATCTACCATTAAAGAATATTTTGTAAATTCTTTGTTTCTGAAAATCCCGGAACTGTAACTTTCGAATTGTATGATGCTTAAAAAAAGGGGTAAGAAATTAAATATTTATTTAAAATAGGGAGAAGAAACTTCCTTTTAATTTTATTAGCACTTCTCAAATAATTTGTCCTTCATTAAAATTCAATTAATGGAATTTGAAAGCTTTCGGAATAATGCGATTAACAATAAATGCTACAAAATTATGCCTTGCAACTAATCATTAATTGAAAAATGAAACTATCGTAGCTAATCCTTTAAATACATTTTTTCGCCAGTTAATCTTTTGAGTATAATACATTGAGATTTGCTGAGCAATTGTTGAATACATTTAAAAGAGTACTTAATATGTTTCTATCGTTTATTAAATATTTGTCAAGCATTTAATTAATTCTTACATATAGATGCATTTAATGAATTACATATCTATTTTCAAGGATTGTTAAGGCTGTTGCAAAATTAAAATATAAAACTGTTCTTTTGTGATTTACTTTCAGTGCAATTTCCTATATTACAATATAATAATGGAGGTTAAAATTTATCAAAGAGGACTCATTTGAACATTGAATGAATAACGGACATGAAATAAGTTTACGCATTTTGGATAATCTATGTATTAAATAAATTGTTACTTTCAATAATGTGAAGAAGCAGTGGAGAAAATTTTTAATGTTACTACGGCTAAACGATAACATTTCATATAATTTTCTTAAAAAATCAATTGAAAGTTTTCAAAATTATATTACTTTCAATATTGTACCATTACGAATTTTCTATCAAAAGTTTTGTTATATGTATTACTGTATATGAGATGAGTATTGAGCATTTAACTATTTAATCTTATTCAGTAGGAATTTAACACATACGAGTCTACTGTAAATCATATTGAAAATATTAAATTATCATGGCGATTATCAGTGACAATATGAAGAATTTTCGTGTCATTCAGTCTCATTTTTTGAAAGGTAACACAATGATGGTTTGATTTGGTTTGGTTTGGAGCTCTACGGTCTACTGTTTTGCACACAAGGGCTAATAAGATCGGGACCTACTGCTTAAAGCCGATTCCGAATGGCTACGAACATCCATACCACAGTGGGATTCGAACCCACGAACTCCGGTACTAACGATTTTTTCCCTAACCAATCGGCCAGCTTTCGGCGGTAACACAATGAAGCTAAATTTAAAATTTTACTGAAAAGAGAAAGATCATTATTTGACAATAAAGAGAGTAGATTGAAAATTGTTTCATTTTCGGTGGAATAATACGACGTATCTTTGAACTTCTAGTTAATTTAGAATCTATTTAATTAGGGAAAGTTGAAAATTACTTATACTGGGAAAAAGGTATGTTCATAATTATATTTAGAGGTAACTGATTAATTAATTGCAAACAAAAATGTTCAATCAATATTAGAGATCGCCAATTTGATCAATCTATGTTTTGTATATTTGATTACGAAAGATGAAAAGTAAACTTGTTAAACTGATTAAAAGCATGAATAATATATCTAATTATTCCTCTAAGTATAATTAGTTATGAATGAGATTTTACTACACCAGCTTTAGCCATTTTTTAAGTATTTATCCTATACATTACGTTTTACATATTTTTTAAGTATTCTGTTTCAACACTCATTTAACACTCATTATCACTTTTTTAACACCCATTTCTGAATTTACTTGCAGTTTAAGCTAGAACAAGCGATGCGTCAATTTCCCCTCAAAGATTCTTTTAGAAAATTTTCTTTTTCAAAAACTTACATTAGTTTACATGATTTTTATTACCTTTTTTATGGGGGCGGGGGTTAAATGTGTAACAACTGGGGTTTTTTTGTTTTTTTTTAGAACTTTATAATAAGTGTATCAGCTAATGTGGTCTCTTTAAGCAGTTGAAATGACATTCGTCCTAATGTTTAGTAACAAAAAACTTTATACAAATATTTTAAAAGAATCAAAGACTTAAAGATTTACGAACATCATCGAGGCAACAGTAATGTTCAGCTGAATGAAATTTGCCTGAAAAAATTGTTTTTTATCTTATTAAATGGTGAAACATATCTAAGAATACGCATCAAAGAGGCTGTTTTAATATTTATCCCCTTATAAATAATATAATTATTACCACAATAGAAATTTCAGTTATTAATTATAACATTCTGAATCAGTTTTTAAAATATAAAGATTTTCAATTTTTATAAGCCTTTGAAACACTTCAGGAGCATTTCTAACCGTCATACACATTAGAAATTTATCGACAGTTTTTCATATATAGCATAAAATAAAAGTTAGTAAATTAATGTGTTTCGGACAGCAAAAAAATCTCTTTCAAATTAAAATAATTATTACACATATTTTGAACGTGGAAAATGAATAATGATAATGATAATAGCTTTGTTTTATTCTAAAGACTACAAGATATCTTATGAATAAAAATGAGCTTATAATACGTAAAAAGAATGCACATGGAACATTTTCAATAATCCCCTTTTTCAAAAGTTAATAAATTATAACTTTTAAATCATTAAGATTTTAACTTAATATTGTAAACACTTTCACAAGAATATGTTCCTAATACGTCGTACATTTTGAAAAAGATTGGTCAAAAAGAAAATAAATTAATTTGGAAAGTCTACTTTTCTTTTGATGTAAAATATTCCAAATGTTTCATAAATATAATTTAGTTTCATATGCTGAATATTAAGAACTACCAATGCAATTAGATATCACTTGTTCTGCAGAATAAGTAGCGGAAACAGAATTATGTGTTTTAGGTATTTTTTACTGTAGACTATGAATACATGTATCATTAGTCTACTTTGACACCAATTTCCCCCATATACCCTGTATATCTCTATTATTTTGAAAATAGTTTTACGAATGTATCAGATATTTATATTTGATAATTGAAGTAAAAAATGTTTGATAGTTTGACTGTACTAAAAATAGCTTATGTTAAATAATGAAGGAAAATTTTTAACCATTAATTCTGGCAATTCTTTTTAAGAAAATCTAAATTGGAAGAACGTATTTCTACTCATTTTTTATACGAATATACAAATATGAAAAAGGAAATTCTAAAATTTTCAGACAGATTGGTTAGTTAGTGTTGTGTTCATTCAGAAGTCACATGATTTCTCATGGAAAGATTATTACTCTTGAATCGAGACTTTTAAGGGTGGGTCTTCGTAATTTACTTGATCTAAACTTCTCCATTATTAATAACGGAAGCCTAACTAATGTTAGAACAACAATTTTTTTATATATATATATCGCAAGGACTTTCAGCTGGTTGTAACTTGACTGAAATTTTGATATTTCTATCTCTTTCATTGAATTGTAAAACACAACTCATAATATGCAACTAAAAGAGTTTTTTAACATATATCGTACACAAAAGAAAATTATTATTACCAAAACTTTCAGTAAAACTAATTCTAAATATTTCTTCGAATCAAAATCTTTACATCTTATAAATATTTGAAACATTCCAGGTGCATTTCTGTACTTTTGTTCTATGCTTTTGAAAGTTATTAACTATTTACTGTCTAGCATTAAACAAAATAACAGTAGTTCTTGGGTTTTTCAAGAAGTCTTCTATAGACCAACTTTACTTTGCCCTTCTTCTTCAATGCCTTTGTATTCGGAACAAAAAGATCCTTTTCTAAACCATCTTCCAAATGTAAGGTTGGTCAAGCTCTTCTCTTTGTACCGTTTGATCTCACCTTAAACACTTTTTGCTGGTGCGAGCTTCCTCCATCCTTTTTAAGTACATTTCCCATTTTTTCTTTGCAATCTTGATATAATTTATTACATCTGGTTCCTTAAATGAGAGATGCATTCATGTGCATTCTTTGTCCTACACCATCCTTTTGTATACTTCCAAAGACACTTATCAAGAGTTTTCTTGTGAATATGCCTATCATTTCTTCTACATTACGAGTTATTTTCCAAGTCTCACATGCATTGGTCAAAACTAATCTTATTGAACTTTTATGTAAAAGAACTTTTGATTTTCTTTTTATTACCTTGGATTTCATATACTTTGGATATTTCAAGTGCCGGGAGCATTTCTAACTGGTATATTTCTTTGAAAGTTATTGATTATTTACCTTGTAGCTTATATAATAAAAGTGGGTAAGAATCAATATGTTTCCAAACGCATAATCTCCGCATTCTGTATTTAAGGAAATATTATATATACATATATATATGTGTGTGTGTGTATACATATATTGTAAAGAAAAATCAGATATATTTACTATTATTATTTTTTTCTCTTTGTTTTTCAATGAATGCTTATGATAAGGTCAAAGATTTTCTGTGGTCTACGGTTTATGTTATTAGGAAAACTGGCCATTATTACCTAAAGAAGAAGTGTGCATATAGGATTTTTTATAAATCCCGTTTTTAAATAATTGATAATTAATAGTTCTAAAAATAAATAATAACTTTTTTTTAAATTTTCAACCATTTTAAACATTTTCAAACAAAATTAATTTAAAACAATAAAAATTATTTTAAAAGTCCCCTTAATTAGTTAATTTTAGAAAAAAAAATGCTTCTGTCTTTCCTGGCACTAAAGCTGATTGTAGTATATTTATGTTGAATGTATGAAAATGGGAAGGAAAGACAAATATTTGTAGTCAGGTTAATTTTAAATTTGACATTACATCAAACAAGAAATTTGCCTTCCAAGCTTATTTTTCTTTTGCAGACATACAAAAAGCGTTTTTTATTCTCTCAACTATTGAAAGAATTTAGAATTACTAGAAGTATATGCCAAAATATTACAGTATGAAAATATTTGAAAGGATTTTTATATGATCTTGAATTAATACCTTGTATAAATATTGTACTTTAATCTCTCTAAAAAAAACTATATTTGTCTTCCTTAGAGAGTTAAGTTGAACAAGGCTACTGAACCTCTGATTAATAGATTATATATTTTCACTAAGATTTTTGTTATAAACATTTATTGTTAGATAATATATTTTATGCATTTGCCTAGTATAATGACGGATATAACGCTACTAGTAGCTTTGCGCCAGCCTTCGAACTGGGCAGTTTTAAAACCTTTCAAGGGGGCAGCCCAGACGCTCTGCTAGGAAGATGTACATTTCATCGCTGACACCATCATGTAAACTATTAAAGAAGTATTTAAAAAAACTGCTTGTGGCTAGGAGGTGTTATATTTTTAATACTTTAAGTGGAAATTTTAAGATGAAAAATGTTGCTTGTCACTCTTACTCATACCTACAAAGATGTGTATAATTTTGGTGACTATGGGTTCAGTAACTTTTTTCTTTTCTTGGTCAGTCTTAATACAGCACACAAAGTATCATACATAATAGTATTGATTGGTAATTCCATGTCATACAGCACTTCCATGAATGGGGGTTGCATATATGAAATCTAATGGGATTGTACAGCGATATGGACACATAAAAGAAATATGCAATAACTCCAAAATATAAAGAAATATCTATAATTCCTCTTATAGTCTTTTACCCGACTTCCGTAGTGTTAAAATAACGAAAATGTTGGTTAATCATGAGAAATAAATCAGAAAAGTTAACAGCTGCGAGCGTAACTGATTGTTCAATTTTCAAATACGTGTTCTTTATTCAAAATATTTTGTTCATAATTTTTAATAAACTCTAGAACAACTCGTGCTCCTCCATTCTCCTCTCCCTGAACGAGAAAAGTAATGTCACAGTCAATGGAGCAGAAGAAAAGAAATCTTACTGACTGAATGAGTTCCCAGACGTCTTGCCGTCGACATTTCGAGACATTCGGCGCCAGCGTATTATTCCATAAGCAGCATTCGTTAGACGCCAGAGGAAACATTATGTCTGAGATTGCGATGGATACAAATTAGCTCCGGAGTTAACGAGGGCTAGTGCTGTGTCACTATTTGTTGTAATTTGTACATTTATTGCTCTTAATGTTACAATATAGAAGTTACGCCCTAGGCAAAGAAAGATGTGTTTGAGACTAACAGTAAATTTAACACTAGAGCTCCGCTCGGTGTTACTTTGACACCAAGGCATGTAAATTGTTTTATAAAAGCCGATTAAATATATATATATATATATATATATATATATATATATATATATATATATATATATATATAGATAGATAGATAGATAGATAGATAGATAGATACATATGTATATATACACATATATATGTATCTATATATATACATATATATATATGCACATATATACACATACATAACACACACACACACACACACACATATATATATATATATATATATATATATATATATATATATATATATATATATATATATATATATATATATATATATATATATATATATATATATATATATATATATATATATATATATATATATATATATATATATATATATATATATATATATATATATATATATATATATATATATATATGTATGTATGTATGTATGTATGCATATATACATGCAGTCGACTCCCGAAATGTCGAAATCTGTTTCGAATTTGAGTTTAACTCGAAGTTTTTTCGAATTCCGAATTTACATCATTGTAAAAAGTAATATGTACGATTGTTAAATGTCTCGAACTTCGGTTACCTTAGATATATTTTTCTCGGCTCCAACGACTTCCGTGATATCGAGAGTCATATATATATATATATATATATATATATATATATATATATATATATATATATATATATATATATATATATATATATATATATATATATATATATATATATATATATATATATATATATATATATATATATATAATATATATATATATATATATATATATATATATATATGTATATATATATATATATATATATATATATATATATATATATATATATATATATATGTATATATATATGTATATATGTATATATATATATATATATATATATATATATATATATATATATATATATATATATATATATATATATATATATATATATATATATATATATATATAAATTGATACTTGTTGGAGTTTTAGTTAGTTCAGAAGAAGTCCAATATGTAGAAGCAGAAATAAAATTAAGTATCATTAGAAATTTGTTCCATAGTCTGTTGAATGAAATCTAGTTTTTAATTTTCCTTTAATGCAGTGTTACTATACAGATTTATCTTTTTAATTTTGTTAACTTTCATGCCATGAATACTGTATACTATATTTAAGTCTTGTACTGTTAGTAAATTATATCTGTTTTAGAGAAATGAATATATAATAATACAGATAAAAAGAATCATGTTAAAGCAGTATAGGTTGAATATTTATTATTCTTAATGTTCTGAATAGAACTTTTTTCATTCAACAAAATCTAATTATTATCAACATGAATCTGCAAACATCTGAAACTTCGGTAGTTTTTCGTAAAAATTGAAAAAAAAATGCTAATGGTCGCGAAAAAGTACAAATAAATTGATAAGGAACAGATTTAAGAAAGTACAAGGAAAAAGTTTTCTGGATTTATGGCATTTCTTATCCATCATATTTAATTGGATAAAGGACAAACTTTTTTAATCCTTTTAAAGATGGTTTCCCCGCTTCTAATAATCAAATCGCCAGTTTTATGTTAAAAGTTCATTTTTTTGTATTTACTTACCAGCGACTCGTTTCTTAAGTGGTGACCATAATAATAATAATGTGTTGCAATAGGAATTAATGGAAGGATTCCTGAAGTTTTATATAAACCTCATACATCTATACACTCAGTATTGGAATTACATGTATTTGACATTGCAATTTGTGTTAAATACTATGTTAAATTCTGAAATTATCTTTACATTAATTGGCCCTAACTAATTAAGTATACACTTTGTGTCATATTTATGATTAACATATTTTAAGTAACGGCATATAGAACATTGAACAGGAAGGCATTTCAAAAATCAGAAATACAGAGGAAGAAATTAATTATTTATTACAGCTGCAAAATTAGGTAAAAAATGTTGGATAAAAAAAATGAAATCTTAAGGAAAAGAAACAAAGTGAGTACAATTTCAAATTACATAAGTTAATACACAGGGTTACTTTAAATTAATATGTTGTGCTGTTGTGGTTGTGACAAATGTCACTAGGACAAGTATCAAACCTAACAAATGAAAAAAAAAATATTAAAAATACCTGTGAGGTTTAGCAAATTAAATGCATTTAAATTAAAAATGATGTTAATCTAAAATGAGGAAATTAAAAATATTTCACTTTTCATTGAGTATTAAAAGAATATTTTAAAACCGAATGTAACTTAAAATATTATGATGAAATTTAGACATTATAGTACTATCAATGACTTTTAGATCTTTGGTTTGGTTTGGAGTGCCACGATCTACTTTTTGCAACACGAGGGTTAATGAGACCAGGACCTACAGCTTAAAGCCGATTCCGAACGGTTACGAATATCCATGCCAGCCACTGTGGGATTTGAAGCCACGAACTCCGGTACCGAATGCCAGCACC
>CM063502.1:116945696-116970696 GCA_032207245.1 Pardosa pseudoannulata | reverse complement strand
ATTTTTTTTATTGGAAGTATAAACGTTTATTTTGAATAATTCTCAAACTGTATGTTGGCTTTTATCTTAAAATAATATTTGCTGATTTAAAAAAATATAGATATATATGCCTAGTGATAGTAATCAAATTATTTTTATTGGAGGTTTTTTTTTAAGGATAACAAAGTAATGTGTTGAATATTTATATTTTGATTGTTAGTTAAATATTTAGTTAAAAAAATTCTGATCTTTTAATTAAAATATATACCGAAAATTAACTTATGCTCTTGCAGAAGTTTTATATACAACCTGATAAGGGTATTAAATATATATTACTTTTAGAAAAAAAATGTTTTGTCAATCCTTTCTTTTTTTACTAAGAGCCATTATTTATGTATTACATTACAAGGAAATAATAAAATCTTTCTTGTTTAAAAATCAGAAATTAAGTTTTATCATTTATTTAACTGAATGAGCACGTTAAAACCGGAACAAGAAATATTAGTTTAATATAGATTGCTCACATATTTTCTTTATTGTTTATTTTAAATGACTGAGTAACATTAAAAAAAAATTCTTATCCCCGAACCGTTAAAACTTTCTCAAACAAAATTAAATTAACAATATTAAACATTCTTTAGTACATGTTCCGGATTGTCGACATCAACAATGTAGCCGCTAAACAAACAGTTATTCGCGTTCTTTCCTAAAAAAAGTAAAAATTTTCTAACAGTGTGATGACCTCGCAACTTGTCGGGACTTTTCTACATTTTGTTTTACTGTCTTCATGGTTCTTGCCCCTTCTCCATTTTAGTTCGGCATTAGCGTCTCGGTGGCCGATTTATTGATTGGGAGCGCACGGGGGTGAAAAGACGCAATCGCTGAAATTTCGGTCCCTGCGTCAATTTCAAACTCCACCCCTGGACGATAAGGGCACGCCCTCGAGGAACGCATGCGTCGCGCCACTGCAGAGAAGAAGGGGCGCCCTAATCACACGGAACATGCGTGCCAGCTGCCCTCACAAACTTTGGAGCTGCATGAAAATATTTACCCGCTTTTAATCCCCTTACATCATGGTCCCGACCGCTGGTCACGCGAACTCCCGAAGGGCACGTCCGAGCAGCCGCCAAAGAGTGTTCGCTTGACGGCTCTACCTGACGTAACGCAGGCTATCACGGAAAGTTTTTCGCAATGAAATATCCGACTGGTATTGGTCTAGACGTTTGAGCCGCGAATGTGTCATAGAAAATTAGACTGTCGAAGCACAATATTAGTCTGACTCCTAGCTGCCTTGATCCTGTCCCTCCAAAATACTAAAATTGGACTAATACTAGTGACCGCAATTAATATTGTACCAATTCAATTGATTGCCTTACCTTAAGTAACATATGCTGTTAAGGAAACAGTATTTCTCAATAAAATATCAGAATAATATTGATATAGACGTTAGAGTTGACAATATGTCATAGATAATTAGTCTATCTAAGCACTCCTTTTGACTGACTCCTTAGTATTACCAGTCTTGAAATTGTACCTCACATGGACTAAAATAAATAATAATAATAGAAGTAATGTGGTACACAAGTTTGGAAAGTACTGCGTATTGTCTCATTTCGAATGTTTTCCTGATTTTTTATTCTAAACAAAGCAAAAAACCCTACACAAATAGCCAGATTTCCAAAATAGAATTATCATATCCTACTGGTATTAGTCTAGATGTTATACAAAAGCTGCTAATATTTCATAGAAAATTAGTTTTCCAAGTTTACCTTTAACTGACTTCTGAGCACGTCCAGCTTTAAAAAAAAAAAAAAAAAAAAAAAAAAAAAAAAAAAAAAAAAAACTTTGCCCTCTCAACGTATAACACTAGTTTAATAGTTCTAATTGCAATTAATATGGTTCATAATTTTTGAAAGATATAGCATACCGAGTGATTTTGGATATTCCCCTACATCTTTTCATTTTAAATGAGTTGGATGCTAATGCTTCGCTACGGAGATTAAATATTTATTAGGCCAAGTCAAAACATAGTATCTTTTGTTTTGCGTTACGCAGAAAATTTTGATCAAACTTTAAAATTACCTTTTTAAGTTTATCTCTAAAGTATAAAGCCACTATCAAAATATTGTAATCACAAGTCATTCTGTTCTTGAGTAACATTCATTAGTCATTGAGTGGTAGTTGGCTTTTGAAAATATATGTACTTTTATTGCATACTTCTTTATTTGATCTTGACGTTTTATGGAATGAATTTGTGCATTTAAAATTGATAAAAAACAACAATTTTAAACATTTTATAAGTGACTGAATCCTTTATTACAACTAAAGAAATAAAAAATCTACACACAGAACGATAAATTTAAAAATAATAATTTTTTAAGATGATAAACGTTCGTATGTGAAGAGTGGTATACTAGATGCAGTATAATTACTTAGATTATTAATTTATGTGTTTGAGTAAAATTTTCACATAAGATTAAAAAGGATGAAAAAAAGATATTTTTAGATTTAGGACCTTTATTTGTATATATATAAAGCCCCTGGAGGACAGCGAACAATGCAAATATTTTCCCAAATCCGTTTTACACCAGAAATTAACTACAGTGAGAATTCTTTTTTAAAAAGTATTATATTTTATCTCATTAATTTAATAAATATTTAGGGAAGGCTAGTTAATTATTTTACCTACCTTGAACAATTTTATTTTATAAATAAAATATTTTTAAAAAGTTTGTTTCACTTATAAACTTTCTTTCATAGTTTAATTTTTAAATCGCAGTGTAGTTTTTCAGTCAAAAAGTGCATTGATTACAGCATATATCTACTACAAGTAAGCACATTATCAAATTAATAACACTGCGGAATTTCATTCTTATTTTATGTCTCTTCGTATAGGTCTTCATGTAGTCGAAAGATGTATTTCCAGTTATGAAATTTGAAGGTTCTAATCCCCACTGCTGGCATGGACGTTTGTAGACTTTCAGATACGGCATTAAGCAGTAAGACCTGGTCAAGTTATCTTTCTGATAACAAAATTTAGCCGTTGGACATCAAAGCAAACATTACAGGAAACAATCTGCTTTAATGTATTATTGTTAGCTTAAACATATTTGCCCAAAGCAAACCACGCTAGAAAAAACTAGTTTTTTGTTTAATTGTGCAAAACTTCTTTAAAAATTTGCACTTAAAATTTCTACATTTATTTTATTAATTTCTGAGAAAGTTGTCCTTAAGAAAAGTAAAGGGATGACACAGCGGTTTCACCCTATGATTTTAGCGATAACATAATATAGCATTTCAAAATTGAGTTTTATAATATTACACTAATAGACTCGAATTTTAGGCTATCGCAATATATCAAAACAATAACTGTTCATATTTAGCTAAAACGTGAAGATCTTAACTAAATATACACAATTTTTTTCCAAACTTAAACATTTTTTTTTTTCAGAAATTATTTTTCGTTAAATAACACTAAATTTTGTGTTAAAAACCCTGATATATGAATAATGCTTCAGTTGGTGAGATACTGGTGGAATATCTGCTGGGGAACTGGTCCTTTAAATCAGTGTCCTTGTATTATCAAATTTGAATTGTTGGCAGGGAAATTTGTAGCCTATTAAAATCAGCTTTAAAAATAGAACCTGGTCTAACTTCCTGTCAACTGGCGAAACAGTATAAGCTTTTTAATCAATCAACCAGTTAATCATTATTCCAGATTATTCCAAGAAAAATTACATACATGTAAACCAGAAACTTTATTTAATATGGTTATTGATTATAAATTCGTACATTTCCTTCTTTTAAAAGTTACTTTAAACCACTTAGATGGATTGGAAAAAATATTGCTCTTTTTTCAAGTACACCTACAGATAATTTCAGAAATTTCACTGAAAAATATTATTTAGAACTTCATTTCATGCTTTGTTGTACTGAAATTTTAATACATCAATTATTATATGCTAATACTAGCTGAATAGCTAGCAAACAGACCTCATAATTCAAAGTCTGTACCTTATTATATTTCGTTTGTTGGCATGAAAGTTTGAAGCCTATTAATGGCCACTTTAAAAAATAGTGCCTAGTGTAAATACCTGTCAACTGACTAAATAGTGTAAATCTTCCAATAAGTGGAACCAACTAAGCATTATTTTGGAGTTAACTAATGAAAGTTACGTATATGTAAAGAAAGAACTTTATTTTATATGGTCGTTGATTACATATTCGTAACATTCAAGCTTTTAAAATTTACTTTAACCCATTTGCATCATAAGCGCATATACGTACAGAAATATCATGCTTATTATCACAAAAATGCATATACGACCATTTGTTTAGGCAGATTTGGCATTTCTAAGTAGAGCAATTGTAACATTAGATATAGGTATCTTAAACACGTTTGTTTTTAAGCAATAAAAGCATTTTTTCCTACAAGGAACATTTTTTCCGTTTTTTAGTATGATGCGAATAAATGAAATCACATAGATTTAAAAACACAAATATTTTACATTTTTCAAGTGTACCTATAGTCATTTTCAGTAACTGACAAAACATTTCACTGCAAAACATTACAAGAATTTCATTACTTGTAACTCATGCTGATATGCTGCTTACTTTTTATTAGATATTAAGTTTTGGTTTGATTTGGTTTGGAGAGTTACGGTCTACTGTTTGTGCAAGACGAGGACTAATGAGACTGGGACCTACTGCTTATAGCCGATTCTGAACAGCTGCGAATATCTATTCCACAGTGAAATGCAAACAAGCGAACTCTGGTATCGAAGATCTGCGTCCTAAGCATTCGGTTATCGTTAGGCATCGTTAGGAAGAGCAGTTATAAATAGAATGTATTGTAACAACAAAAAATTATTAGTCTTTTAATTGATATAAAACTATAATATTAATCTAAAATATTAATCTTTTTATTGGAAATTTATTTTAACTACGTCTTTTCGACTTACTGTTTTAAAACTTTTCTCGGGTGTTATAAAATACGATATTGTTTAAATTTGAGAATTTGAATTATTTTTTAAACAGCATTTTGTTTAATTCTTTTATTTTAAACTAAAGCATACGGTGAAGCAATGAATAAGTATTTTCTTTGTATTTTCAAAAAATGTAGGATGATTTAAAAGGCAAACTAGAATTGAATTGTTAAGCTTGCTATAAAAAATAATTTAAGCAAAGAATATTGAATATAGTGAAAGAGGTTGAATGCTACGGTTAACATTTAGTGATATGAGGGATAATTAAACTGAGACGTACTGCTTAAAGACAATTTTGAACAGCTACAGTCTTCCTCACGAGCAGTAACTTCGCAGAAGCATACCAGAAATAGATTCCAAACATACAACATTTCAGGAATCGCGGTTAAATCCCCGAATTCCTGTACTGTAAGATCGTGATTTACCTGTTTGACCATCACCAGGCTGTAAACATTGAATTAACCCCTTCCGGTATGATTTAATAATGAAAAACTGTGCATGAAATAACCATTTAATTTTTATTTAAAAAAACTTGTTTCATTTTACAATTCTTACATATTCTTAATTAAAATCCACTTTTTACACAGTGTTAAATAATATCAGAAACAGTAAAATTAAGAAAATATCAAAGCAAAACATTAATAAGGTATACAGATAATAGTCTTCAAGCTAGTGGTACTTTTCAAAACAAAGTGCAAAGGAATTCTTAATTGTTTACACCGCCAAGTAGTCTCACTTTTAATTTGATTCTTGTAACACACACGGCATTTCTTAGTAGGTTTTCTTTTATTCTGACTCATTAATTTGGCAATGACTTGTACCAAGAAATTCTAAGTAGACAATATGCAATAGTGACTTGTGATTTTCACAAGTGATAAAAGTGTTGCCAAATTCAGTACACTAGAAATTTTAAACTAAATTAATTATCATATTTAACAGTAACTTTAATCGTATGACGAGTGTAGCTCGTCATTGTGCGGTATGGAATGAAAAACTAATGACGAGCTAGACTCGTCATTTTACCGGAAGGGGTTAAACAAAATGGGATTAAAATTAAAAGGGTATTTTTAGTAAATGGGAATATTTTTAGTAATGGAATTTATAATATAAGCAAGACGGTTCTGTTCATAATTAAAATAATGTATTATTAAGAAACAACGTTTGCAATACATAAACATACAATTTAAGTATATAATTAAATAAACTACTTCAGTATTGCACTGAACGTTTTCTTCAGAACTAAAGAAATCACTGACAGTTATAATTTATTTTTCTGCATAAACTTCGATTATTTAAATCAGTAAACGATTTGTTAATAAAGAATAAGATGTTAGCAGTATTAACCATTCAATGTCATAATAATGAAATACCACAGAAACTTATGCAAATAAAATGTTGGAATAGGGTGAACGTTTCATAAAATCTTGTTCCTATTACTAAATTTAAAAGATAAAAATTAAATTTGGAAAATTACCAAAAGGATCGAATTCCAAATTTGGGAGTGATATGGACCTTTAGATTTAAAATATCACAATTTAATAGCAAGTATTAAATTATAATACTTGCTAACTTTCCTGAAATATTATTTTCTTTTTATGAAACTGTATCTATTCATAATGAGATTGCTATAAAAAAATAAATATAAAAATTTGTGTATAGTTAAATACTTCACAGTCTTGACCTTGCGGTTTTTTGAGTTTTTGGAAAAGAGAATCCTCTAATTTTTCCATACTAAGCTCGGGAAACATATTTAACTACAAATATCCACTTATTTTCCTTAACTCATAATTTATTTAAAATTTTTAGAGTTTATAACACTCAGTATTTCCAGTTTTTTAAATTTTCAATGTTTTAAATAAATTGTTGTAGTTCATAAAATTTTTGGTAATTTACTGGTTTCTAACTCATGGCTATGGTAATTCAAAAAAAATATATTTAATCACAAAAAATATACAGTTTTGTAAATCAAATTTTAATGGTCTTCTTTACATTTCGTGAGAAAATAAACGCGTTTAATAATACACCAATAATGCTCTTTCCTTATGTCTATTCCTGTAAAGTTTTCTTTCTTCTCGGTTAGTTTTTCTGGAGAAAAGCCATCTTTTAATTCAAATGCTTTTATTCTTTATTCTCTAAATAAAACAATAAGTAGCATAAATTTAAATACAATATCTATAACAGTTCTGACTGCTTATTTGTGTGTATAAAGTTGACTTGAACATAAAACAGTTTATAAAAAATATGCATATGTGAAATTACTATTTAGCAGATAAAATCAACTGTAAATAAATTATAGGCAATGTTTATTTTACATATTTTTATTTTTTCATAAGTTATGTTAGCATAATATTCAATCACACAAGTGTAAAATTTCTTTTAGAGACTTTTTTCTTTTATTAGAGAGTTTTCTCTCGAAGCCAATGTGTATAGAACACAGAACATGCATTTCCTAGAAATGTTTTCACGCAAAGCAGATTAAATATTATTTAAAGTATAAGATATTAAAAAATAGTGACTAAACTGAGTTTTTTTTTTTTTTTTGAAAGAAGTTTATTATGTTTAACTTTAAATAAATGTTCACCTGAACAGCTAACTAGCAGTTCACTGACCTTTCACACTTCATCACTCAATTCATAATATTGAAGTGAACACTAACAGTGATAATTAAATAAAAAGAAAAAGATAAGATAAATACACATGTAGAATAAAAATAAGAAGATTTCTATTTTATTAATATGGTTTGGAGATCTACGGTCTACTTTTTGCAACACGATTTATTAATAGGAAATGTGCCAGAACCGAAATTATAATTATTTATTTAATTATGACTAAATTGTTAGAAAAGAAGATTCCTGATATGTACTACATTCCAGGACATTTCATAAATTGAGTACAAGAGTATAGAGTAAATTTATGACTCAGAATATAAGAACTTTGAAAAATATTGTTATTTTAGTATGAATAAAGCATAACATTTCATATAAGTCCAGAGTTTTCAGCTGACCAATTTTTTTTTCTCAGTCTACTAGTATTTTACAGACCACATGTTGGATACTGCAGCACCAAAGCATAAATCTCGCATTCGGTGTACAACTGGCATAGTTTTAAACACTGTTAAATCAAAGTAAAATTATTAATTATTAATATTTAAAGTAAAGAACTTTTACAAATTACTTTTTCAACTCCTAAAACCTAAACTTGTAACTTACTTTTACTATAATATAGAACCCTAAAAAAAATTTCCATTGATCAAAAGTACTTTTAGAAAAGTTGTTAAAACATTAAAAGTATTTTTACTTACTTTTCTATTCTTGCAATGTATAAATATTGGTATATTGAATATAAGGTTTGCCGAATTATTCCTTTCTTTTTCAATTTTTGTACCTTTTCATTTTGATCTTATTTCAAAGAATATACATTCGTTTTGAAACGTGTCAACATACCTATCCAGAAAACAGAAAGTTCAGTTCCCGATCGATTCTCGCAGGATCTATGTTGTTACTGTCAAACTTAAATAAAATATTTTATCGAGAAAGTGATTAATTGCATAAGATTTTATATATTTTCTTATTTTGCTTGCGTTTGACTCTGAAAGAGTTACACTTCACTAAGAAAGGTAAAATTCGATAAATTCTGTTTGGAACTTCTTCACGAAATAAATTTGTTAAGAAATGATGGATTGTATTAAATTATTGTTATTAAAGTTAAAATATTACTTTTAAAATTTACTTGAAACTATATATTTGCTTGTGACTATTAAATCACAATTTAATAATATTAATTTAAATAATATGATTGATTTAAATAATATGATAAATTTATTCAAACTATATTATTACTTCAAATATGGTTATAAGTACTTATCATACCATTTATATCTTAATGTTTCATATTGCAGTTATTTATTCCACATTCATACTGTTATAAATATGTAATATTAATTATTGCCAATTAGATTACTTTTTGTTTAAAATTTAAGCTATATCTAGTTCTTTACATTTTTATTTACATTTATATTTTTCTACGTCTTTGTGTTGTCAAAATTAAAATATTTTATTAAGAGAATGATTAATCGCATAAGCTCATATATTTTTACTTATTTAGATTATTTTTTAATTAAACAGAGTTCGATAAGAAGGGGGAAATTTGAAGGGGATAAATTAATTGTGTTAGAAACTTTACACGAAATAATTTGTCCTTAATAAATGAACTGCTGGTTAAAAAGTTATTAAAGTCGAAACATTACTTTTGAAATTTGCTATAAGTTCTATATATGCGTGCAAGTATTTCATCAAACATATTTTATATGCATTTATCATATTATTAAATTTTATTGTGCCATCTTGCAGTTGTTTTTCCCCGCAACTGTATTATTCTAAATATGTATTAAATTACAGTTTCTTATTTAAAATTTGAAATGTTTCTATTTTTTATATTTTTACTTATAGGGGTATTATGGTAATTTTTATCTACAGTATGCATGTTAAACGTTATAAAAAAATTACTTCTTATCAGAAGCATTGATGGAAAATACTACGAAATTACTGCTTAACATGAATAATAAGAGCTATTTCATGCTAAGTATGTTATAAATATAGTAATCATTACTCTAAGATTAAAAATATAGGCATACTAAAACTGCAGTATTGGGTGTACTCAAAAATATAAGTCCGACATTTGCAATTTGAAAGTATTGCCAGTTTTCTTTAGTCCTATTTTTGTTCCCTAACACTTTAAAAATATTGAAAACTTAAAAATCCATTTAAAAGTAGGTTTTATTTATTCAATAGCGAACGAAATCTATTCTTTGGGACGTATATGCCCATTAGAAAAAAAAGGATTAAAATGACAACAGAGCACTAATGAGGACTAGGTGCAATATTTAAAGTTCTTTAATTTTCACATTCATTTTACTCTACCGCAGTCCATAAAAACTTAGATTTCAGATATTTATAAACTTACTTTGACTCATAAATGGCCTAGACAGTAATGAATTTCAAGTAAAATATATCAAAGATATATGAGGGTTATAGTCGCACCTGAAGTATTTCATACATTTTTTTAAAGTATTTAGTGCAATTAATAGTATAACTTAAGTTGTATGTGGTGTTAATAATTACATGAACTAGAGGATGGTGGTTACTAAAAATTATTTTTTCTAGTATTCTCAGCTGTTTTTTAAATTTCAATGACATGGATATATCGAATTTTTATCAAACTTCGCTTAGATGAGTTTTATTATCCCCTTAAAGTGTAAATACAGATACAGAGAAAAAAAATCAATTATTGTATCTAAGGAGCTAACCCTCTTAGTATATTATTTTGATGCAAATTTTTATGAAATTTGTGTTTAATTGTTTAAAAAACAATTAAAATATTTAAAAGCAAAAAAATATTTTTAGTCAACAAATTTAATGCCAAAAAATCATCTTTTTAAGATAGTTTCGTAATTTTTATTTCCTTATCTGCATAATACTTTGATTTTGTTTGATTTTATATACGCTAACATTAAAAGTTCTAAATAAAATATATTTATAAATAAGAAATATGTTTATAGATAAAAATATTGTAAACTATAAATCAAGCTATTTATGGATCTAGATTATTAACTTAGCAAAACAAAAGAATCCTCTTAAACTTAAATTCAAAGAAAATCTCCTAATAGTCATCGTCAATAAGAAAAGTCCCCGACAAAATATTAACAAAAAATATTTTGAAAGATCAACTGAGTTTATCCACTACAATGGGATTTTCAGCAGTCTTACCCTAGACTGACACGAAACAGCTTTTACCTGATAACTGATTCTCGGATTGTGGTTGGTGGACACGAAAGTGACGTCAGAAAGAAAACACTCTATACAGAAGGCACTTTCTCTTTTTATGGCACTCCCAGTTATTTTGGTCTTTCATCCTACAACACTGAAAAAGAAATCTCCATCAAGTGATTCTCTGTCAAAGAATCCGTACTATGAAAATTTAAAACACTTTTGACTACTTTCAGATTTATCATAAATTTCAGTTGAGCTTTAATATAATGCTTGCATTCTAATTTATTCGACGATTCTAATTTTACTACATTAGAACAAAATAAAAAGATGTATACTCAATAAAAAACAGTTATAGTTGAAAAACTTCCAAGCTGCCTGTATTATTTAATACAGTCAATGCATCTGTAGGTTTTAATTTGGAAATGCGTGGCATAATTCCCATGGTGATTTTATAGAATTGTTATACACCTACAATGTTAAAAATATCGATATCTTTCATAATATTAATGTCTTTATCCCATATTTTCTAATATATTGAACTTTTTACTCATAAAATACACACCTAATGATATATTTTAACTATATGTAACCAATAATATTACATTTATTTTCACAATATTGTAAAAAAATATAGCGGTCGTTCTGATATTGGTTGGAAATATGTACTTATAAAGTAATTCTATAAATATTTAATTACTTTTGGTACTCATTTTTTATATTATTTTCCCCCAAAAAAAATTCTTAAAGTAATAATTGACTATTTAACTGACTATATTTTTACTAACCATGTATATTTTTTTACAAAGAATATATATATATATATATATATATATATATATATATAAGAATTCGAAGAATTTAAAACATAAATAAAAAATAATTGACCAAAAAATGTATTTTCTACCAAAAAATTGTCAAACTGTCATAAATATTGTAAATTACTTCACACAAAAATTATCATTCCATAAAGAATTTGAAACTACATTTGTAAGAAATATACATCAAATGTTTACAAGTTTTGCAATTAAAAATTACAAAATTTGTTTTAGTAATAATCAAGGACATCAGTTCAAATGATTAATGAGACTTTGATATAAAAATTAACCTTAATACTGGCTTTTGATAGGAAATATGAGAGTAAATTGAGTTAATTATAATTTATATGAGTTAATGTAAATTGAATTAATTTAATCCCCTGTTGCAAGATAACAAGAATTAATGAAATGTAATTCTTTAAGTTCTCTTTAAAAATGACAAGATTTTTTTTATGTTGCAGATATGTGATAGGGTTATATATATTGAGAATTTTTTTTAATCTTTAAAAGGAGTTACAATCTTTTCTAAATTTTCTAGCTTTAACCAATGCAATGGAATTTTGTGTATATTTCAAAATGAAAATACTGAATTAGAGTCAAAATAGAATGTTTTAAAGTTGATTGTGTAAGTGACACCAATTTTCGGGAATTCTGTAACTCGACAGCCTAAAACATTAAGAATAACAAATTTTATTTGATTAGCAACTAATATAAAAGCTAACACAAAAATATTAATTTTTAGTTTTCTCCTGTTTTATTCAACAACTTCTATTTTAACTACAAATTAATTTACTGAAATATTATAACGGACTCAGGAAGTTTTAATGTAATCAAAAATCTATTCTTCTTCCACTGAACTTGGGAAATACGATAAAGAATTTGAAACTACATTTGTAAGAAATATACATCTAATGTCTACAAGTTTTGCAATTAAAAAAATCACAAAATTTGTTTCAGTAATAATCAAGAACATCAGTTCAAATAATTAATGAGACTTTGATATGAAAATTAAGCTTAATGCCGGCTTTTGATAGGAAATATGAGAGTAAATTGAGTTAATTATAAATGATATGTTAATGTATATTCAGTTAATTTAGTCCCCTGTTGGAGGATAACAAGAATAAATGAAATGTAATTTTTAAGTTTTCTCTAAAAATGACAATATTTTTTAGTGTTGCAGATATTTAACAGGGTAATATAAGTTGAGAATTTTTTTTAAATATTTAAAAGGAGTTACTGTCATTTCTAAAATTTCTAGCTTTAACCAATAAAATGAAATTTTTGTGTATATTTCAAAATAAAGATATCGAATTAGATTCAAAATAGAATGTTTTAAAGTTGATTGTGTAAGTGACACTAATTTTCGAGATCTCTGAAACTCGACAGCCTAAAATGTTGAGAATAACAAATTTTATTTGATTAGTAACTAACATAAAAGCTAACACAAAAATATTAATTTTTCAGTTTTCTCCTGTTTTATTCAACAACTTCTATTTTAACTACAAATTAATTTACTGAAATATTATAACGGACTCAGGAAGTTTTAATGTAATCAAAAATCTATTCTTCTTCCACTGAACTTGGGAAATACGATAAAGAATTTGAAACTACATTTGTAAGAAATATACATCTAATGTCTACAAGTTTTGCAATTAAAAAAATCAAAAAATTTGTTTCAGTAATAATCAAGAACATTAGTTCAAATAATTAATGAGACTTTGATATGAAAATTAAGCTTAATACCGGCTTTTGATAAGAAATATGAGAGTAAATTGAGTTAATTATAAATGATATGTTAATGTATATTCAGTTAATTTAGTCCCCTGTTGGAGGATAACAAGAATAAATGAAATGTAATTTTTAAGTTTTCTCTAAAAATGACAATATTTTTTAGTGTTGCAGATATTTAACAGGGTAATATAAGTTGAGAATTTTTTTTAAATATTTAAAAGGAGTTACTGTCATTTCTAAAATTTCTAGCTTTAACCAATAAAATGAAATTTTTGTGTATATTTCAAAATAAAGATATCGAATTAGATTCAAAATAGAATGTTTTAAAGTTGATTGTGTAAGTGACACTAATTTTCGAGATCTCTGAAACTCGACAGCCTAAAATGTTGAGAATAACAAATTTTATTTGATTAGTAATATAAGTAATATAAAAGCTAACGAAAAAAATATAAATGTTTAGTTTTCTCTTGTTTTTCTCAACAACTTCTATTTTAACTACAAATGAATTTACTGAAATATTATAACGGTACTGGGGAAGTTTTAATGTAATCAAGAATCCATTCTTCTTTCACTGAACTTGGGAGACGCGAAATTAATCAGTATTTTCGATATTTTACTTCCTGATTTTTATCAGACGCTTTCCATTAGGAGGGGAGTTTGCAAGGGTGAGCAATTAAATTTTCAAGTATATTTCAAAATATAGATACCGAATTAGATTCAAAATAGAATGTTTTAAAGTTGATTGTGTAAGTGGCACCAATTTTATGGAATTTTGCAACTCGACAGCCTAAAACGTTTAGAATAATAAATTTTATTTGATTAGCAAGTAATATAAAAGTTAACGAAAAAATATAAAGCTTTAGTTTTCTCTTGTTTTTCTCAACAACTTCTATTTTAACTACAAATGAATTTACTAAAATATTATAACGTGACTGAGTAAGTTTTAATGTAATCAAAAATCCATTCTTCTTTCACTGAACTTGGGAGATGCGAAATTAATCAGTATTTTGATATGTTACTTGCCGATTTTTATCAGAAACTTTCCATTAAGAGTGGAGTTTCAAAGGTTGGGAAATGAAATTTTTAAGTACATTTCAGAATAAAGATACCGAATTAAAGTCAAAATAGAATGTTTTAAAGTTGATTGTGTGAGTGACACCAATTTTCGGGAATTCTGCAACTCGACAGCCTAAAACGTTGAAAAAAATAATTTTTTTTTATTATCAAATAATATATATAAAAAAGAAAAAAATATAAATTTTTAGTTTTCTCTTGTTTTTCTCAACAACTATTTTAACTACAAATGAATTTACTGAAATATTATAACGGGACTGAGAAAGTTTTCATGTAATCAAAAATTAATTCTTCTTTCACTGAAATTGGGAGATACGAAATTAATCAGTATTTTTGATATTTTACTTGCTGATTTTTATCAGACACTTTCCATTAAGAAGGGAGTTTGCAAGGGTGGGGAAATTGACTTGTCAGTAAACATTTCCAGTCAGGGAAGTGACAGCCCTGACTCACATTCCCTCATCTCATGTGTTCTCCCCAGCAAGTAATCTTCTCCCACATACCAAACACAAGCAGAACGATGGCTCGCTATTCAAGTTCCGCACTGTGTATACGATTTTTATTTGCATTTCTCACTGCGTTACGTCATTGTTTAAGACCTTTAATTTCTCCTGGAATGTTTACTCTCATCGAATCCGTATCAACTTGTTTCTTATTCTAGGCAAATTGAATCAGCGATAAAGACTGCTTTCCATATTTGTATAAAAACACAAAAAGAAAATTCAGTGTCTTTAAATTTTAAAACTATGTCCCATATTTAAAACGCTTTTTATTTATTTCGTAAAAGTTTATAAGAGATGAATAAAATTATAAAAATTGGCTAAATTGTTCTGAAAATTAGATAATTATTTATGCATTATCTCATTGCCTCATAAATATTTGTTTAACAGGTAAGCCAGAAAGTTTTTAGAATGGCATTTTATAAACAAAATTAAATAAAGACTTCTAATTTTATCATAGTTCTTCTTGTTTATAAGTTACATCTTTCTGTTAGTTACTGGTAATACACTGGTAATTATTGAGATAAAAAAGATTTTTTTTTAGTTTTCCACACATTTTCCATTTTTATACATTTTTTTACTGAATATTTACTTGTAAGAACTATATATGGTTAGATATTTTTATTTAATTTATTCTATTTTTAAATAAACACAAAAATAATTTCAAACTGTTTAATGCTATTTAACAGAACTAATTCAGTTTGTTGCATAAAACTCTCGAGGAATAACTCAAAGACAAATTATTTAAATTTTATGATAAAATAAAACTGAATTAAAACCCGAAGCAGAAATATAAAAAATTAACCTAATATTATAAGATATCGTTATTACTGTTAAAAAATATCAACAAACCAGTTACTTTACGTTTTACTCTTTGTTAAATTTTTATTGTTTATTTTACAAGTTATAAAATTTTTTTAAAAAATACATAAAATACTCAAGTAAAATTAGACTAGTACTTTGAGGATCAGATTATTTTTTTTCTTTTAATAAGTATTACTTTACAGCTCTTATAAATTTTTGTAGATCACTCAAGGCTATTGTGATTCTTGCAGTAATGGTATACATTGTTTGCTCATCTCTTCTATTTTGACCCCATAGTACGTATAGCATGTTTCTCGTGTTTACTAATCACTCTCCAACAGTTTCTGGTCTTCGTTGAGCTACATCTAACACAAAGTGAATAAATACATAAAGTTTGTAAATCAAGGGGACATTTATTAATTATATTTTCACTATCTTATTCAACTTTACTTGCTAACGGGTTTACCAACCATTTTAAAGCATCATTACCGCCTCTAACACCTACAACTGGCGAAAAGCCGGACAATGAATTCATGACGCAAAGCCCTAGGTTCGGTCTCAGAGACCTTTATGCTCACTAAAAGTTATAAATATCGCACCATTTTCATGGGACTACTTGCGATATAAACCAATTCAAGTGTCTTGGACGACTACGCATGATACAACCTCCTACTCCACACTAAGCTTAAACAACATAATAAAAATAAACACTAGTGTTCCGTGGTACCACACGTGGGTTGTTCAACCTTAAAATGATAAACAGTGTATTTAACATCATGTGTTCTTCATACGAAAAAGTATTTTTAAAAAGTTTTCAGACATTTCAAACATTTTAATGATAATTTTAGGTGCAATTAAAAATTTTACTTTTAAAATGACATGATAGTTTATCATTTAAGAGATATAAATATAATTCATCGAAGAATTCATCAGAATTCATCAATAGATTAATCATATTTTCTTAATGTCACCTAAAATTTTTGTCTAATCATAAGAATAAATGTAGTGTCAAGAGCATAATAAGACAACTGTTAAACACAACAATCGCTGAATTACATTCTTCTGTTAAGTCTAGAAAAGTTATGATGTCACATAATTAAGTTGATAGCTATATTAACGTCAGTAAAAATATCATTTGTGTAAATGTATAATTTTTAGAGATAATAAAAGTTGGAAAATAAAGTTGAATTTGTAGCAATTGAAAGGTTTCAAACTACATAAATGTAAAATTGTATTAATCAGTGGATACTTCTTTAGAAAGTCTCGAGTAGAAAACCGAAAAATTATGGACAATAAACCAAGCATTTTTATCCGTAATTCTTAAATCTTTTTTTAAGAGCTATGTGTTTCCTTTAGAACATACTTTTAAACCAAAGAAATATATTCTCAAAGAATTTTATGTCTCAGTATGTATGTATGTTTGTGGATGTCTACTTTATATAGCAACTACATTAAAATTAAAAAAAATTATATTTCAAAATGACATTTTATGTTCAAAAAACTCATTAACTAAAAAATTTATTAAGATCTAAAAAGATATGTCTGTTGAACAAAACTTTTAAGAACCTCCAAAAATAAATAAAAGATGATGGTGAGGGGGCAGTAATAATTTGATTTGAGAGCTATTTTAGAGCTAAAGAAGGGGAAACTGGTGTGCAACCGTTCTAATTTTTGTGTTGGAGAGGATAGAGGGGAAATAGATTCTTGATCTTCTAGAGCTCTGCAATATAAAATATTGAAACTGATGTGAGCAATCGTAGAAGATAAAAGATAGAAAAATGATTTGAAATTTATGCACTTTTACTAGATGTTATGCTACCTTTCTAATTTTTTTGAGTGAACAGAAACTTTCAGTGCATCAAAACTTCAATAATTATTCTTTTACCGTTATTCGATTTCACACAGAATTGCACATTTATTCTTGTAAACATACATTTTTATTCTTAGAAAACACAACCGTTAAATAAGCATGTATTTAATACATAATGCCTATGGTCATATTTTTGTTACACTCTGTGCCAATTCCGTCATGATAAATCGCTATTTTTAAATAAGCATACAAAATACTTAACTGCTGTTGAATATTATTTAACAGAACCTAAACTGTTTGCTACATAAAATGCTATACAAATAACTTAAAAAGAATTATTTTATATATTTTATAATTCAATAAAATTCTATTAAAACATAAAACCGCAACAGTACTGATTATGGAAAAAAAAACAGAATTTATTTTCATGTGTTTAAATCAGAATTTTGTGGGTACTAAACTTTCTGCTACGTAATTATTTTTATTCAGTATCAACGCCTATCAACTTTTAGTGTTCTTAACAGCATTTCTTAATATTTTCATCTCGACTTTATTACTTATCTGATGAAAATAATCCCAAGCAAAAAGATTTAGCATCTTATTAGCTATGAATTATACACAAGTTTTGTAGTTGAACAAAATATAAACCAAAAAGAAGATGAAATATACAAAGTGAATAAATTGATTTTAATATAAGTTTAAAGCAAAAATTGTATTTCATTTCTTTTTGCTTTTACATTTCAATAATTATAGGGTATTGTTATCCGTAAAAATTGTATTCTAAAAGTTATCAATTAATAGAGATAATGATATTACATAAAATTTGACTGTTATCTAAGAAATGTTTCAAAACAGATTTATAAAAAACATTCACAGTAGATTCATAAATTTCACACTAAAGCATTTATTAATTTTTTATCACTAGATTTTCATTATTAGCTATAAGCAATACAAAAGGTTTGTAGTTGAAAAAAATATAAAAATAAAATACAATCTAAAAATGCATACATGCATTTAAATATGAAGTTAACGGTAAAAATTGTATTTAATTCCTTTTTAACAATTTTTAATATTCATAAAATGTATCTTATTGTTACCTTTAAAAGCTATATCCCAAAACACATTATCAAATAGGTATACTAATATTACAGAAAGTTAACTGTTATCTAAGAAATGCTTCCTGACAGAAGAAATCCTCATAAAAATCACATTACAGCATTTATTAAATTATATCATTAAGCATGGCTTGCTTTTGGAAACTTTTATGCTGTTAATCTATTTTGTTCTCAAAGTAGAGTGCGGAATAATGCAAATTTTCTTTGCTTCTTATTTTTATTTTTCATCTTTTTACACGACTCTCTTGAGTTTTCATACGCTATTTGAATAATTAAAGCCCTCGCTTTAGAAAAATAATTATCTCAGTTTTCCAGTTTGTTTTGGCAAAGTTGTTTCTTATGAGTGTGGCGATTATTAAAACAATGAAATAACACTTTTTCAGCTCAATTTTCATTTCTTGATTTATGGAGTGTTGTTTATTAAGCTTACACAGGTATTAAGGTTGTATTGATTTTTTCGGCAATTGAAATTGCAAAAACTTATGGAGTCTGGTAGCTTTTAACTGCTGCATTAGCCTACAAAGACATCTATATTCGATCTCCTATAATTATAAAAATAAAATTTATACATTTATTGGTTCTTAAACAATCTCTTTTTATTCTTTGAATATATGGCATAATACATTTTCTAGTTTCATCATAAACATTTTTAACTTATGAAAGTTAAAAATATAAAGTTACCACTGTGCAAAAAACAGTGGTTGAGATTTAAAAATCTCAACCACTGTTTTTTGCACAGTTATCCAATTGCGAACAACTCTGCACAGTTATTTTATTGAATATGCACCATTTTTTAGGTTTAACATATAATAATATAATGTGTCCTTAAAATGTCAAATTATTATATTATACAGTTGTTATAACTGTGAATGACAGTTAAATTTATCAGAATATTTTTTTTTAATTTCAAAAACTAACTTTTTAATTTTTTAAACTTAGATTAGAAAATTTTCAATTTATAATTCGCCATTTTAAAAACACATTATACTATTATATTTTAAACCCAAACGATGGTATATATTCATTATAATAATTGTGGAAAGTTGCAAGCAATCAGATAACTGTGTAAAAGAATGGTTGATATTTAAAAAATTAAAAATTTTCTGTACAAAGTGCAAAATTTTTCATGCCAAGTATTCAAATAAGAAAATTTGTTTAATAACCAGCAAAAGTTTTAATTTTCTAAACAAATATTTTTCTATAATATAGAAGATTGAAAATAGAGATGTATTTTAAGACTTTCGTAGCAGTGATAAGGTACCCTGAATCCTTAAACTATTATCTATGTAGCCCTAATTTTTTGTTCCCTTTTATATTAATATATTCTTAACGATATAGTAATGCTTCACTTTTGAGCATTTTGACTAAGAACAAGATTATATTTGTAAGTAAATATCTTTTAGATAACAGTGCAAAAACACACATTTTTTAACAAGGAAATATTGCGGTACATATTCAGGCACCGTTTTCGGAATATCTAACAGACCTTACCTTGAAATTTTGTAGTGACCTTATAACTGCTATATTTATATCTTATAGCAGAATGAATTGTGTGTGATTTTTCTAATTGGTATATAAACTTTATAAATCAGAAAATGTATTTATAAACATTTATTTAAATTTCATATATAATGACATCAGTGTTAAGTCGGGAATTTTTGAAGCAGATATTAAAAATTTGATTTTGGTAAACTTTTTTCCCATTTTTATAGCAAAATTCTTAAAGAACATAAACTCAAAAGGAAAACTAAGCTTTAATTTTTTAGGTCAGTACGTAAAAAAACTCAAATCTAAAATATTTAAGTATATAGCTATAACAGAAGCCAAAACCAGACTTTTGAGAAGTTTTAGAAACCACATTATGACACATTATACCATTATTTTAATAAAAGTCTTCATAAATTTGTAAATTTCGTGTAAAAGATATATACTGTAACACCTAAAATATAAAGGATTTATATTATTGAGCTAAACAGGTTTAACTAAAAAATTCCTAGTGTTTGTGTGTGTGTTGTTTGTATAGATATATGTGTGCTTGTGTTGTTTGTATATGTGTGTGTGTGTGAATGCGGGTGGTCCGGTACCAAAAAGTAGCGCAATACCATTCGGTCATCGTCAGGCATGTATATACATAAAATGCCTATTTTTATATATGTAAATTAAGAATAAAGGACCAGCCCTTATTTTACATTCTGAGTCATAATACAGTGAATGTTTGCTCTCTCCCGCATTCATTAAATTTAAACCAAAATCCAAATCCAAAATCAGACAGTTCCTAACAAAGTTCGTTGAAATCACATTTGATTCTATGAGATACGAAGTTTCGGACTGCATTTGCCACACTTATTTACACCACCATTTTTTACCACCCAAATGACCTAGACTGTGTCAACCTAGAGCGAGAACTGTGTTGATTCGCATTGAAAATACCTTCGCTCAGCGCTTTCTGGATGGTAGAAATACCAAATAGTCGGCAAAAATGACTCAAACAGGCTTAAAGTTCGAATGAGTCGCTCAAATCACATGAGAATTCCATTAAAACAAGGGAAACTATTGCATGCGAATTACTTCATTCTTGAGAAATGGAAGTAATTGTGCTCGTTCAGTTGAGGCTCTTTCTTCGTCATAATATGGAATTAAAATTGGGAAGATATTTTAGCTATTTATTAAAATAATTTTTTAATGTATTACATATATATGTAATTGTCTATTTGGTGATCTTATTTAAATTGCAGTCTTGACATTCTGTTGCTCAAAGAAACACAAAGATTCAGAGCCACATTTTTGACAGGTTTTACTTTCGCGACGATATATAACGGCTCTGCCTCTAAAGCCATTTGAATGAGAAAAAAATACTAACGATACGGAGGTGTTGACCAATTATGTGTTAGTTTTGGGATCGCGGAGTAGCAATATTATACTAGTAATGTTAGTTATATACGCGGTTATATAATTAGTGCTGACTTATGCAGGATCCAGAATGGAGACCTATAGCTCTCCAACAGGTTACTAGAAATTAGTGGAAAACAAGGGAATTTCATCAAATGGAGAAGAGGTGTATTTTAGGCATAGAATCGTCAAGAAATTATTGCAAGATATAATTGCAGCTTAATATAAATTATAAGATACTACACACACACACACACACACACACACACACATATATATATATACATATATATCTGTAATATATCAATATTATTTAACTTTAATATTTTTCAAAAGCCTCCTCTCTCCACTTTTAATTAATTTAAATATCTTTACCAGCCTCTAAATGGTTTAATCAACGGAGTATTTTCCACTTAACATTCCTTTCTGTCATAAAACGGTAAACTTTCTGTCTATAGGGCAGTTTTCAAGCTGGTGGCAAAACATGATTTCGCGTTTTGCTGATATTGCAGTTAATTCGCTTATTAAGCTGTTTTTGTTGTGGGAAAATTCTTGTTGTCAGCGCTCTTGGGTGTACTTGTGTCAGAGCAGAGTGAACTCTGTGGCTTTTGATTGTATATTGTCCAGAAGGATAGATGTGCGGTGTTGCCGCTCTGAAATAAAGTTTTAAAATTAGACTTCTGAGTTCTCTTAAATATGAAGCCCGACTGCATTCTCATTACTTATAGCTGTTGAGCTTTCTCCTTGTGAAGGAGTGTTATAAAAAATGGATTATATATATATATATATATATATATATATATATATATATATATATATATATATATATATATATATATATATATTTATTTATATATATATATATTCATATATATATATATATATATATATATATATATATATATATATATATATATATATATATATATATATATATATATATATATATATACATATATATATAAAAGATGTCAGTTTTGGCTAACTCAATTGAGGTTCAGATATAAAGATTTGTTATGCAGAGAAAGACAGAGCTACATTTTCACAGGTTTATTATGTACGACAATCTTAGCTGCTCTCCTCAAGAGAAAGCCCTTAAAATTGATCAAAGGACTGGTGGAACGAAAGTATTAAACAGTTAGATGTTAGTTTTGTGATTACGAGAGGATGATGCCTTTCTTTTATACATACTTATAGAATTAGTGATGACTTCAAGAGCACATAGCTTGACGAATGGGTTTTGTCAACACGGGTTGTAGAAGAGAACAAAATGATCATATGGTTGTGTTTTAAAACATTTTATGCCTCAAAATGCTTTAAAACATAACCCCCGCCTCCGAAAATTAGTTTAGAATATAATTATAATTAAATTGGTTAATTTGATTATGGTTATATCTTAAAATAAGTATATATATATATATATATATATATATATATATATATATATATATATATGTCAGGATAAAAATATAGAGTAATTTAAGATATTTAATTAGGGATTCTTTTAATGGGAGTAACGCGCCTCGCGTTATTAGTCACATAAATACGGCTCACGCGCAGTGATATAAGAGAGAGAGAGAGAGAGAGATAAGCAATTACTATAGCAGAACTGTGGCTCCTCGAAGTAGTGAAAACTGCCTTTGTTAGCAGTTGGGCGCCAAATGAGATGCCATGTTGATTAGCGTGTGAAATGGAGTAATAAAGAGAAGAAAAGAATGACTTGAGTGTGAACTGATTTATATATTTATCAGTGTGTTTACTCGGACCACGACATATATATATATATATATATATATATATATATATATATATATACATATATATACATATATATACATATATATATATATACATATATATATAAATATATATACATATATATATACATATATATATATATATATATATATATATATATATATATATATATATACATATATATATGCGAAATACTATATATAAGTTATAGTTATTTATAATATATAGCTATATATAATATATACTATAGTATTATACTAAATATGTGAAATACTTTACTTTACGAAAAATGAGCATAAGTTACTATCAAATACTGCTTAAAATGATACTAGTGCATTTAGAAAAACAACAGATAGAAAGAAATCGCACAAATATTAGGAACTTATAAAAAAATAGCTTGTCTGTTCAGCATGCTTTATTTACTAAGCCTTTAATTTATCATCTATAGTTGAAACATGATAAAATCATTTATAGACAAAAATATATCCTATTTTGTGATATCTATCCGGAATTATTAATCCTAATTATACCATCACGTTAACAGTTATTATTAATTATTCCCGTTCGTTTAATAATGACCTGAAATACACAAAATAGCAGTGAAAATCCTAGACAATTAAACTAATGATCCGGGATTTTATCGCGTTAATTTAGAAAATAAATGATGTTCAGTCTGTAGATAATTAATCATGAGACCTCAGACATCGTCTGTCGTAAATTGCATTTGTTCAGATTGAAATAAACAGAAATTGCTTTAAATTAAAAAGGTGAAAATGTTTAAGTTTAGTAAAACATGCTATCATTAGCAATAAAATAAATTCTTAAAATAGATTTTAAAAAATTATACCTAGTATTTTATTAAATGTGTGGTGAAATATGCAATTACACGCATACGCCTACACAAACACATATTTTCATATTGCTTATATAATTTTCCAGATTCCTGACCAGGTAACAATGATTGAATCCCCCAAAAATGCATTTATCAATAAATGCAAGAAATAAAAAATATTTATTCTTTGTTTTCCTTTGCATGATTGATAAACTCCTTGTTGGATAATAAATTAGACCTTGAAAACTTCGACTTTTGTTAGAATAGACGTTTGTTATTATAGACGGAGTTTACTTCGGGTTTGCAAAAATCGGTAAATGCAAGAAATATTTTAAACTTTTTCTCTTGGACTAATGATAAAAACCAATTTCCTGTTCAATGCATATGATAACTTGTTTGGTGAAACACGCTGAGCTTTTAAATATCGACTTAAATTTGTGTATTACAATTATGACTGTAATTTGAATCGCAAAACGTATAACCTATAGTGTAAATACCGGAAAAATAATATCTCTGATAAAATCATGGAGATTCTTGGCAAATGATAGAAATTATTCTTTCCTGGTTTAGTAGTTAAAATGGGTTCATTCTTTTGAAAAATACCATTGCAATACTAAGGTACCTACGTACTGCGGGCAATTCCTCTCCGATGCAAAATTAAGAAGAAATTTTTACCTGTTATACCTTCGCGAGAGATTTTGCAGAATATGCAAATTAAACTTTGAGAAACAAAGGAGATACCCTGAAAAATGATCCGATCACCTAAAAAAAATTTTTAGTAACTTCTTTGTGTGTCTTTCCAAAGTATGCGAATTATGATAATTTAAAGACCAATAAAATTTCTGTCATAGGGACAGTTTGTATTATCTGATTTTAACATGGAGGAAATGGCTATTATTAAAATTACTTGCTTTTATTGCTCATAAATATATATGTATGT
>CM063502.1:116823196-116940696 GCA_032207245.1 Pardosa pseudoannulata | reverse complement strand
CTGGCACAGAAAACTCTGACGTTGGATATTTTAGCAAGGTTTCCTCTGAAGGGATAATCAGTTATAATTAATAGGGAGGAAGTTAGTCGTATGTGTGCAGATAATGTTACATAAGAGATGAAACTGTTTCTGCCTGTATCTTTTGCAAGATATACACATGATAAAACATTTGACGGTACAAAAAAATACATAGAGACAATGCTTTGTATGGAATAAAACCTGTTTAAGGCCTTCTAAATACGCTTACATATACTTAAAGTATTCAACATAACTGGGGATTAATTCAATTTATTTATTCAATCAAGAGATGTATGGTAATAATTATTAAAAAACTTATTCTTAAAATATTTTTAATAAGTATTTTTTACATTAAGTATTGTTAACGCAGGAGAAGTGCTGTAAACAATAAATCAACCTACAAACTAATTCCGTTTCATAGTATTTTTAAAATATCCTCCTATATACTAGTCTTTATTATTTACTATTAAATTTTAAAGTTACTTTTAACTCTCATTTTGCATCGCATTTTATTGAAATGAAGATACTAACATAATGATGTGTATACATTAAAACTCTTTACTGCCTGCATTACCTTTCCATTAAACTTTCTAATGGAAGATGACTTTTCTATTTTCTAAAATAGTAGTTTAAGTACTTTTGAATATTTTGAAAGTTATGTCATGTAAAGAATATTCAATTTTTCTCAATTTACAGAATTAACGAGTGCATTTGAGACTTTGCAAAAGTCTAAGAAAATAAAAGATATTTCGTTAATTTCTAAAAAATTAGCAGAAATTTTAAGCAACTTTCATGAAATATTGACTTTGATATCGCAATTCGTGTATCCATTGTCCTGAAAAAGAAGTTTTAAATTATTTAGCTATAAATGTGTTGTTGATAGATACCTGTTTTCTAAAAACCGATTTTTTAACTGTTTTTCCTCACTATATGAACGGTTTATACCAAATTTTCTTGAAATACCCATAATTATAGATAAATATCAATAAAAAACAGAAATGTTATAATAAAGAAGACTAAATATTTTTAACTTCGTGTATGTGAATGATATAAATTTCGTATTTGTATAACTTTATACCCCAATATATTCGAAGAAATTATGTGGGAATTCCTTTGATTTCTCTTTAATACTTTTAAGAGTTTTCAAAGAAAACTTAGTATCATTACTTCTTTACTTGAATACCCTTTAAACATACCACAGATATAGACAATTTAATGTGCAATTTTTGTAACTCAATTAAAATTTCCAAGTATTAATTTTCCACAACTGCATTTTTATATGAGGATCAAATATATTAATTAATGTTTTATTTCAATAATAATGTATAAGTAAGCAGTTAATAAAATAAAACACTGCCTATGTTTTATTGATAGCTAAAGTTATTTTTATGCACATTTCAGCTTTTGATAAACTAATTAAAAGTGTTTAACTGTAATTTATTTGTTAAAATTGGTATTATTAATTATCGAAACTCATTAGATTTCGCATTATAAGGATAATATTCTTACCTTATAGTTTAACTTATATCACATTACAGTTTTGCCAGACTGCTATTGATACAGACATGCATCAGTTTTTTAATTACATTTACATAATTTTTCAGTAATTATTATTATTGAGAATAAATCAACAATAAAATATGTTTTAATTTTTAAAAAATGTTCTCTATTTATAAAATAGACAGAAAGAAGTTTTAATGAATAAATATGCCACCAATTTTTTTCAGAAATACCAAAGATGGTAACAAAACCTGAGCATGCAACTATTTAATATAATTTACATACTTAAACAATCTAGAATACAAATTAACAAATACCTTGGTACTGAAAGGACAGTCGGAATGTTTAATAAATAAATATTAAACATTTATGTGATATTGGTAGTAATAAGTTTATTCTTCAGACCACCAGCATTTAATATAACAACATATTTATAAAATCTATCAAATTTCTTGTATTCAATAAATATGATCATCTATATTTCGATAACTTATTTGTAGAAATTAATCATATTTGACTATTTCAAAGACACGTTGCTTGGAGTTTATTATAATTTTAAAATAAAATTTCAACAAGATTTTACCTGAAGAGATCTGATTACATTCGACTTTTTTTTATAATATTTTAACTTTTAATAACAGTAAATATATAAAAATTAAGTCACTGTAAGAAACAAGAAGATAAATATTAAATATACGTTTTTCCATTTATTTAAGAAATATATCGAAAAAAATTGCAATGTTTTCAGTTTGTGGGAGTCTTTATAAATATAATTAAGTAAAATAGTTTTCATTTTTATAAACAGAGTTCTATTTTTAACTGCATTTAGATAAAACAAGCTTTTATATTAACGCTGACTGTATTTTAAAATTTAATATGGTTAAAAATCCAAACTATAATGGCCAAAACTTCATGTTTTCCTACTATTTCATTTTCATATCCTTTTATATCTGCAACAAGTACAGAAATCTCTAGTATGAATCCTGCCTTTTATATTATACTATTGTAAATTTGAGAAAAAAATTGCATACCATTTGAAAAAAAAAGTTTTCGAGATATCATGTTTTCTCTTAACACTCAAAGGAAAATCGAAAATGAGAAAAATGCATTTTAAAATCCATTGCTCATGCTTCTAAATAGTGTTAGTAAAGCTATGTAAATAGGTACAGTAAAATACAGCACTTATATTCAAATGTAGAGTATAGCAGAGAAACTTTGCTTACTAAAATTTTGATTTTAAAAAAAAACGTAAAAAATCAAAAAACAAAATGGGTCCTGTTTGAATGTCCATTCCGGTATCGATTTGGAGTACAGACCTGTGATAAAGTTACTATATATACAATTACGATCATCAAAAAAAAAATCAAACTGCTGTCAAAACCTTAACCAATGTAGTTTAAAAATGAAAAAATAGAAAATTAAATTATTAGCTCAAAGAACCTATTTTAATTTGATCATATCTCTGAAGTGACATCTCTAGTAGGTCTCAAATGCAATATCGAATTTCATTTCATTCTAGATAATAGTTGTTAACCCCTTCCGGTAAAATGACGAGTCTAGCTCGTCATTGGTTTTTTATTCCATACCGCACAATGACGAGCTACACTCGTCATGCGACTAAAGTTACTGATAAATATGATAATTAATTTAGTTTAAAATTTCTAGTGTACTGAATTTAGCAACACTTTTGTTACTTGTGGAAATCCCAGGTCACTATTACATATTGTTTATTTAAAGTTTCTTGGTACAAGTCACTGCCAAATTGATGAGTCAGAATAAAAGAAAACCTACTAAGAAATGCCGTGTGTGTTACAAGAATCAAATTAGAAGTGAGACTCCCTGGCGATGTAAACAATTCAGAATTCCTTTGCACTTTGTTTTGAAAAGTACCACTAGCTTGAAGACTATTATCTTAATTTTACCGTTTCTGATACTTAACACTATGTAAAAAGTGGATTTTAATTAAGAATATGTAAGAATTGTAAAATAAAACAAGTTTTTTAAATAAAAAATAAATGGTTACTTCACGCACAGTTTTTCATTATTAAATCGTACCGGAAGGGGTTAATAGGGGTCTTAGATTTGTCGAAGAAATAATTACAGAAACAGGACCTAAATATATGCAGCTATTGTTTGCGCTTTATTTTTCTCTCTTTTTCTCAATACCTTACTAATTTTTCTATATACCATTTATAAAAACATAAAATGTTAATATAATATTTACATCTATTAATGCAAATGTTCCAAACAACTTTCATAACACCGAAAATTGTTATTATTAGTATGAAGTACACTTTTAAACACCTTATCGGTTTTATTTAATTTATTAAATATGCATAAATTTTTGACACACCTTTCTCCAATCATTAAATTTCATATGAGACTCATTGAATTTTACTTAAAAGTATCATGATGAACAAATTTATTTTTTCTACATAATTAAAAACAGCATTTGAGGTATATTAATTCAAAAAACTATTAGTTCCTCTGATATTGATATGATTGATGAGCGAAAGAGTCAAGGTCTTTTAATACCTTTCTAGCAGAAAAATCTTGATCCATCATGAAATATAAAGAGTGTTGCTTGTATAAGAATATCCTTTTAGAAATTCTTTAATAAGGCTCTAACTTTAAAAGTCCTTCTATTTTGTCATTTCGAGTAATATATATATATATATATATATATATATATATATATATATATATATATATATATATATATATATATATATATATTATTATAAATTATAAGTGGGACAAGAGAATTTTTAAATACATATATTAGAGATTAAATTTTCATGTCAAATTGTTGCCAAATATCTGTTTTCTGTTAATAAAATGGATTTTATATTGGTGAAGCAGCTAACTTACAATGTATTACACACATATACACACACGTATATATGCTATAATCATCAATGAGTTACACAATTTACTTTCAGTTAAATTTCATGATTTTGCTTTTTAGTATCCCGATGTTCAACTTGTAAATAACATTAAAAATTGAATTTTCGTAGGTTTTTCTTCTCTTGGTTATACGTCAGTTTTACTCAGATATTATAATCACACAAAATATGAACGTGTACGTATGTACATATGCTTGTTTTTATCCACCCATATATGTACATGCGTGTGCTGCGACATACATATACATGCATTAACCAAATGATGCAGAAAGCATATCTGAGACTTCACTTACGAGGCAGCATTTTTTCGAAGAGAAAAGAGGGAAACGGGGGGTGAATATGTGCATATATATATTACCCTCCCCTTTCTGTAAAGAGACGAGAATTTAATGGAAGGGGGGAGGCCACAAGAGGAGGGAGAGATACTCTGCCTGATGCACTATGCATGATTAATGGCCGACTGTTGACAATAGACGCTCGTAGTTAACAGAAAAATTTATGCAGCTGTCCATTGTAAGAACTTTGTTGTAGGTGCTCTGTCAACTGTACAGACAGATAAAAGCCCTAGTACCGAATATGAAATGTGGTTTTGCGGTATTTTTTTCATATATTTTTTCTTACATAATAGGTTGAAGCTAACTTCGTGTTTGGAATCAATGTATAATTCCCGAAAAGAGAGTGGATAAATTCTCATGGGACTTGTAAAGTGTCTAGTTCAGTTTAAATCAAAATGATAATATATAAACAAGCTCTTAATTGAGAAGACTACATAAATACTGTTAACAATAGACGTTCGTGACTAACAGAAAATTTCATACAGCTGTCTATTGTAAGAACTTTGCTCTAGGTGCTCTTATAAATTTGCAGACAAATAAAAGCCCTAGTACTGAATATTAAATGTGGTTTTGTGGTATTTTTAATATATTTTTTTCTTGAATAATGGCCTGAAATTAATTTCATGTTTGAAATCGGTGTATACTTCCTGAAAAGAGAGTGGATAAATTCTTATGGGGTTGGTAAAGTGTCTAGTACAGTTTAAGTTAAAATGAAAACAAGTTCTTAATTGAGAAGACTGCACTTAAATATTGTTGACAATAGACATTTGTAGTTAAAAGAAAATTTTATGCAGCTGTCTATTGTAACAAATTTGTTTTACAGGCTCTGTCAGTTGTACCTACAGTAAAATGTCCTAGTATCTATCAGGAAGGGTGATTTTGCAGAATTTATATATATATATATATATATATATATATATATATATATATATATATATATATATATATATATATATATATATATATATACTGCATACCATCTTAAAGCTAACTTCGTGTTTTGAATCGATGTACAGTTCATGGAAAGAAAATTGAGAAATTCTCCTGAGTCTGGTAAAGTGTCTAGTACAGTTTAAGTTAGAATGAAATCAAGTCCTTATTTGAGGAGACTGTTTTAAATACTGTTGACAATAGACGTTCGTAACTAACAGAAAATTTCACGCAGCTGCCCATTGTAAGACCTTTGTTGTGGGTGCCCTGTAAATTATATATATTCTCTGACAATTATATAATATTCTATACAAACAGATGGAAACCCTAGTACTAAATAGGGAGCTTTAATTTGGGCATTTTTTCTGTTGCTAGTTTTTTCTTACTTAATAATTTAAAAGTAACTCGTCGCTCAAAATCAACGCAATATGCATAAAAAGAGACGGATCAAATTCTCAGGAGCCTGTTAAAGTGTTAAGTATAAATCAAGTCAATCTGAAGAAAAGCCCTTAATTGGAAACGTTGTACATAAATACTTTTTAAAATAATCTATCCCTAATTATTAGTCTTACATTGAGTTATATATATTAGTTTGCGCTCTTGTTAAAAAAATCTATATTTTTTATCCCAGAAGGATTTACACACATGTATATATATATATATATATATATATATATATATATATATATATATATATATATATATATATATATGAGTATATATGTAAATATATATATATATATATATATATATATATGTGTGTGTGTGTGTGTGTGTGTGTATATGTGTGTGTGTCTGTGTATCCATGTGTATATGTGAGTATGTATATATATGTATATATATATACATATATATAGTATATTTTAATTTATGTTCGTAAATTACCAAATATTGCTATATATGACGAACGAGTTAACCTATTCCCATTCTTTTCTTCAATGTATGTATTTTGTTACTTAGGCGCAATTACCCTTTCAATGGGATATCTTTTACAACTAATTATTCAACTTAAATTAATATACATTGTTAATTTTTCACTTAATTAGAAATTATTTTGTAATTTTAGTAGTTTTAGGTTTTACTTAAATGAATACGTTGAGTTTTATGTTGAATTACCATATACTGGTTTAAATTTCCATTTTCCCCTAAATACAAATTTTAAACCAAATAAAAGGTACCTTGAAGTTTTATCCGGAAGAAGAATAATCTGATCGATACAATGGTAGGGTACATTGTTCAGCGAAATAAATTGCTCAGGTGTGTCACCTTGAGTAAGTATGGTCAATACTAATGCATACATTATTGATTTATTTTTCCCTTAATATCAAAATATACTATACTAAATGTTATCTCATTAGTTTCTATCCTTATTAAACTGAAAGAGGAAATCAGCTGATGATTTCTATACTGATAAACACAGTAATAGATAAAAGAAAAAAATTAAAGATGAAATTTGGATCTCTCTAAATGAAAAAACACAATATCTTTATTATATTTGCTAAACCTAGAAGATTTAAAATATATTGTGAAATTTTTGCTTCTCTTTTTAAATTTATTTACTTTAAGAACCATAAACCATTTGTATCACATTATTGCATATCAACAACATACTACTGATTTCGAATCTAAAATAAGGGATTTGGCATTATATTTATTAAGATCTGTCGGTATATTAGTTTAAGCTAGGGTTTATAAGCTTACTATATAATACACACACACACGCATATATATATATATATATATATATATATATATATATATATAGATAGATAGATAGATAGATAGATAGATAGATAGATACATACATACATACATACATACATACATACATACATACATATGTTTGGGTATATTTGAACATACGTTATAAAAAATATGTCTTTTTTTTTCAAATTGTTATATAGTTTCAGTTATTAAACTATGATCACAAATAAAAACGGTGTTCTACTTTATTAACAGAAGAAGAATTAAATATTATGCCTAAAAACGAAATGGAAATCAAATCACTAAATCTGGCTAGGATGACCTTTGCAAACCCAAATATATTCATCCCTATTTTTCTAATTAGAATCCTAGTTTTAAAACTTTATATTATAATTGAAAAACACTATAAAAAAACATATATACGGTCGAAGTTAGATGAATCAAGCTAAAGGCGTAATTCTGGGTAAAACTATTTAAAGAAGTTAAGCTAACCTCTCTTTGCGAGGGACATTTATCAACAGTCTTATGAAAGCCACCCTTCCCCCCATTACTTACTGGACGGATGCATGACGCAAATTTAGCAACATTGAGTCATTCGCTCTCTATAAATGGACTCATTGGAACCCGCAGCGGGCATAATGAATTACGGATAGGGGCTTTCCACTCCTTCACTCCCCTCCAATCTCCCCTCTTTTGCACGGTCACACTTTTCCACGGCTCCATTAGTGCCCTAGTCACAACAGCCCTCCGCCCCGTGTCATAGACTCCGGCTCTTAATCCAGTGTAATACCTATCTGTCTGTCCCAAAGGATTACTTGTCGTCACGGGGAGAAAGGATCAATATAGGACCTGGTGCATTAACAGCCTGCGATCGGTGAAGGAACCCCCCCCCTCAATTCGGAATCCAAATACTTAGAGGCAACAGGCTTCTTTTAAGAATTAAATTGACTTAATTCTCACATATGTTAACTTGAACTCCGTTTAGGGTTATGGTATTAGGTTTAAATTTTAAAGGTAAGGAATAGGCGGTGCCATTTCATTGACAAACGGAATCCAAATATTAGAAGCAACAGGCTTCTTTTAAAAAGTAGACTGAATTCTTGCTCAAAGATGTTAAATGCTTTTAGGAGCATAGTATTAGGCTTAATTGTCAACCTTTTGAATTACTCTTTGCAGGTATGCAATATACTCAAAAATGATATATTTTACCAAATGAATTTTATTAAAGTTTTGTTGGTTGTTGCTATCCCGCAGTACTGTAACTAAATACATTTTTCTCATAGAATCCGTACCAAACAGTGATACTGAATTTAATTTTCTTAAATATTTTTTTACACCCTTTAACCAGATGCACATTATTATTACTGAAATAAACTTTGAATTTTGTAATTATAAAAAATGTAGATACGCTGCAATAGATGTCTCACAAAGACCGTGTCGAATTGTTTATGTAAAAATAATTTCTGTTCAAAATATTTTATAATATTTATAAAACATATTGTAGTAGAAAATACACTATGTTTCAATAAATTTCCCCTTTACGTTCTAAACGTTTTAAATATTTTTACATTTTTGAAAAAAAAAATGTATTCTAGTATATCAGGAGTTTTATTTTAATTTGAAGCTGCTGAGATAAAAAGGGTTAAGGACAGACAATGGCTGTGAACGGGGAAATAAAAATCCCACATTTTATGAAAGCTTATTAACCAAATACGCTTGTGTTCAAAATTAAAAAGATTTCAGATTTTTAGGATGTAGAGGTTCCTTTTTCTTAGTCATGAAATTATGAATTATTTTATCTTCACAAAACTTCTCTTCCCTCACCCCCCAATGAATCCGAACGATGGCCGATTGGTTAAAGTGCTGGACTTAAGTGCCGGAGTCCGACTCCCACTATGGCATGGATGTTCGTAGCCGTTCGGAATCGGCTTTAAGCAGTAGGTCCCGGTATCATTAGAACTCGTGTTGCAAAAAGTAGACCGTAGAGCTCCAAACCAAACCAACCCCCCCCCCCAATGAAACTTATCACAATGGATACCAAAAACTCCTCCCCCCTCATCTCTACATAAATTTTAAATTATTAAATAGGTTTAAAAAATACTTAATTTTATCAGTCGCGTACAAACTTAAAACACAATCTTTACACAAATTGCATCTATAATAAAGTTAAAAACGAAGTATTAAATGCCCTTTTATTTTCTTTAAATATGTATATTAGTCTCAGTACATATAATGTCATACAACATGGCAAAGCAAATTTCTTATTACGTAATTTTCTCTTTTTATAATTGGTACATGATGATGCTTCAGTATGTACATGATGATGCTTCAGTTTCAGATGATTGGCACATGATGAATTTCCAGCTGGTTACTATTGAAGATGGCATATATTAATCACTGCTTAAATTTCACATTTCGTTTACTCCCAAGTGTCTATAACAGCTTTTATTAACCCCTTCCGGTATGATTTAATAATGAAAAACTGTGCATGAAATAACCATTTAATTTTTATTTAAAAAACTTGTTTCATTTTACAATTCTTACATATTCTTAATTAAAATCCACTTTTTACATAGTGTTAAATAATATCCGAAACAGTAAAATTAAGAAAATATCAAAGCAAAACATTAAGAAGGTATACAGATAATAGTCTTCAAGCTAGTGGTACTTTTCAAAACAAAGTGCAAAGGAATTCTTAATTGTTTACACCGCCAAGTAGTCTCACTTTTAATTTGATTCTTGTAACACACAAGACATTTCTTAGTAGGTTTTCTTTTATTCTGACTCATTAATTTGGCAATGACTTGTACCAAGAAATTCTAAGTAAACAATATGCAATAGTGACTTGTGATTTTCACAAGTGATAAAAGTGTTGCCAAATTCAGTACACTAGAAATTTTAAACTAAATTAATTATCATATTTAACAGTAACTTTAATCGCATGACGAGTGTAGCTCGTCATTGTGCGGTAGGGAATGAAAAACTAATGACGAGCTAGACTCGTCATTTTACCGGAAGGGGTTAAAGCTATTCATTCATATATATTCAGCATAAATGGTAGATGCATTAATGGGTTAGTATTTGAATATTCAATTTTCTTATTAAATATCTGAATTTACAATTTTAAGTTAGAGAAATAGAATAGTTTTAACGATTAAAAATAAAATGCATACTTTCCATTTCTATTGACAGAATTATTCTGTATCTAGAGAGTATCAATGAACTCCTGTAATTCAAAATCAAAGAATCTTTTCACAAACTAGTCTTTGCCATTTGCCTGCTCTAAAATGTACAGAGTATTCTCGAAAGAGTCAAGGAGGTCATTAAAGGAACTTCATTCTCTCATCTGAAAGGAAAACTATTGATTCACACCGTTTCCGTCTGGGGAGCAATAAAACTGTTTAATTACAGAGAGATAAATGCTAGTAAGATGGCATAAAGATAAGGAAGGAGTTTTTTACTTTGTTATTCAACTCTTAACTATTTTAACATATACTTTAAAAAAATAGTTTTTGTTACGAGAATTGTGATAATGTCATTTACAAGATGCAAACTATGAAATACATCTTTATATTTATTTAAACTATTAACTCGTACTGTTTCTGTCTGATCATTAAAACAGTTTAATTAAGCAGAAAATCGATATGCTGTTGAAATGAAAAATAAAATAATGCTATAAGTAGTGGTTACTTTAGCATTCAATTTTTTAGCATTTTAATATACACTTTTGACGAAAAAATTTATTAAGATGACAGTCGACTTTTTCTAGACAAAATTTGGCAAAAATTTCATTATTTATATCTATTTGGGTTGTAAATTATAACTAAGAAGGAAAAGCAAAAATGTTTTTATAATATACTGAGTCATGTCATGATTATAGTTATTACCCGAAAATACAATTTTTGCTAATTACTTTAAGTATTTTTTTTTCCAAACAAACATTTTAATATAATATGATTACTTGATATACTCCACGAATTTCTCCTTACTCTCTGAATTTTATCTACTATTTATTTCATAGCATATAAAATTAATAAGTTTTGAAATACAAAATCTGCCAGTTCTACACTTAAAAAATTATAGATATTTTGTGGGCAAGAAATGAATATTTTCAATGACACTATTTTTTATAACTTCCCACTAATGCTTAGGATAACAAGTAAGTTTAACAGTAATGTCTAAAAGGTATCCTGTAAAAAATAGTCATATTATGCATGAAACGGATACCTACAGAAAAAATTTAATAAAACTACTTTATAAATAATAATTAATAGCTAATAGTAAATAAATAATTAACCCCTTCCCGTAAAATGACGAGTCTAGCTCGTCATTGGTTTTTCATTCCATACCGGACAATGACGAGCCACACTCGTCATGCGATTAAAGTTACTGATAAATATGATAATTAATTTAGTTTAAAATTTCTAGTGTACTGAATTTAGCAACACTTTTGTTACTTGTGGAAATCCCAGGTCACTATTGCATATTGTTTGATTAAAGTTTCTTGGTACAAGTCACTGCCAAATTGATGAGTCAGAATAAAAGAAAACCTACTAAGAAATGCCGTGTGTGTTACAAGAGTCAAATTAGAAGTGAGACTCCCTGGCGATGTAAACAATTCAGAATTCCTTTGCACTTTGTTTTGAAAAGTACCACTAGCTTGAAGACTATTATCTTAATTTTACCGTTTCTGATACTTAACACTATGTAAAAAGTGGATTTTAATTAAGAATTGTAAAATAAAACAAGTTTTTTAAATAAGAAATAAATGGTTACTTCACGCACAGTTTTTCATTATTAAATCGTACCGGAAGGGGTTAATATTTTATACAGCAATTTTAATCACATTTACATTAGTATAATACTAATAAAAGACTAATTTTTAATCAAAAATACATTTTTAAAAATATGAATTAGTTTTATATATCTACTGCCACTTTAGAGTTATTATGGTAGCATCACTTATAATATGAAACTATGAAACATATCTTCATATTTATTTATTTTATTTCAGGATATCTCATTATATTCTCCTGGTAATAAGCATCATTATGATGTGCCTCACCATGGCAATAATTCCTTTATGTGAAGCTCTCTGGATATTAACCATCGTTCTTGCAATTATGGGTTTTTTCATGGGCACAATCGACACGGTTGCTAATGTGTCAATGATCAGGATATATGGAAAAGATGTATCTCCGTTCCTGCAGGTACAGCAAATCCTTTTATTATAAATTAACATAACTGCATATTACGTTTTTATTGAAGGTCAAGGAAACCATGATTCAAGTTGTAACAAGAAAACTAAGGCATTTAAAAACCTACTCATGAAAGTGGGTTAGTTCTGTTTTCTATCTAGTTTTTTAAATCTATCTAGTTTTTTAAACTCCTGTCTTACAACACTCTTTTAAGAAATCGACAGGAAAAGACACCATTCAACCACTGTCTATAGGAAGAAAAATGGTAATGTTATAACTATTGATCAGTTTAGAAAATACCCTAGTAAACAAAAAGTTAATGTATAATTATTTTAGATTTATGAGAGTTTAGACTAAGTTTTGCATTTAAAAGCGTATATACATTGACGGCCAAAATTTAAGAAAAATATTAACGTTCTACAAAGAAAATTGACTTATTTTTCTATTTCTAAGGACTTGATCAGTATGTTTAAACTTAGTAAATGCATTAATTACAGTTTCGGCTGGAGATTCGAGCGGCATTGTTTAAACTCAGTAAAAAGGAAAAATTAATTTAGTTTCTGTTGACAATATTTTATTAAAATTAATTTACATTTTATTTTAGCATATAAAAGAAATTAAATAAGATAAAACTTCATCTAAAAATTATCTATATAAATCGCTTTATATATTTAAAGCGTTAGCATCATATGGAACACTGTATATTTAATTGATTTTGAAATTCAACCAGCATACTTTGAAATTAATTAGAAAATCATCTATTTCATTTCCCGATGACATCATTTTATATCTATGAGTTTAAATCATTTAATGGTAACTTATATACTTTATGGTTGTTATTTTTATGTTCTTTAAACCCATTGTTCTATTTTTATTCAAAAAGTTGTTTAAGTCTGCTACTGTGTGGCACCGATTTCGGAAAGAAACAGAGTGCTGGTTTTTTTTCAGAGTGCTGGTTGCACACTGCTGTTGCTGATGTTATATATATTAAATAGTTTTAATGTATGAGATTGTTGGCCCCAATAGAGTTTAAGTCTAAAGCAGTCACCAATATTTCATGAAACAGAATGAAATATGAAAAGAATTCTACGTTAATGATTTTATTCCTTAGACACCAAAGTAATAGCGCTCTTTGGGTAAGGCTTTTTATTTCCCCAAGAAGTAAAATTAAATTTGGAGAAAACAAATTAACTACTTATTAGGATAATATTTTGTACATTACACACACAGACGCACACACACATATATAATACATTATACATGTAATAGCATACCTCTTGATAGCTACCATACAAAAGGAAATTGTGTGATTAAAAGTACAAAGTACTGAATGGTTTAAGCACTAATGAGCCTTCTACAAAAAATATGGTTGTAGGAAGAAAAGAATCTTATTAAACCATTAGTAGATAAAAGTATCGTACTATCATTGAATATAAAACTTAGACTCGCGAAGTTTTAGGCACCTCAATGTCATGCTTCTTTCATGTATTTAATTCAGTTTCTGAACTCAGGAGAGAGAAAGTGAAAGCACGAATTTTTAATGGCCTCAAAAAATGGCTAATAGCAGATGCGCATCCTTTTTAATCAGAATTCAATTGAGAACCATGCATGGTCTTCATTATTTCTAGTTGTAAGAAACCTTTATGCCATTTAAAAGGTCTAAGAATTACTCTACATTGATAGACAGCATGCTTTTCAGGTTAAATGAACTAGATGGTAATATGTGTATAAAAGTTCACTATCTTGACAGTCATTAACACAATTTTATTGAAACCATCAGTGGTTTCAATGCTACACAAGCTAAAAGAATTCACCATGATAAAAAATTTATGGATCAAAGTTACTAAGTAAGTTGTGATATTCACATGATGGCCGATTACTCCTGGAGCTTTCACCCAGACCATCCTGAGAAGTGCAATTCTTTTTTGTGATGAATGACCCATAGGTGTTCCCTAACTTGAGTACGTTTTAAAAATTTTAAGTATTTTGAATACTTAAGTGCATTTAAAATATAAATTTTATATGTACATACTGATTTGTCCCTTTTTAACTGAATTCTAATTTGATTAAGGCACGAAAACGTTTTATACTAGTTTATTTTGAATACATTAAATTTTATTTTTATTTCGAAATTTTTTATAACAATTTTAGTAATTATTATTAAATATTTTTACATACAATATAATTTTTGTGATTTTATTTTGAGCTAATCTGAAATGTAAATTTAATCTGTGGCGAGATTTTACATCAGTACATTAAATTTTTAATGAAGTATGCTTTCGTGCTAAGGTAACTTCTGTATTATCGAAACAAAAGCTGATATGTTTGAACTTGTACTATTTTTAAAATCAGGACCACAAACATATCCTAAAAAAGGTATAAATTAGAAAGTAATAAGTAAATAAATATTGTGTATTGCCCAGAATAATGATAATGAATCCAATGTTGTAATCTGTAAGTAGAGAAGGGTTTTTCATTTTTCATGGATTTGAATGTGGCAAAAGAAGTCGATTCCCATAAGAATGCAGATCCCAAACAAAAGAAGATATATTTGCTACATGACTAATTGTTTCTGTAAGTTATGACTAAGTTTGCAAGTTAAAATCGTCTGTCGGCCGTGATCGAGAAAGTGTTGCTTCGAAATTGACTTGTTGGCCATTCCTGCTCGAAACTATCAATTCATAAATAGTTCACTTAAGAATTGTGCTTTGTCTCATCTCTCTTTCAGGTAGTTCTTTCTCTTCATAGATATTTATGTAACTGGAAGGAAAAAATGTATTATTTCTATTGATATCTGCACTTAACTTATTATTCTTTTTAAATGTAGGTCTATTCTATCATGCAGTCCCATCGATGACAGAACAGTTAAAGCTGATGAAGTGACAGCTAGTGGGTTGTAGACTTTGGAATTCACCTCTCACCTATGACAGTCTGACTATGCTAGGTTCTCGTGGCTTATCTAGTATGTCATGTAGATACGGTCCAATTCCCTTAGTCTGTAATCCACGGTAGGCATCCCTCCTATGTAAGCATGGCTCTTGTGCAAACCTTGCCCTAATAATCCAATCCAATCAGACGTCCATTTCAACCATTTTCCTTGATACCCAAGACTGATTAAAATTTTCATGCCCATGGTGATTTTCCTTAAAATTTGAAGACCTGCATTTGAAGACTCCCTTGTCTGCATGAGAATAGAACAAATTTACATAATATACGGGACGGCGTTTTACTAATGCTTAACCTTTACTACAATTAAAACATAAAAGGGTGTCCATAGAAGTCCAGTCTATCCGGATAAAACTTAAGAGATTGAATTAATATTTTCGATATAAAACCTCGCAGGAAACAAAAGTTAATTATTAATTTAATTTGTTTTAATTTTTTTCTGTCTATTAATCCAAGAAAATTGTGAACAAGAAAACCCCTTGATTTATAAAAGTTGTTGTCACTTCTTAGAGAGGGATAACTTCTAAAATACAAATTGTCAAACTATATTTGTATTCGTTTGATTGAAGTTCGTTTGATATTGAATCAGTGCTATTTCGAACTGAAACTTAACAAACATTCCCAGTGAAAAATTTCAAAATAAAAGGTTTTCGAACTCCTTATTTTAAAAAATATTGAATTCTTCTGAATTCAATAACTGTTGTCTTTCTGTCAGTCATCTAAATATAAATTACAAGATATTGGGATCTTTATCTCTACTATAGGTTTCAGTAGTATTTGATTCATTTTCTGTAATTATTTCACATTGCATGCAGTACATTAAATAACATTGAGAGCTACGTTTTTTTATTGTATTACTTAAAGTTTTATCTGACATTAGATAAAGAAAAATTTTTTTTAATATAAAATGCAAGGTGATTTTTAAGAAACTTCTAGACAATGGTAACTTTAACTGAAGTACCCAGTGGATGAGTTGTTATATAGGGATAATTTACCTTTATTTGAAATATAAAAGCCTTATAACAATTATATGTAACAACTTATCCAATTATATTGCCCGTAATTATACATTTCTGGTTTTTGCAAACCATATTGTAAAATTCTTAAATCTTTTAAAATTTCGTAAATTTCACATTTGAATTTTAAATTTAAGATTATACTAGACCACTAATTGGAGTAAAAATATTTTTAAAGTATATTTATTCTAATATAAAATTGGATAAAATTGCAAAATTTGTTAAAAATTATTTCAACACCTGTAAATTAATAACTTTATTAGGGTATGAGTAGTTTAAAAATTAATTCCTAATTTAGAATTTGAGTGGCTAAAATCTTTGTAAAGATTTCTTTAAATATAAATAATTAAGTATTCATTTTTTTTCTTTTTACATAGTAAATAAATTACGTGAACAGAAGATTTTCATAAATATAATAAAGAATAATAAAGAATAGTGTATTAATAAAGAATAGAAGGTTTTGGAAAGATAAATTCATAGTTTTTAAGTTTAATAAAATAAATGCACTTCCATGTTTTGTGTAAGATTACACAAAATTGCAGATTTTTCTGGGGTTTTAAATAAATCCAATCCTGTTTTCTAGAATTTCAAAATTTTACATGACGATATTAAACAAACAACAAAAAACGGAAAAAGTAAATAAAGGATCGAAAAAGATTTTTTTTCTATTATGTAAGCAATAAAAGTACTGTGCCATGGTTCTTAATGCCACTTTCGTTTCACCTACTTGTAGTGTAAGATAAATAGAGATTTTGATCACAATAAATAATCCAAAAACGGGAACATTTATAATTTTGACTATTTTTTTAAGTTATAGGAAGAGTATTAATAAAATTGAAATAAATTTTAAATTATGCTTCTTTTTTAGTTTTATTACGGCTTTTGGGAAAAACTGATTTCTTATAACTTACAATATATTTCTTTTCGATAATTATTAAATCTTATACCTTTATGCGATTTTGAAAAATAAAGATATACGGTTTAATATTAAGTACAAAGGTTTACACCAGATACAAATGACGCTTCAATGTGATAAATAGTTTTTTTTGGGGGGGGAGGGTTTGGTTTGGCAGCTCTAAGGGAATATATTTGCAATTCTGAAGATTAAAGATGGAGAATGAATGAATGGAATAAAAGAAAATGAAGTTGTTTTCTAGAGATTTCTCTCTGGTACTTTTTGGACACCCTTGCTTTTTGATGCATGTCAGGATTTTTAATGAAATAAACTATCACAGTTTTACCATACAGCTTTGAAAATAATCCAGCCACTTTATTTATCCCCTTCTGATTACCATAACGTAGCAAAAATTTCCAAAACTAAATAACTAAACTAATGAACTTTTGCAGGCTCTCCATTTCTTTTATGGTGTTGGAGCTTTTATAAGTCCTATGATTGCCCAGCCTTTCTTACTGAATGAAGACTGTTCACCTTTTATCGACAATAATTCTCAACCCGTTCATATACTTGACCAAAATGAGAGCCTTCCAGCCCAGAATCTTAAAGAAGCCCAAGAAATGACACACATCGATTATGCATTTTGGATTATGTCTGCTTTAATGGTATGCTAATTTTTACTCATTAAGAATATTTACTGAAGTTTTTGTAAAATGAAAGTTGTATATGTATATAAAAGATATTATTTAATTGTTTTCTAAAGGCAGTTGTTGGTTTACCATCATTTAATTATCCTTCACATTTAACTAAAAACATTTAAATTACTCTTCCTATTTTCAGTGTACAGAGCGATTTTAAAAGCTGTATGAATTGGAAATAGTTATTGTGTGGTGAATCCAACTTAAAGTTTATGTATTTTTTTTTTTTGCAGTTAAGTAATTACAAAATACACTGTTTTCAAAATTCCATTTAAGAAATTCTGCATTTTCTTTGAATTTACTAGCTATTTCAAACAAAGGGTTTTAATTTTGTATTCTAACAAAAGTATTTCAGTTTTAATGTATACATATACATATGTATACATATATACATTTTTAATATAAACATATATATGTATGTATGTGTGTGTTTGTGTGTGTGTATGTATATATATATATATATATGTGTAATATCGTGATCCAGAGTTAAGGCGAATGGAAAACAGTCTTCTTGATAATAATAGTTTTATTAACTCATAGTTCTATGGGAGAACAACTTGCGCCATTTTCATTGTTCGTGGAGGAGCTAAGCGTGGAATAGGTGTTCACAGTTCCATGTCCAAGTGCTGACTGAAACTTATCTGCTTACAAGCTCATCAAATAATTCAAAAATGCTTCGGCCTGACCGGATTATCCTAAAAGCTTACGCGAGCGTGGGTGTTTTTCATTTATTTTATTATTATAAAAGATTTCCCTTTTTAAAATCGTTTATAACTCACGTAATTCCAACTGCCCCTTTTCTAGACCTGATATATATATATATATATATATATATATATATATATATATATATATATATATATATATATATATATATATATATATATATATATATATATATATATTATATATTACTGATCCCGTAAAATACTATAAAGGTGAAAAACATATTTCTTTGGGATAATATTGTAGTAAATGGTAGTCTAGTTTCAATAGTACTGTTGATATTGAGAAGAATTCTATAAATGGAGCAATTTTAGTTGTTTTAGTTGTTTATTTAAATGCAATATTTATGCTTCTTTATACAGGTTCCTGTCGTAATCTTAAGTCTGTCCTTACTTGGAAAAGATATTTATTTGAAGATGTTTAATAAAGCTGGAGATATCAATCAAAACAAGCAGGATCAGTACGAGAATGCAGATGCAGGTTTGTTTCATTTCACGACAATCATGCTTGTGATTATTTAACTGCGGTAAAGGGAGAAAACAATTTTTCCACCTATACGTATTTTTTCTTTTTAACCCCTTCCGGTAAAATGACGAGTCTAGCTCGTCATTAGTTTTTCATTCCATACCGCACAATGACGAGTTACACTCGTCATGCGATTAAAGTTACTGTTAAATATGATAATTAATTTAGTTTAAAATTTCTAGTGTTCTGAATTTGGCAACACTTTTATCACTTGGGAAAATCACAAGTCACTATTGCATATTGTTTACTTAGAATTTCTTGGTACAAGTCATTGCCAAATTAATGAGTCAGAATAAAAGAAAACCTACTAAGAAATGTCGTGTGTGTTACAAGAATCAAATTAAAACTGAGACTACTTGGCGGTGTAAACAATTAAGAATTCCTTTGCACTTTGTTTTGAAAAGTACCACTAGCTATTATCTGTATACCTTATTAATGTTTTGCTTTAATATTTTCTTAATTTTACTATTTCGGATATTATTTAACACTATGTAAAAAGTGGATTTTAATTAAGAATATGTAAGAATTGTAAAATGAAACAAGTTTTTTAAATAAAAATTAAATGGTTATTTCATGCACAGTTTTTTATTATTAAATCATACCGGAAGGGGTTAAATACAACCTTATCAATTAATACTTCAGAAAACTAATCTTTAGTACTATCAAATGTTGATAAGAATTTCAGCATAACTGCTTTTCAGAACATTTTTCAAAGTATGAAAAAGTAACCTATCAAATGTGTTATTTTATTCTTGAATTATTTCTAAAAAATAACTGGCTATTACTATCTGTTGGCATGGATTAAAAAGAAACTGTTAAATCATCTCAGTCTATATTAGTAAACATAAAGTAGCAGAAGCAAGGTTTTGATTCTAAATTGCGATAAAAAGAGGAGGTATAAATGATATAATCAGGAAGATCAAGTAAATGGGGTTACAAATTATGCATCCCTATTCAAAATCATAAGTTTAGAAATAAAATCCCATTACATACTGGTTTCTGGTCACGGGGAACGAATTATTGAACATAATAGTTGAAATCTGGCTTTCACTCTTTAGGAGTTCACAAAATTATATATATATATATTTTTTATTTTAGCACAGTTTATTACAAACTTTCCTGAACTCCGATAGCTCAGTTGGCAAATCCAGATATCTCGTAAATGAAAGGTTGAGGGCTCGGGGCTCATGCCGGCCCATGATCCGCCGTATTCTTTAAAGGTAGTCACCTTTAAAGACATAGAAATAGAATATGCTCGTAGTCACAATGTCTTCCAAGTTCTCAAACGGCAACTCTGGAGGTAGCAGGCCAAGTCTATGGGTCTTCTGCTTGGTTCCTGCTTCTAAATTACGAGGACCCGGAGGGAGTAATGTTACTTTAGCATTCCATAAGCTAAAAGTGCACCCAAGTGATGCTAAATGGGTAGCATCTTCACCGCCCTGTATTGGAGTAAAAGGTATATATGCTGTATTGCCAGCTGTATTAGAAAACATATTAATTTTCCTACTCAAATGCATGGTCATATAGATTACTTTACATATGCGTAGTTCCAGAAATTTCTAAAAATTGTTCTTCAATTAAAAAACTTAAACAAATATCAAATATGTTTTTAAAAAATATCAAATTTAAACCTTAATGTAACTCTCTAACCGATACCTCTCTCCAAATATTTTAACCTTTTTTTATCAAAAAAAACATATTTAATTTGTTTTTAAGTTTTGTCAAAATATCGTTTGAATATTTCAAAATTAATAAATACTAAAGTAAAAAAATATTTTTAAGAGTCATCTTTTGTTCAAGTGAGACTACATAAAAATAATTTAATACTAATTATAAATTCTAAACATAAATTGAAGAAAACAAGCCAGATAAAGTATATACAATTTCCAGGCCCGTAACTTGAATATAATATGAGATATATCAGTTTGAAGTTTCTCTAATTATCTAAAGGAAACTATCTCATTCTAAATAAAACATTAATCCCTTCCGGTAAAATGACGAGTCTAGCTCGTCATTGGTTAAGTCAATTAATTTAGTTTATAATTTCTAGTATACTGAATTTAGCAAGACTTTTGTTACTTGTGGAAATACCAGGTCACTATTACATATTGTTTATTTAGAATTTCTTGGGGCAAGTCACTGCTAAATTGAAGAGTCAGAATAAAAAAAAACCTACTAAGAAATGCCGTGTGTGTTACAAGAATAAAATTAGAAGTGAGACTCCCTAGCGGTGTAAACAATTCAGTATTCCTTTGCACTTTGTTTTGAAAAGTACCACTATCTTGAAGACTATTATCTATATACCTTATTAATGTTTTGCTTTGATATTTTCTTAATTATACCTTTTCTGATATTATTTAACACTATGTAAAAAATGGATTTTAATTAGGCATATGTAAGAATTGTAAAATGAAACAAGTTTTTTAAATAAAAAATAAATGGTTACTTCACGCACAGTTTTTCATTATTAAATCGTACCGGAAGAGGTTAAAGGAATTGTTATTTTAAATGAATTAGTAATTAAAGCGCATTCCTATAACAACTGCTAATAAATTTAATTTAAAATGTACAATATTATCAATTATTAAAAACCCGAGAATGCTGCAAAGTGCTTTTATAAAGTGTGCTTATTTGTAAATTCCTGCACAAGAAACGCATAATAAATGCAAACCCAATGTATTTACGTATCTCACATAAACATTGTTATAGTAATTTGGGGTAGATAACCTACATGGAGTATATGCTGTACACATGATAATTGACAAAAATAAAATGAAAGTTCATTGGATCATCATATCGCTATCAAAGTTTTTGTTTCCCGTTTATTTAGTAACTACTTTGCTTGGAGGTGAATTCTAACTGTTGGCACTGGTAAACCTTGTTATTTCTGCTCAATTATCCATTTCACTAAATTGACTTCCAACAATCCAAACTGTAACGGTAGGAGATCTTTTATTTTTAGGCATTTTATCTAATTCTTCTTAAAGCTAAGGGCTGAAATTATGATTAGGGGGCGCTGACTTTCGGTACTGAAGTCCCGGGTTGGAATTCCACTGCTATCTTGGATGTTCGTAACCATTCAGAGTCGGTAGCTGCTGGTCTTATTAATCCTCATGTTGCAAAAAATTGACAGTTACGCTCTAAACTAGACCAAACAAAAACTTGTTAGGATTTCCACAGCCAGATGCCAACTCTCGTTTATTTGAAAGCACTAGACTCAGCCCAATTTCTAATTTCTATTGCTTTCTTGACTTCCGAAAGCTTAAAACCAGATACATATATTTTTAGAGTAGGAGTCATCGTTATTATTATTATCATTATTAAATTATAACATTTTTTTACTAATAGTGAGAAAATTTAAATTTCGTAAGATACCCCGCAGATGTTAAATTTCAAATTTTAAACATATAACCTGCGGTTTATCTACCCATGATTACGTTATCTTGTCCACTTAAATTTAAAAAATTGTAAGACTATTAAACAAATTTATTTCTTCTAAAAATGTATATCGAGGAAAATATTTTTTGTAAACTTATTTATGTGTAGATATTATAAAAGGATTGTATTTCTTAATTTCATCCAGCCTCCCAAATTCCAGTCGGATTTTCCGAAGAAAAATACGATACAAGTCCCGTGTCAAAGTCCCAGACTATCCTGATTGCCCTACTCTGTGCTTCTCTTATGTTTCTCTATGATGGGTTACAGGTACAGTATTTGCATTGAATGTATTTAAGCAACTAAACAAATTAATTTTTTAACTGTGTTTACTTTTAAATCAATGTGCACATTTGTCTACAAATTAAAAGGATTTTTTATGACTGATTAAAGTTACTTTTAATGAATGATGAATTTTTAATATTTTGTTTCTTAGCCTTTCAAAATAGTAATAAAAATTTTTAAAGTAAACTAATAGTTTTTTACCTGTTATAGCAATTACTTAACTCAGAATCTTATTTCCTTGTATATATCAGAAAAGTGGGATGACTGAATTTCCTCTGCAAATGAGTATATTATTAAATTTTATACATTCTTTAAATTTCTTTATAATTCAGTATATCAATCTGTCTTTCATTTTAATGCCAAAAAGCATCAATGAAAATTAAATTCAATACAAAGGAACCTGTTGTGTCTTGGTCCGATGATGTTTGCAGTGCTATCTCTTGAATTTTGTTTTGAAGAACTGGGTTTTATTTATAGATTTATTTGTATAGTGAGTAACTACATAACAAATAAGGACGGTTTCTATTTCAGTAAAGCCGATACTTCACTTTAAGAAACTGTATTTCATAAAGTAAATAATTTGATTTTTTTTCCTCGGGGGATCTTAATCATTTTGTAAGGCCCAATGTTATTTATCAGTAAATCAGACACTATTTATAAATTTATTATTTCTGCTACATCTAAATGAGTGTAAATAATGAACGCTCGGACAATCTACCCTTTAGCTCGAACCTGCTCCTTTGATTTTCCCCAACTTATGTCCAAGATTCAATAGCTTCTTTCTTAAGCTATTTTCCATTTTTTTTAAAGGTAAATCACTTTTTCGTTCAAGTATTTGAAAATATTATAACTAATATTTCTTTTTTATCGTTCACGTTTCATAAACAATAGGTCTCGGGGTTAAACTCTCATGTATATCATAATATTCTTTTAAACTGCTATGAAATTTGTAATGAAATATTCTTGTAGTTAAATTTCCCTTTTTTTAGTAACGTAATTCACTTTTAGATCAGAGACAAACACCTACCCACTTACAAGTTAAAAATTAGAAAAGAAATCAATAATTCCAAGGTGCATCATGACGTTTACTTGGGTTTTAATTGAACTTTAATTGTTAAATGCTCATAAATATATAAACAGTTACTGTAAAAATTATATGTATTCACTAATATCAAAATAATACATGAGATCGTTTTTTCTTGGTGAAATGGAAGAAAAATACAACGAAATCTAAAAATAGATCCAAAGTACAACAGCTTCCTCTACATTCAAGATCAGGACAATCAGCAATCTTTTCTTTTAGTTATAAATATAAGGAAATTGATCTAGCATTTATAGAAATATTATGGGAATGTTTACGTCGTACGTAAGTATTAATGAAAGTATTATAAATAAATAAAGAGGAAAATATTAAATACATGGAATAACTATAGACCAAAAATGGTATTGAATAAGGATCGTGACGATGAATGATATTTAGCTACATATATCAATTGAGCTTTAGTTGAATAAAAGAACTTTGTGTTTTTATGTTATCTGAGGAGATAAGGTTAGTTGATTAACAGCTGATTTGTTTTGAGAATCCAATTTACAGATTTATGAAATTCCAAGTTTGTTATATTCATTCTAAGCGACGAAGAAATGTTATATTTATGTGTTATGTATATTTCATTTTAAAGTGTTTCCTTAATTATTTATGACAAATATGTAAATATTTTAGGCTATTTACGGAGGATACCTGTACTCTTACGCGGTAAAAGGACCAGTTAACTTAAAAAAATCAAATGCTGCATATTTGAATGCTTTGTTTTGGGTAAGTACTCTTTTGAATAGATTATTCCTTCCAAAGTTCTTTTATTGAGCACTTTATTTTGTCTTCAACCGAGCTTCTCCCACAGAATGACGTTAACTACACTTTTCGTTGGTTTTTTGTTGGTGTCGTGTCCATTTAGAAGCCATGTGGTTTCTCATGGAAAGATGGTGGACAGTCCTCGAGAGGCTGGACTTCTAAGAGTGAGTCCTCGTAATTTAGAAGCAGGGACGAAGCAGAAGAACCCACCCCCACCCCCCGGTTTAGCCCGAAAACCTCTAGGGATATCATATGGGAACTTGGAGAACATTGAAACCGCAATTATATTTTAAGTCCCCGAGCTGTTATTAATGAACACGATGAATCTAGCTCAAACCTCAACACATCTCCGGTTACGAGATTGCTGCCTTTGCAGACTGAGCTACTACACTTTATGTGTTGAAACAAATTAAATTATGCGATAGTATCGCTATTTAAATAGTTTAATCCTAAGAAAATATTATTGACATAGTGACATAGTACTGTTGTTGAAAAGACGAGGTGACTGAAATGTATGTTCGCGCGCGTGTGTGTGTAATGCTCACATTTTTCAATTTTGAAGATATCACAAAACAGCATGGAAGTCGAAATGATTCCTTCATTAATTTAATGATTGTGATTAAAATTTAAGTATAAAATTTACATGCACGACGCAGCCTAAAGTTCAATCAGAAATAAAAAAAGGTCTTTCCCATGGTGGGAGATCCTGTAAAGACAATAATTGCTGAAGTTGTACAGTCATGTTGTATGTGTACGAGGATCACAGACCAAAGATGCTATAACAAACGTGACTCGGAAATTTTCAGTGCACTATCGTTCACTTTTCTAAACATTTTTAACTCCCGATTTAACTAATTACTTGCCTTATGAAATATTAGAGTTCTCGAAAACTTTAGACATTACAAATATACATTCATACATATACATAATCCAACATCCCTCTGTTTGCGATATTATTGCCTTTACCGATTGTACGTGTATATATATATATATATATATATATATATATGTGTGTGTGTGTGTGTGTGTGTGTGTGTGTGTGTGTGTGTGTGTGTGTATAAGAATTGAAAATGAACATAGAAAGGTAGAAAATAGGGCGATAGATTTAGAATATCTTTCCATAATGTAGATCGATTAAATATACAGTAAATCCACAAGGGAAAGTAATAATCAAATTTAAACAGACATAGCCAAAGAGTCTCTATTTTCCAGAAACGAAAATTAGCCATTTTAATTTGAGACGCACTAAAGTTGTTGGACTTATGCCACAACCGTGCACAAATAAGAAGGGGGTTCCTAACGTCCTCAAAGATTAATATCGACTTCCAAAAAGTGATGATATGGCGTTATATAATCTGGAATATACACATACAAAAGCTTGCAGGCAAATTTTAGTATTCCCCACAATCTGTTTTTGACATTGAATAAATTTCTACACCCAGTTAATATGAAAATTTAACGTTAGCATTTAATAATGTATCTCGCTAATATATATATATATATATATATATATATATATATATATATATATATATATATATATATATATATATATATATATATATATATATATATATATGTATATATATATATATATATATATATATATGTATATATATATATATATATATACATATATATATATATATATATATATATATATGTAAATTAGCGTTATTTTGTTGTCATGAGAATTAATCTAGATCAGTAATTTTGTGGAGTAAAAGTAAACCTTGAACATTTAAGATTGCTCGAAAACACACATGCAATAATTTAATTTTTACAGAAGCGACAGCATTTCCCTGGGGTAGCTGAACATATCAGTGAAAAATAGGGTGATTGAAAGAAATTAGCATTTATTCCTGCGTTAGTTTTGAAAAATGAGTTTATAGAATGTAAGTCGGAGACTACCCCTTTACCTTACATTTTACAGCTGGGAAATTAGATAGTAAAGAACAAGAAGGGGAAAAATAGAATTTGGAATATGTATGTTAGAGGTAATAATTTTGGTATTAGACGTATATATATGTGGGCACATTATCAAAGAATTCATATACATTAGAAAACAAAGCACTTTATTATGATTTTGTTATGCGTTCACTAAAACATTCCATTTTAATTTCAGGGAACGTTCGCCACCGGTCGCTTACTGTCTATTGCTCTTGCAACTCGCCTGGCTCCAGCTTTCATGCTAGGATGCAATATAGTAAGTATCCAACTACTTTTTGAAAATTAGATTGGATTTTACAATTTATGAATTAATTATGTACTTTATACTGAAAAATTGTCCAAGTAACCTTTTTTCTGTAGGAAATTCTCTAAAACAAATAACAGAATGACTTATTTTCTTAATGTCTTCGAAAACTTTTGATTTTGCGGGAAACAAAGTATCACTTACTGAAACTAGCAATAGAATATATTTTATTTCTCGTAGTAATATAAAAGACATTTTAATTTCTTTGATTTGAATTTAGTAACATACTTAATTTACAGCAATTAAGTATGATGTTTTTACAATAGGTAACTTTTACTTTGATCTTAGCTTAAATTTTTAAAAACACTAACTCTTGTTGTTTTCAGTACAAAAAAAAACACTTTTCAAAATGCTATTTTTCTTGTAAATTGTTGATTTTAAAGAATTTGAAATGTTATAGCATTTAATTGCATACTTCGAAGTAGTCATCTCACATCAGGATAACTGGAGGTTATCTGGAGAAGCATTTAATAAAAAAATAATGGGATAAAAAGTAGAAAAATTGTTCAATTAAAGTTATTTAGTCAGATATTAATTTTAAGTATATTTTATTGTTAGTCATTTAATATTAATAATCATGTAAAATAATACTCTGGAAAATGGCTACGTTAATACAATGACTTTCCTTAGTCCGTAAGAAAGTAAGGTCTTTCCAGTTTATACGAGTAAAAATTAATTATTGTTTCTTGTGTTATTTTAAAGTAAAAAATGTAGCTTTTAGCTATCTAAAAAAAGCCACTTTTTTGACAGAAAAAACTGTTAATTAAATGCGTTAAAAACACACACAGCATAAAAAGAGAGGAGAAAATTGCGTCTTAAGTAACACTTAATAAAAAAGAAACGTGATGTAGTAAAAAAACGTTCAGTCAAATGCATTTAGTCGGATATTAACTTAATTTTTATTGTTAGGCATTCAATATTAATAATCCTAAATCATGATGCATTGGAAAATCACTGCTTAAATAGATTAATGACCTTTCCAGTCTCCAAGGAAAAGTCCTTTAAATTTATTCTAGAGTAAATTCATGGTTAGTGTTTGTGTGGTATTAAAGTATTGTACGTTTCTTTCAAAGTTCCAAAAATGTTATTTTCGAAAGGGAAATTTTTAAATTAAATGAGTTAAAAAGAATCGGAAAATGCTTTCGAAATAAATAACCAATAATGAAGAAAAAAGAAACGAAAAGGAAAGACAAATTACTGGATTAAAAAAAATCAGGATAGACAACTTACTGAATTTCAAATTTTTAGTTTAAAACTCTTTAAAAGAAATGTAACAATGAAAGAATTTAAATGAAAGTATCAAAAGTGAAAAATCAATTCACTACATAGAATCTATATTTTGTAAATGAGTGTTAAAGGTATTTTTAAATGTAAAAGGTCTTATATGTTTTGCTTTAAGTAATGTAAAAAGACTCAAAGTCAATTAACCCGTCATTAACCCCTTCCGGTATGATTTAATAATGAAAAACTGTGCATGAAATAATCATTTAATTTTTATTTAAAAAAATTGTTTCATTTTACAATTCTTACATATTCTTAATTAAAATCCACTTTTTACATAGTGTTAAATAATATCAGAAACAGTAAAATTAAGAAAATATCAAAGCAAAACATTAATAAGGTATACAGATAATAGTCTTCAAGCTAGTGGTACTTTTCAAAACAAAGTGCAAAGGAATTCTTAATTGTTTACACCGCCAAGTAGTCTCACTTTTAATTTGATTCTTGTAACACACACGGCATTTCTTAGTAGGTTTTCTTTTATTCTGACTCATTAATTTGGCAATGACTTGTACCAAGAAATTCTAAGTAAACAATATGCAATAGTGACTTGTGATTTTCACAAGTGATAAAAGTGTTGCCAAATTCAGTACACTAGAAATTTTAAACTAAATTAATTATCCTATTTAACAGTAACTTTAATCGCATGACGAGTGTAGCTCGTCATTGTGCGGTATGGAATGAAAAACTAATGACGAGCTAGACTCGTCATTTTACCGGATGGGGCTAAAGGGAAAATCAATAGAGCAAAATTAGATTATATATAATTTTTCTGTTTTGAGGTATTGACTAATTCCCCTTTTGAAAATTTTCAGGTCGGTTGCACTCTGGGAATGCTGATTATGCTAGCTCTCAGTCACAGCTATGTCGTCCTAGTGATAGGGACATGTATTATCGGCCTCTTTATGAGTTCCGTCTTCCCGACAGCACTATCACTAACAGAGGAGTATATCAAAGTGACGCGTAAGTGCATAGAACAATATAAAACATATTTTCTTGTAAATTTAATTTACCAAGTGGCTAACAATTGCAAATACTGAATTAGATACTTTTCTAGAAAATTTATGAATTGTACTTAATGCGAGGTCTATAAGTAGAATTTATAAATTTCCGAGTATATTTTCCGTATATCTAGGGCTTCAACAGTACAAGCTAATTGAAGTAAGATATTTCTTAAGCCCGACCCAGCCTAAGCCATACGGATATGATGACTAACCGTCATGATATCAATCGAGCCCAACACAAAACAACAAAACAGACCTAACCGTTAATTTAGAAATCGACCGAAGCCAGACCACCAAGCTGGATCCACTGAGACATCCCTCGACAAGAGCCATCCGCTCTTTATTATATTAATTTATACATAATAAATATGTTCATACAGAAAAATATAACAAAGTTAGAAAATTATATACATTAGGTAAACTAACTGTCTAAAGACAGTTTAACAAAGTATTCAATTAATAGAATCAATCCTCAGCGAGATTTTGCCGAGTTACAGGAGTTGAGAACAGTAACTTGCTGGAAATTAACAAGAAAATAGTTTTGTCTCATATAGTCAACAAGTTCACATTTATAGATCATATTCAATAAATTTCCTTCATCTTTATCACACCAACATCTCCATGCCTCCTGTGAACTCTATTCCTGTGAACTCCATGAAATTGCTCCATGACCTGTGAATATCTGATTAATGTAAAAATTCCCCTCGAGTCTTCTTTCGCTGATTTTAGGAAAGAAATCAAAAGTTTTTCTTCCAGTAGCGCCTTCAGTCCAGTTTTTTTGCCATTTCTTTAGTGTATGGATGTGCACCATCTTCTTAATTTGCTTATATGTCCACTTTACTTCAATATCGACAAAATCTCTATTTGTTGCTTCCTTGGCTAAGACATCGACCATTTCGTTATATGTTTCACCCACATGGGCCTTGACCCATTCAAGTTTATTTTCGAACCAATGTTTCTAATTTTCATTCTTATATCATTAATAAGAATATTATTTGTATCACTACCAATAGCCTCCAGAGCTGAGAGGGAATCTGTTCTAATATATACGTTATCTAAATTGTATAATAGCTAATTGAAGTAAGAAATATAAAATAGTTTTTACCATAGTATTTTTATAGAAGATAATAGCGGGTATATCTGACATAAAACAGATCATATTTTTGTGTTACATATTCTTAGAAAGCTATAAAAGTCATACAAATAGAATAAAATGGTACTCAAATTTTAAAAAACTTTGAAAAATCATCAATTAATCCTTATTTGAATGGATCATGAGTAAAATTAAGAATGTGTTAGAAGCATTATCAAATAAAGAATTAACTATACAAAACTGTGCCTAAAATATTTTGAGTGTGATAGGTATTATAGCTTATAAACTAGCAGTAATTTTCATGCATTATTTTATGTGTAAAATAAATTATTGATGAAGAACGAAAATTCAGGTTCAAAAATTCTAACAAGTAAACAAATTATCTTATTCATCAAAAATTATTATTACTAGTAACACTAGTAAATTTCTAACATTACTGCAAATTGAAGTAAAAATAATGTATGATTAATAAAATAAGAACACTATTTTATTTACATTAGAACTAATTTATTATCCCGTTTTATTTTTCCATTTTCTATATATCTATACCTGCTTCCTAAATTTCAACTAATTCTTTCAATTTTTATAGCTACAATCACCACTTTTCTCGTATTTGGGGCAGCTCTTGGTGAGATGTCAATGCCAGTTATTTTAGGACATGTAAGTAAATTTCTCATTTTCTTTTTGTTCATTTTCCCAGGCGTAAAAATCTATTTCAAAAGCGTGACAGCCTCCAATTACGTCTAACCTCAGACAAAACTCAGGTTTTCACTCGAAACCAATATTGATTTATCTATGTCTAAGCATAATTCGCGGTTGTTTAACAATTGTTTTATATCGTTTCCTTTCTCACTGAAATAAGGGGAATTATACGATATTTAACACACAATTTGATATTTTCTAACAGCTTGACTGAGAAATTGACAAGTATTGATATAACCTTTGGGTACTTTTCGAATATTACACAGTTAAAAATCTCTTATTGGTAAATAGAGAATGTTTTTTGGGACTGCTTAGATAAAATATACCCCTCACACATAAAAGTTTACTTATGCAATTTATGAAACAGGGTAGTAATTATCCATCCTGAGAACATAAAATCATCGAAATTAGCGGCTAAGGAACAGTTTACATTAAAATGGCTCCTTAAAAAGCAATAAAATGTTGTTCCACCCTATGTTAGGCTTCGACTCATACCGAGGGAAGAATGAGCAAGTTTTGTTACATTTGAATTGCCCGTGGAAATCGCGGGATGAGCAGTTAGAGGGTTAATGACATAGTCTCCTATTCCTATATTTTAAAGACCTATTCTCCACTTCCTTAATGTTTCTAGACACGCTGTTAAAGTTTCTTTTTGAAATGGCAGTGTTTTCACATCTCACACTTTTGAAAACCATTTCATACTCATAAAAGTTATATTTTGGGATAGTTTGAATATTTCTTAACGGAAGTGTTTTTTTTTTCACTTTTTTAAATTTATGCTTGTAAAATTTCATTACTTGAGTTGACAGAAGAGTACATCAAAATTTTTCACAAATTTAAAACTTATAAAATAATTTTCTTGCTCTTTTTAAAAATTGAGTTACTCGTTACTCGTTACAAATTATATTTAAAATATTTAAAGGTATATAACTTCCTAGAAAAAAAAGATCTTTATTTAAAATTTTTTTTATTCCTCATTAAATATAAAGTTCTACTTGTTTAAGAATTCAACTTTGGCCAGTTCCTTAATGAGAGTATAATTTAAAAAATTGCTTTTGTCATTTTAGATAATAATTTAAATAAAACATAATATATGTATTTATATTATATATATGAATATATACATATATATATATATATATATATATATATATATATATATATATATATATATATATATATGTGTGTGTGTGTGTGTGTGTGTGTGTGTGTGTGTGTGTGTGTGTATGTATGTATATATTAAATGAAAACAAAATTAAATTTCACTATTCATAAGAAAACTTTTGAAATGTATGTAGTAAAAACTAAATGTTTTTGTCAAATAAAAGCAAAATACCTTTTCTATTTTATCAAATTTAATAATGTATTTAAATTGTAAGAAGGTATACTTGTAAGTGAATGAACTAACTTTGACTCATGAGTGTTTAAATATGACTTCATTAAGATTTGTTCAAGACTTAATGCAGAAAATGAAAGAATATGTAAAGTAATGTAAAAAAACAAATAGGGTAGAAAGCGGGTGAAAGAAGAAAAGAGTAGCAGTAAAGAAAATGTAGAGAAAACAACTACTACAGACAAACATTCAAAGATGTGAATTAAATGTAAACATAATTATTTCTGATGTCGTTGAAAAAGTAGAATTTATATTAAACTTTTCTAAAAATGTCATCTATTTTATAGAGATAACGATGATTTCCTCGTTCTTAAATTCAGGAATTTCTAGTTCATTTTAAAGTTTCAAAAACCATATTATTTTTCTCAATCGAAACAAAAAAAATTTTTTCATCAAAAGATTGAGTAACTTTGAACACTAATGAATTTGTTTAAAGACATATTTGTATTTGTAATTATGTCAATGTTTTCTTTTCAGGAATTCGAACGCAGAGGACCAATAACATTCCTGGTAACCGGAGTAGTTCTTTGTTTTCTATCACTTATAATCTATATGGCTCTTTGGATTGTTGGACATTCCGTTGTCCGATACACAGGTAAGTTAATATTTTTCAAAGGTTATTGAAAACACATGTTACTTGAAATTATGTTTTGAACTGGACATTTTTAATCTGGGATACTATATTTCTCAAAATTCATAGAGGGTGCATAGTAAAATCCTCCGCTAGGCTTTTTCTCTGCAAATGTTATTCGAAGACATATATATTCAACTAGCTGTTACCAATCAAAACATAAAGGTAAATTTTTGCCCACTATGAATGGAGATGAACATGTTTTGCTAATTCTTAAAAATTAAGACAGTAGCAAGGTGTATATTGTTACATATTTATCTTTATTATATAACATGTAAAACTTAATTTCGTAACTTATCCATTTAAATAAAAAGTTGAAATACATTTTGGCATATATTTCTGCTTATTGCATGAAAATTTGCTAATTACCAACAAATATTTTTTTATAAAATTGCCAACAATTCATGACTTTAGCTACCGTTCCCAGTCTAAGTTGAAGATGCATGTCTTCAGTATTGTAAATAAAACCTAAAACAGCTCGAAATAAACAATTTCCATCAATATTTTACATTGTCATGTTTACACACGTAACGTATACATTTTAAAAATAAACTTCCACAAAACACATAGAAAAATAACTCTGTGATCGCTAAAAAGATTAGCATGAACCCTTCAAGGTAGAAGTAAATACACATGGAAGACTGGTTGTCCTTATATGCAAAGAAATAAACTGCATGCATTTTGCACACACACACACACACACACACACACACACATATATATATATATATATATATATATATATATATATATATATATATATATATATATATATATATATATATATATATATATATATATATATGTATATATATATATGTGTATATATACATATATATATATATATGTGTATATATATGTATATATATATATATATATATATATATATATATATATATATATATATATGGGGGGGCAATTTAACCTAAAAAATAACCAACGTGCATCTTAAAATAGTTTTAGGGCGATTCTATCCTTTTACGGCAAAACTTGGCGGCTATCTTGTGTTCTCTCTGTTGAGTTGGGAAGTTCGAAAACACTAATATTAATACCTGCTGATTTAGTCCTTCTCATATGACGCTTTATATAATTAATTTCTTCACCAAGTGTCCCCATGTGACTAACCATAAAGAACCCAGATTGCCTGGCTTACACTCCTATAAATTGTCATGTATGGGTTTTAGACTTCATAAGGAGTTTCTGAAATAAAGTATATATTTCTCTTTACCAAAATTCTTTGTTTACTGTTTCGGCTAAATTTTTACTAGCGATTGCACTCAAGCCAATGTGGATTCTCTTAACTTTGTGATAGGCTAAACTGCCCATTACATACATATATAATATTAATATATATATATATATATATATATATATATATATATATATATATATATATATATACACTCAAGAGCCAAAACATTATGACCACCCCTACATTTTGCAATAAAATCGCCTGGAGGACGTGGAAGGCAAGTGATCAGGTGGAAGTGGTATTTAATTGCTGCTGGAGAGTCTGAAGAATCATTATTTTACTTACTTCTGTGTGTCATGGGAAAGGCTGTGGATCTAAGCGGTTTTGATAGAGGGCAGATTGTAATGGCTCGAAGGCTCGGAACAAGTATTTCCGAAACTGCACGACTCGTGGGTTATTCGCGATCTACAGTTGTTAGTACTATGCAAAGTGGATGAATGACAGTGAAACCAGCAGTAGACGACATGGTGTTGGACGTCCACACGCTATCAAAGAAAAAGGTCGTCGGAGACTGTCTCGCATGGTGAAGCAAAACCGGAGCCAGACAGTGGCTCAGCTGACAACCCAATACAATGCAGGGTCAAGTAGAATAGTATCGGAGCACACTGTTCATCGGACACTGTTGGATATGGGGCTAAGCAGCAAACGTCCCACTAGTGTGCTTTGCTAACCAAGCGTCATCGCCAACTGCGCCTAGGCTGGGCACGGGAACATCGCGACTGGTCAGATGAATCACGGTTTGTCATTCATCACGCCGATGGCCGTGTCAGGATACGCCGTCTTCCAGGCGAACAGCTGCTCCCTCAATGTACAGTAGGTCATACACAGTTTCGAAAATACTTGTTCCGAGCCTTCGAGCCCTTACAATCTGCCCTCTATGAAAATCGCTTAGATTCGCAGCCTTTCCCATCACATACAGAAGTAAGTGAAAGAATGATTCTTCAGGCTCTCCAGCAGCAGTTAAATACCACTTCCCCATGATCACGTGCCTTCCACGTCATCCAGGCGAGTTCAATGCAAAATGTAGGGGTGGTCATAATGTTTTGGCTCTTGAGTGTATATATACATATATATATATATATATATATATATATATATATATATATATATATATATATATATATTATATATATATATATATATATATATATATATATATATATATATATATATATATATATATATATATATATATATATATACATATATACATATATATATACATATGTATATATAAATATATATGTATGTATGTATGTATATGTATGTATTTATGAATATGTAACTCCACGAAAATAAATTCCGCCGATCACATTAAATTATTAGAAAGTTTTGCTCCGATTATTTTCACTTGTCCGGGCTTGTTGGGAAAGGATAAGTCTAGGCAGCTAGCAGTAATGATTTTGCAGTCGGGCCATTCCCCAATAAATGCAATCGGCAGTCAAACGTGGAACTTTAACTTTTATCTGAGAGCTAAGCAAAACAACATGTCTCTCAGTCAAAGGCAGAGAAGGGAATGATACATGAAAATGTAAAATCTGTTCCACACCGAGTGAAACTCAGACAAGTTTCCGAAGTAACCGGTAACTTTGTCAGCGAATTTAACTGTAAAAGGGATTTTAGATCAGGGAGAAAAACTGAGCCATTGCAGTGGAAAAAATTGCGGTGAGTGGACAGAAAATATGCATTCATATCAGAGTAAGCTTTGGGATATGGGTTGGAAGAATTCAAGTCGCGAACACTCCTTTTAATAAGATATTTTGAGGTTGAAAGAATATATTTGAGAGAACTGAGAAGGAGATAATGATAATTTTTAAGAGATATTTTAAGTATAATAATTTTGATATATTACATATATATACACATATATATAAGCACAAATATATATATATATATATATATATATATATACATATATATATACATATGCATATATTTATATTTATATATCTTCGACAATCTTGGCAATAGCAGTTAGTAAGTGGCCAAGCGTTCTAGTGTTAAAAATACCATAAAATGAGTGTTTATCTTATTTGAAACATTTTTGTAACTTTAAGTTTGTATGTATAAGACTAACGGTTGCGGAGGAAAGGGAAAGAAAGAACTCTTTAAATAAAAGCTGTGCACCCTATATGAATTTATGTATCCCAGATCTGGAACCGCGGCAACAGTCCGTTTCAAAACCCTCCAGGGGGGGGGGGGGGGGGGGGGGTGGGGGGGGGGGTGGTGGGGGGGGGGGGGGGGGGGGGGGGGGGGGGGGGGGGGGGGGGGGGGGGGGGGGGGGGGGGGGGGGGGGGGGGGGGGGGGGGGGGGGGGGGGGGGGGGGGGGGGGGGGGGGGTGGGGGGGGGGGGGGGGGGGGGGGGGGGGGGGGGGGGGGGGGGTGGGGGGGGGGGGGGAGGGGGGGGGGGGGGGGGTTTTCTACCAATTTGCTTCAAGTTTTGGCATATAATGGCTTTTCTGTTTGATTAGCCACACTAAAGTGTGGGATTGTACGACAGGTTTACTCTAATGTTGCTGGTTCTCAGATGTTTACATTATTTTTTACATGTGTACATTAAAACGCAATAGGGACATACACTGGTGAAAAAACATTCATGGAGCAAAAACTACTTTATCTCAAGCTTCTGGTATGAAGGATATTCTCTTTACTCTTATAGGAGAGGAAAATTTTGATTTAGAAATTCTATATGACAGATTTACTCTATGTCATTTGTTCCCAAACTCTTTCAGTACGCGGCACACTTAGAATTTTGTTATTATTCAACGGCACCCCAGTTGTAATATTTTTAATATAATGTTAATCAGTAATAAAAAAGAAAATTGTACTTTCATAAAAAAGTAAAATAGTTTTAGTTGGCAAGAACACATGCAAATTAAAGGCAAACTAAAAAACCTTCAGAGAGAAGATAGAAAGTCAATGTGATCTGTAAGGCTGTTGATCCCCACACATTTTATTTAAATCGAGGTGGAAGGTTTGCTATAGCTACTCTTGCTTATTGCACCATATAGATTTTCAAACAATATTTGATCTTTAATACAGTGACACTGAAAATCCAACTTTGCATGTCCCTAAAATTGCGACTGCACTCCCAAAACTCCATTAAATATGAACAAGGAAATTTTGTTTTCATTTTCTTGTGAAAGAGAGTTAAATTAATAAAAACTGAAGGAAGTATTATTCAAAGAATCATAATAAGAATTAAGGAAAAATATTAATAAAAAATAATTAGTATAAAATACGGTCGGGCATTCAGCTTATACCTTATCTCTCCGCGCGGGAGCGACAGAATTGCTTCGCGATCCCATGGACTTCTTTCACGACGTCCAATTGGTTTGGTTTGGGACTACGGTCTGCTGTTTTGCTCAAGAGGGCTAATGAGACCCAGACCTACTGCTTTAAGCCAATCCCGAATAGCTACGAACATCCATGCAATCAGCGGGATTCGAACCCGCGAACTCCGGAACCACAAAGAAGCTCTATCATTCGGCTATAGTCCGGCCGGCGTCCAATAGCTCCAGAGAGCACAGTTTGAAACCTCTGCTCCATTCAATTAAATTAAGTTCATAATATGGGATTTTTTCTTCAATGAATTGGCATGGTAGTTCCTTACAAATTAGAAACGTTAACAAACATATGCAGCTTAATACCCATTGAATTTAAATTTTCTGAAGCCAGCAAGTAGTAGACATATTTTAATTGCGTGCCTACGATATCGTGGGTTATTTTATATTTTATTGTAAATTATTTAAAATTAAAAATTTAAAATTAAGAAATTATCGCATACTTGTAATAAGTGCAGCAACTATGGTTAATTTTCCGCACTCTAGCACAATAATGCAAGTTAATTAAACACCTCTTTATTGCTATCGAACCAAAAATCTTCATATTAAAACTCTATTCAATTGCTCATAAAATAAAATATTTTACACATTATAGAACACAATTTTCAGAAATTATTTACTTAGATTCTAATTATAAAATACTACTCTTGTTTCTTCGAGCAATAATATTAAAAAAGAACTAATTATGTACACCAAATGAAAGAAAATGAAATTTTCTTACCTACAAAAAAACTTTTGAAATATATGCATTAGAAAATATTGACAAATTCTTTAGTAAGATTCTCAGTATTAAAAAAATTCGTGTCCCTTCAAGTAACAATTTTAAAAAGAACATAAACTATATACAACAAATGTAAGAAAACTTTTGAAATGTATATGTAAAACACTTATATTTTAAGTCAAATTGAAGCAAAATGCCTATTTTATTTTAGAAATCTCTAATATATTAATAAAATTAATATATTTTTTACAGCAGAATAAATATTGTTTTTTTTTTTACATTTTTGTAAGAGTTTTTAACTTTTTAGTCAAGTCTTACACTTTTAGGTACCTTTAAACGTTTAAGTTTACAAAATAAAAAACATATTTATCTACTATTTGATATAAAATTTAGTTTCATTTACCTATATTATACAATTTAATTTCTACGAAATTTTCATATTTTATGCTTTAAAAATATATTAATCTGAATGTCAAAACTAAAATTTATTTTAAGTTAGAATCTTACTAAGCAGTTATTCTAAAATAAGTACAGTTTTTTTATTTTATAATCTATTGAACGTCTGTTATAACGAAGATTTATCGGCTGAGAACATGCCCTTAATTACACCATCCCACGTATTTACAAATAACAGGACAATAGATCTGAAAATTATCGACGCTGAATTATTGACGAAAATTATTAACGTCACAACATACATACACCTCTGTGGTTTTTGGGGGCTTGAGGGAAGAGAAGGATATCGATTAAAGTATATTACTTATAGTTGAAATCTCGTACAAAATTTTAAAAGTAGAATGAAATAATATCTAATGTGTCATTTAAAATACAACTTAAATATTTTATATCCAAAAACATTTCAGCTATTTTTTAAAGGACATATTAGATTTTAAAAGACTGAATTAAATTTCTATTTTTCTCTCTTCCAGTGTGCTATTATTAGGAATTTGGACATTTCTAAGTTTGTGTATATTTAAAGCTCCTCAATCAATTGAAACTCCTGCCGACTGTGAAATATACTCTGCCATTAATTTTTTAACGAGACGGTAGGCATTAGAAAACTTTTTGAAAATTGTTAAAAACGTTTTTGAAAATGACTAACTTAAAATTATGAAATTCTATACACATATGCATTGTTGCATAACTAAGCAATTTAAGTTTAAAAATATTTTAAAATTAAGTAACTTATTTTAATTTTAATTTTTTGAAAATGTTATAAAAATATAACTTTTAAAATATTTCTAGTGAACTAATTTTCAATTTTTCTTATATTTTTGCCTTATTATTACTTAAAAGTATCTTCGGGAATCATTTGAGTATTATTTTTTTGATAGACTAAACAGTTAATTCATAGAATTTTTTTTTTTTTTGTACAAAATTTATGCGAAAAATTCAGATTTTTAAAACTTAAATTGTGTTTTAATAAACCTAAATATAGTCGAAATTTAAACGGGATACCTTGATATTACTTTAATGTATACTAGATTTGGTTTGGTTTGGAAAGCTACGGTCTTCTGTTTTGCTCACGAAGGCTGATGAGACCGGGACCTACTGCTTATAGTCGATTCCGAATTTGAATAATATATAGTTAAACGAAGTTCCATAAATCTAAGTTAATAATTTATGTAAACACTTAATAATGTTCACTTTTCCTTAATGCAAAATATTTCCTTAATACATGTTAAGAGACTCAAATTCCATGGCAGATCAATGAAATGTGGGATAATAATGATAGAAAGAAAGCTAAGAAGAAAACCTTTACAGATAGCCACCCGAATGTGCAAGATAGAAAGAGAGATTTTGCTATTACTGAAAACCTGAAGCAAAAAAAAAAAAAACAATGAGTGTTTGAGAGACTAGATGCTTTATGATTTCATATTTATTATGAGTTTTCTCAAGTCTCAAGATGTGGCCTTTATAAAACTGGGATACAGCATTTAAATTATCTACATCTGTCTCACGCTGGTGACCCAAAAAGTGAACAGGAGAGCACAAAACCAAGCGTTTAGCCAATACATAGCCAAGCAGTAGATTCTATCAGAATGGAAATCAACTGCTTGTTCTACCGTACGACAAATGCTTTGATGTTTATGAAAAGTATGCAAAAAATTACATACTTTCATGTACAGGCTTTCATGTAAAAATAAAATTGATAAAAAGCTACATTTGTGTCTTTAACCTTCAAAATGGTACTCAATTTAAAAATACGCCTCCTATTGGTTTGGTTTGGCTTGGGAACTACGGTCTACTCTTGTGCACACGAGGGACGCCTCGCATTAAATTCAGAATTGTTGAAATTCGAAAGACTAATATTGAATTTCATTTTAGCTTCCGGAGGTTTCATGAGTATTGTATCTGCATGCTTCCCGACGAAAGGTGCTGCTGATGGAGAAGATACAGGCTTGACAACACAGCACGTTCGGTACTATTCCCGCATGCGATACGATGACTCTGAAAATAATCTAAATGAGCAGCAACAGTACACGGAGTCCTCATTTACAGAGAATCAGCCACAACAACAGGAAACGAGGCAGCAATGATGAAGTTTACTTTGGTTTACTGCAATACGATTACTATAAATGTTTTAACAAAGAAACCCTGCTTATCATGAAAAGAAAATTCTGCTTATCTTGATTGAGATGTTTGGTTTTTAATTTCGTATTCTATGTTTGAAAGTTGATGTTTTAAACTATAAGAAGTGTTCGATATGAAATAGCATTTAAAAAAAAGCTCCATCTTGCAGCGTCTACGGCTGCTGTAATACAATACTTCAGTTAAATCTCGCTACAACGATATCCAATACAACAATAAATCCCTCTATAATGATAAATTTTTGGAACCCGGAAAATTAACATACATTATAATAATAATGTCCCCTTGATTTAAAGATATTCTTGTAACAACAAATCTCTGTTAAACGATTGTTTACTCAAGAATGAACATTTTTCCCTATCTCCGTGCAACGGTATTTAAGATTTCAAATATTGAGAGAGAAAGGCGTGGAAGAAATTATAACCACTGTTGATGAAGTTATAATATTTTTCTCCAAGAGTTAGGGGTGACTATATTTTGTCCGAAATCTTGGATGAAAAGGAAAATGATTATAATGTTATTGGTAATGAAAATACAGATCCTCCTTTATTTACAGCCCCTGAAAAACTTCAATCTATTAGGCCTCTACGGATATTTTTTTCTAACCTTTCATCCCCAAGTTATGATCGTTTTCGTGCTTTAGACTCTTCTCATACTTTGTTAATTGATTTATAAATGAAAAATAGAGACAGCAAAACAATGGATTTCTTTCAGTATATAAGTTTTACACTTAAGTTGATATTTATTGCTTGTCTGTATTTTCTTTTCAATTTTCTATACTTTGGCCCTATTTAATAATTTAATACTTTAAAAATACTCTAATTGTGTCATAAGCATATCAAGATAGCCGTAATTAAAGAATTTTAAATTGAAATTATATTGTCCTTTCATATAACGATATATCCCTCCATACCGATGATTTCATTGTATCCCCCTAAGTATTGTTGTATCGAGGTTTTACTGTAATAAGGAGAAAAGCATTAATTTTCTCATGTATACACATGATGTAAGCGCTTATTGTATCTTCTATACTTGCGCAATCATGAAGTAGACAGCCTTAGATTTAAGGCACAGACCTAGTTTGGCGTGTTCGTGTTAGCTTCAGAACATTATGGAATATAATTAGACAACATAATCGTGAGAAAGACGTAACTTAAAATTTCACTAATAAATTTACACAAATATAGTGATATCTGTCGTGTGATGAATTCACTTTCTATTCTACGTTTAGGATCTCTGAGAGCATATGATCTCAGACACGTTTGGAAGGCAATGTATTATGCCCCTTTATCTAATTAATAATGTGTAATGTGCTTTTGGAAATTTCCTACTCTCTTTTTGTCCAGATATTACTATTTGTTCATTGCTCAAACTACTTTCTTTTCATTGACGACTATGCAAAATTTTATTTCGTGAATTTTGCTCTTTTTTAGGTAAGTTTGGAGAAATTTTACAAAAAAAAAAATTTTGTTATTATTTGAAGTTTGGTGCTAATCTACAAGTTATGCAGTTTATTGCCAAATAAATTCTGTTATCTCTCCCTACACAATTTTGCTTTAGCATATAAAAATTGTTACATTTAAAGAAACAAAATCAAAAGTAAAATTATTTTAAATCTAGAGACTAAACTATTACTGAAAAAAAACTGTAGAGAATAAATGTTTGTATTTAAGTGGTTAATATATAGTGTATAGAACATAAATATATCGATATATTTGTTTATAAATGCATTCCTATTCAAATTTGTTCTGTGGAAAATTTTATATTTTGTAATTTATATATGCATAATGACCAAAACATCAGATTTGTTCAAAGAAATAATCTTAACTTTATATTCATCGTTGAAATAGTATAAACTGCCAAAAAAAACTATATTCCTAATTTGTGTAGAAAAATAATTGTTTCAAAAATTTATGTATGGGAGAAAGCTATATGGAAGAAAAACTGTAGAGCGCAAAATGTTTTTTAAATGACAATTAAGTGATTCTGTTTCAAAGTTAAGCCGAATTTAATGATTTATAATGACAATCTGTTGATGTAAAAGTTTAAAGATTAATATATTTGTTGTCATATTATTCCTAAAATAGTTCAATTGTTATTAATATTTATGTAGTTGTTAGTCGTCCGACTTTGAATATTACTTATTCTAGAATTTTAAGTTTCCTAGGGAGGAATTATTTTTAAATCATTCTCATATATGTACAGTAGAAGTTGAATGTCTTTATATATAATCTACATTGAAATGTATGTATTTTTGCAGTTTTATCAATCTTTTTGTTAGTCTGTAACAATTCACGATAGTGTTTTTTCTCCAGGTTCTAAAATTATGTTTAAGGAGAATAAGTTTTATGTTTGAAAAATTTATTGAGAAAACCTTATTTACATTAACAATTTTCTCATTCTTTCTTGCACTAGATATTTCACAAATTGTTAACTGCACTTGTAGAAATTTATTGAAAGTTCAGTTCTGGAATTTTATTGTTATTATTTTTTTCTTGAGTGATTTTTAAACTATGAATTTATGTTGAAATATTTTGGCTTTATTATATATGTTTTTTCAACACGAAGTGTTTAAACAACATTTTTATTAGTATAGCGATATTAATAATTGAGTTTATTTACTTTTTCATTTATACCTTTTCTCTTTTATATCACGTAATCCATATGAGCGAGTATTATTGGTAATATAATATGACAGTGGTATTCAAACTTTTTGAGAGTGTGACCTCCTGGAAGACATGAAATTAACATGCCGACACAAAATTTCAAATAATCAATAATCTAATTCTTACTGCACAAAAAATAGAAGTATGTAGTACTTAAAATCAGAAAAATGCCAATTTACTTTTTTAAATTCATGACAAACAAGTATTAGTTCAAAACAAGTACAATTAATTGCAAGTAACATGGTAAATCAAAAATTAAAATAATCATTATTCTAATTATTACTACGCAAAAACTAGTAGTAGATAATATTTAAAATCAGAAAGATGTTAATTTACTTTTTTTACTTCATACAAAACAAGTATAAATCTCAAAATAAGTACAATAAACTGTAAATCAACTCTGAAGTAACCAAATATATAGCATATAAATCGACTAGCAGTAGGTGTCATATGCAAATTAAAATTAAAAAATGGATGATAACAAGTAGGAACTTAAGCAAAGATTCAGATTAAAAAAATTACCAAACATATACATTTTAATCAGACCTATGAGATTGTTTATTATATATAAGTACATATATAAGTAATGATATTTCTGGCTTTATTTTGCTCAATTTGAGTCTTAAAAGCCGCTTTACTGATGTATTTGTATTCAAAGAAATTTATTTACAATTTTTTTATCCATCTTGTAACCTCAAGGTAAATTTTAGCTACTGCAAATGGGGTCGCGACACATATATATTGAATACCACTGTAATATGGAAAATTATTTAGAAGTGATTTAAGTTTTCTCCTCTTCTTGTGACAGCAAAATTATTTAACTTGGTGGTTCATAGCTATTGCGCATGTGTAAGTGTCATAGTTGATTTGAATTGCAAAGTCTCACTCATACACAAACATTCCATGATATATAAAATTAGACTAATTCAGAATCTAGATCGATGTAAAATATGTATTAGAACACCTGTCAATATGATGTTAGTGAAAAAACAAGGCAAGCAATATTTATTTACCATACTTAGTTATTAGTTTTAGCATTTCGTTTAATTTACTTTTCATGATGTTACTACTGTATTTGCTTTTTCTAAGTAACAATGAAGTTAGCATTTTTGCTAAAAGAGCTTATGAGTTTTGTAGCTCTACAATCGGGTGATGTCTTTTTATATCACATTTACTTAATTACACACTAAATGCTGTTTAGGATTTTCGAAATATCTGTAATATGAAACACTGTTTTGTGTCTATAAACGGTGACAGTATGAAGCAAAGTATTAAGTACGTGTTTCATTTCGGGATCTTAGTTCTGTTAAATTAATAAGTGCTTTTATTTCATTGTATGATTTTTGCAAAAATTTCATATATTTTATTGATACCTGTTTAATTTAGTTCACTTATCTATGTAATATTTAAAATACTATTAACCCTTTGTCTCTAGTCTCCTGTTTTTTTTTTTTTCAAAAAAAAAAGAAAGAAAAAGGTTGATATTTTCATAAAAATATGAATATTTTTTACTCTATGAAAATAAAATAGTATATTTTCAATAGAAAAGAACTTTTGTTTACAGAAACCCCAAATTCTTAAGAATTCACCATTCCATCTATCTCAATTATGGATTTTATTAATATATATTTATTCCCTAATATGAACTTTGATATCACTTTTAAAAAAATTATTTAAAGTGAATACAAGTAAATTTATTCTAGGATTACGAACTATACCTCCATAAATATCAAACAAAGCATGAAACTTTAAATCCGCAATATCTTATATTCCCTATTTTATTTCTTTCGAATTATCTTTTCATGTTTCGACAGAAAAATTATAGGAGGTGGAAAACAAAGTAAAAACTAACATGAAATAAGTAGTTATATAATTGATATAGAAAAATGTAATTGTTTAAATAAATTGATACAAGATATGTTAACTGTAATAAAATTTTTCTTTCTTTTCTATTTTAATTGAGTTAAAAATACATGTATTGTCAATAAAAGTATCCAGGTGTGAAATTTGTTGATGTTGAGATATTATACTGTTGTGAGAAACAAAGGGTTAATTTTGAATGCTAATGCTTTATTTTCTGTAACGGTTTTCTTATCACTCTTTCAAGCATATTCTTGGCAATTTATTTGAAATAATCATTAGTGTATAGTTTCTTTATTTTATAAAGGTCATTAGTTCCTTCGATGACCTCTTTCTTTATCAATATTATATTTTCAGTGCATAATGCGAAGAGTAAATATGTGTTTCGTTTACAGAATATGCATAATCGTTTATACAAATTTAAAAAAGCATCAAACAGTTCATTATGTCTATGCGTCGGTGTCCAAGAGCACGGAATGTATAAAAAAGAAATATACCTACCTTGAATGATCTTTTTTACTTTAAAAAAAACAAAGTATTTCAAACAGCCTAAAAATTAAGTTATTCAGCCTTATTTTATTAATATTTATTATGGCCAAGATAATGCATCAGAGTGAGAAGGCATTTTTTGTCATACTATTTCTAAAATAAAATGAAGTTTAAAAAAAAAAACGAAACTCTCAGAAACTAGAATTACAATATTAATATTTGTAGTTGCGCAATTTATGCAATTTGTCATAAAAAATAGCTCAATATCAATTGTTTTTGGATAAAATATCTGTGTCAAATTATCAAAAATATGTTTTACTTTATATATGTGTTAATAAATCTGTTACAACTCATTTCAACTGTGTATCGTTAAGTTTTTGAAATTCTCATTTGAATCTCACAAATCAATTTTATCTCATACATTTAGTTTTATAGCAACATTTTTAGATCTAAAATTGAGATACTTGATAAGTCAACTGAACCCTTTCATTACCCAGTCATTAAAGATGGGGATATAACATATAACTTTAAATTCGTCTGCAGTAATTGTTCTACATTTTACTATAATCAGTTAAACATATAATTTCCTTATTGTATAAGAGTTGACATAGACCTTAAATATATCAGATATTTTTAAATAATTTTTACATAAAAAAGTTCAAAAATTCATTAAAATTTGAACAAAATTAAAAGTAGAATAAAGTTATGTCTAATTAACTACTGAAAATAGCTTAAGTTTTTAATTATCTACAGTATTCATTCATTGTAAAAATAATACAACTGTAATAAAATAGTAAAATATCATACAATTTTAAATTTTTCTACTATAGTGATGTTCTATATTTTATTGTAATAGAAGAAGAATTCCATAATTTTTTAAGAGTTGAGACAGCTCTTACAATTATTTCACATATTTTGTAATTTTATTAATTTTCAAATATTTATGATTAATTAAAAAAGGAATACTTTTAACTAAGACTTCCAGGAACTTTAAAAAAAATTGTTTAAAATTTCTATGGAAAACCCACGTTTTAAAAGTAAAATAGGTTATAAAAGTAAGAATTGAAACGCTGCTTCATTAAAACTGTTATTAGTTTTAAAAATACAGATATTTTTTCCTAAATGATGGTAAAAATTTGCAAACATGCAACACATCATATAACAAACACTAATTAACATATTTCACAATTCTTTGTACAACTTTTAACCAATATATTTACTTGTTATGAACTAAAAGATTTGTACTTTTTGAAACATATCACACTTTGTATGAAATCTCGATATTTCTTTAAGTTTAGTTAACAACGATTTCCTTTGTACAACTAATGAGACCACAATTTAAGATAAAATGATTACGAAATATTGTGATTTAACAAAATTTAGAAGAACATAGTTTTCGGCTAAATTTCTTTGAAAATCCTTCACTTTTCAAGAAACTTCTTTAAAATAAATAAATTTAGTGCTGATATACTTTAGTTTATAATGTAGTTACAAATTGAGAAAACAGTAAGGCAGCTAAATAGGAGGAAGAAAATAATACTAAAAATAAATTAAGAAAATGAGAATACATATTTTAAAAGATTTAGAAATATATATTGCTTGGTAGTAAGAAAAGAGTTGTCCAAATATTTTTTTAACATTTTTACAGCTATATGCCTCCATGTAACGAACTTCATGACTATTCAGCCATTTATATTATCACATATACTGAAACATCTTTTATACAGATGATGTTTCAGTATGCGTGATATAAATAAAATCCTTTTTGTACATAAAACCCTTTGTGGGTACGTAACAGTTCACTATGCATTCCTAAATGGCTAGAAAATAATACTAAAAATAAATTAAGAAAATGAGAATACATATTTTAAAAGATTTAGAAATATATATTGCTTGGTAGTAAGAAAAGAGTTGTCCAAATATTTTTTTAACATTTTTACAGCTATAAATGCTCTCCATGCAGTAACGAAACTTCATGACTATTCAGCCATTTATATTATCACATATACTGAAACATCATTTATACAGATGATGTTTCAGTATGCGTGATATATAAATAAAATCCTTTTTGTACATAAAACCCTTTGTGGGTACGTATGCAAGTTCACTATGCATTCCTAAATGGCTAGAAAATAATACTAATAATAAATTAAGAAAATGAGAATACATACTTTAAAAGATTTAGACATATATATTGCTTGGTAGTAAGAAAAGAGTTGTCCAAACTTTTTTTTAACATTTTTACAGCTATAAATCCCTCCATGCAGTAACGAAACTTCATGACTATTCAGCCATTTATATTATCACATATACTGAAACATCATTTATACAGATGATGTTTCAGTATGCGTGATATATAAATAAAATCCTTTTTGTACATAAAACCCTTTGTGGGTACGTATGCAAGTTCACTATGCATTCCTAAATGGCTAGGTTTATCGTCACAAAATTTTTCATGGTGATTCCGTCAACTCTGGGAATTCTTTATACAGGTCAAATTGTTTGGAAGTCAGAGGTGTACGGATTGCATGCTAAAATAATTTAAATATTTTAAATAACTTAATTCATCTAATGGCGTTTAAAATGCTTTTTCTGATAATACAATTTTTTTTTACTTGTCCTATTTACTTGATCTGTTTTATCAAACCAAAACAAATAAATAAAGCTATTTGTCTTGATTTCAGTTGATGTAAATGCCAAAAAATGTAAATTTATGTTTGGGGCTAGAAAAATCATAAAATGTCGACCCAAATGACAAAATTATAAATAATATCAGACATTCGAAAATTTAGGCCATTGTTTGTAGGACTGCCATTTGCCTTCGCTGAAAAGGAAAACTCGTTCAGAGAAAACATAAAAATTGTACATACTGTTTTTTAACTGACACTTAAGTGGGACACTAGGCTGTAATGGGTTTCAAATGGGATACACTTCCGTTCTGTTGTTTTAGTTTTTTTTTATCAAATAAGTGGCATTTTTCTTAGAAATATGAATGGAGACTTTGTTCATGCAAACCTAAACTTTATTGAAGTTCTTTTCATATAAAACTTGACTACTTACTGGCAGAAGACAGTCCTAGTTTCGATGCAATGAACCTTTGGGTTGGAGGATTTTCTTTTAGGATGAGGGATTTCACTAAATGATATTTGAGTTCGAAAAATGTTAAGAGGAGCTTTCGAGGTCCTTTTTATCAATTTTAGTACTAGTTTGATGTTTCATCTGGTCAAATTTAATATATTATGAATGCTCTTTTTTTTTAATGGAATAACTACATTTTATCCTCCTTTATAATTTATTCAAGCGAATATGTTCAAAAATCTTTATATGAAATCTACATAAAGTTAGATATTTTCACTGAGATAAAAAGAAGAGTCCAATGGCTTGGCCATGTAGAGAAGATGGAGTCTAGTAGACTCCTAAAAGAAAACACCAGACCTAGAGAAATACCAATGTATAGATGAATAGTTCAAGATGATTAACACGTTAGCTGCCAACTAAGAGATAACTCGTAGATTACGTTCTTTTTTAGGACGCAACTACGAATTATCTCGTGCTGTGTTTACTTGCCCTTTTTGTGCAGCTACGAATAAACTCATAGTATATCAGAGCAAATATCGATAGATGGCTTCTGGTAAAAGAACAAAAAATCAATGCTGGCTTGCATAAACAGAAAATTTATTAAAAAACGAACAAAAAATATAATTATTAATAATAAATTATTATAAGGATAATATACTGTGATTAAATCAAATTGTCATTTTAGGCCAGATTTCCGAAAATTGCGGTGGCATTCAACGTGTTAAAAGACTTAGGGAATCATTAATTGGAAACAAACGTATAGAAATCAATAAGTGAATTTCTATAAATTTTTACAGAAACTAGAAATAATAAAAACATACACCAAGCGAAACAAAAAAAAATCACACATGCTCACTTCTTGCGAAAAAATTTCGAATAAAGTAGTTATGGAATTTTGATAGGCGAAAATACATCCGTTTATATTTTATTACTCGTTATGCAGCTGTTCTTTAACGAAATTCATTATTGGTATGATTATCGTAGAACTTCGACTATTTTCATGTTGTCTATTGCATTTTTAATGACTGCTCTCTTTTTTACCGATTATATATATCTTGATAACACATTCACTTACATTTTTGATCATATGATGGCTGAATGGGTAGAGCGCTTTCCTTTCGTTACCAGAATTTGTAGATGCTCACTACAGATATTGGAATTTGCAGTCGTTCGGAATTGGTTTTAAGCTGTAGATCCCGAGCTAGTTATCTTTCAGGTTGCAAATTATTAGATGTTGCTAACGCTCCAAACAAACCAGCCACTCGAATGTTGGTCAACTCTCAAATTTCAAATAGCTAAATTCAAAGTAGCGCAGTTGGGGAAGGAAAAGGGGAATGTCCATAATACTGGAGCTTTGACTATGCATTACTCGATAAAATTCAATGAGATCATGAGAACTCAATTAAAATATGATACTATAATATCGCGTAGGAAACTTAGATTATTCTTTTTTATTTCCAGGTAAAGAGAATTTTTAATAAAGAACTGTGTGATAATTGTTCCAATTCATTAGCAATCTTTCTTCTTTAAAATTACGACAACGAAACTGTTCGTAATAAATAAATATACGATACACAATTTCTGACAACTGGTTTAATAAAAAAATAGTTGCAGTTTATTCATGCTGTTAATGGAAAAAAACTATATATTTATTTATCCCAGCTACTATGTAACTGCTAAGATGCTAACACACAATCATTTTGTAGAAACACTACTTTTTTCAAGATGTCTTAGTAGAAATAAGAATTTTAAATACAGTTTAATGACAACACTCATCCATTTTCCAACCTGTAAACTTCAAAAATTAATTTATTTTCCTGAAGAGGCAGGTCTTTACGGAAAAGTAAGGATAAGATCAGGAGACCAATCTCTTAGTGTTTATTTCTAAAAGTACGACGGAGAACTTTGTAGCAATAAGTAAATCCATGTTTCACTCTTACTAGAAACTGAGTAAAAAAGAAATTATAACTATATTTTAATTATACAGCTAATGATAGAAATCTATATCTTTATTATCACACAGCTGCTATGCAACGTCTAAGAAACCAACATTCATTCCTTCTGTTGTAATACAACTTTTTTAAGATCCCTTGGTGAAACGATCTAACAATATACCTTAACGAGAACAGTTATATACAGCTGAAACTTGATACCAATATTTCATGTTGCAAACTTTAGAAATTGGCTTATTTTCCTGAAGGGGAAAGACAACTTTACGACAAACCCCTGAGAGCAGGAACCCAATTGCGTAAGAAATTTTATCTTCTAAAATTACGATTGTCTTTTAATTGGAAGCAAACGATACAGAACTTTTTGCTTAGTCTCCTTTGCCTCTCCTTTTACCTAAATTACTAAATTCTGCTTCTACATCTTATTCTGGCAATGTGACTGCATTCAAAGCCGTAGTCTGAGGAAGGAAAGGAAAGTAGAGTTTTGACACATCCCGAAATTTTTAGACATATATAACTATGTGTACAAAACATAAAAAGTGTGATCTTTAAAAAACTATTTCTCGTTTGATGTTTATTTATGCTCAGATATTTTAATACTTAAATTTAAATCACATCTCCACTGCAGTTTTCTAAAGTAAAATACATTTGTTTGGGGATTAGATATTAGTATCGGAATTTTTTTCTTTTTGAAAAATGTGTGTTTAAAGCTTAAATTTGAAAGACAAGAAAAAAAATGTCACCTTCATTTCTATTTACCCTTTTCCCCTTAATCGTTGTCTGATATCTCTGTTTGTAAATTGTTCAAGTACTATGATTTATACATTTTGTATTTGTATTATGATTTATGCAGTCAAAAACAATCTACCTGATATATTAAAAAAATATCACACACAAATATAACAACTCGAATTTTTTCCTAGCTTCAGCAACGATTTTATTTAACATGGATATACCATCTATATCAAGCTGATAAAATCTCAGTCTCTGTTCTAGAAGATGGCGCCACAGTTTGGTGATTCAAGTACCAGAGACTTCGTTAAAAAATTGTAGGTAAAAAAATAAATAATATCCATTACTCAATTACTGTGTACTGACAAATTAGACTATCAATAACGATAGTTTAATTATGGGATTAGTAATTAAAGATTATGTCTCGATTATTACTACTACCCAAATTGCACAAAAATAGAGGCTAATATTAAAATTGCAATATATTATCAAGGTTACTGTCTAATTATCCCCTAATTAGACAATGCGTTGATTACTCATAATTTTTTATGAGAACGTTCTCACCTCCTCACTTCCTTGTGAGCTGGAGTGTATTAAATTTTTGTTTGGATTACTTTTTGCCTAGAGGCCTAAATTTATGTTTTGATCTGCTTACGTTCGGAGGTTAAAGTGAAGACCTTTCACTTCGCTAGGTACTCCTTTAAACCCAATTACCTTGACCTTGAATTGTAATATATCGGTTTACATTAGACTCCTAAATGATATCCTTGAATATCATTTTTCGATATTTGGTCAAATATTGCTGAATTTCGTAATATATCTTTTAATATTAGAAAATGATATTTATTTTTACGAATATCGACAGATATCGCTGAATACTATTAAAATAATATCATTTTTATGACATTGTAAACGATATTTAGAAAAAATATTAAAAAGTATGTTTATAAAACTGACAAAATTATTAAATTTTATTTAAGATAATATTTATCTTACAAGCGGTACAAATAATTATCTGATAGTTTATCTTATAAACAATGTCACATTTTAATTTTACATGATGTCGGTAAATATCGGCAGATGTCCCCAATTTGACATCCGATACTCAAAATATTGGACAATATTTCGAGGACATTGACCGATATATGTTCTGGGTATACGACTGCTAAAAAATTATAACATTCACTAATATTTCCTGTTGTATACTTGAAAAATTTTATCATTTCTTTAATTAAAAAGGAGATTTAAAAAAATCAAAAAGTTGTTAAGAATTCTAGTTCATTTTTATTAATAAACAAACTATTCTGAAATTTTTACTCTAATCCATACTTTGACCATTCTCTGGTAATGTGGCTACATTTGTTAACAAATCTATAATAAATTGAATTAAAAAATAAAGTAAATAAGTTAAATGTAGGTATTGGAGTTTGAGGGTGGGGGAGCTGATGGGCCGAATGCCCTATTTCCCCGATATCGAATATTAGAACTAAATGTTGGTAAAGTGTCGTACCTATTTATAACCATAGAGGGCGCTACATTACTGCATAGCGTAATTAATACATCGTCGACCCCATCTCGTTTGCTGTATGCATCAAGTTATGTCTATATACTGCTGTATCTAGTAGATATATCTTTGTTTTACATTTCTGGAGATTTGTACTTCTTCATACGTTCTATTTTTCTTTTGTTTTGCTTTTTAGGTCTAGGAAATTTTCTTTCTTAATTTTTAATTCTATTTTAACTATTATTAAAATCTCTGTTATATATAATATATAAAATGCTGTTTTATAAAGCATGTATTGCAGTTGCAATTAATGCAGTTAAAAATACAAAAAATGGCACAATTTTTCCCAAAATAATTAATATAATATAAAAATACATATCACAGAAGTGGATAATGCCAATTCCAAACTACTACGAGTGTCCATATGTTCAGCGAGATTCGAATCCTTAGACTCCGGGTTCCAGAGACAGTGCCATATCATACATCAATCATTCCGCCAAGTACTTGCGGTCTCTAAGAGTAATAACTTAACGAGTATATAAAGGTGTTTAACGAATGAATAGAAATAACTATGAGTAAATGTGACATTTGATTCGTAAGCATTAACATAAAATCCCAGCTAACATTTTTTAATGTAAAAAGTATATATAACATGGTAGTACGATGAACCTTTAGTAAGGTAGCTTTAGACTCGTTTTTTTCTCAAAAGTATAAAATGCCAGACCTCACAAACTTTAAAAGAGGCAAAATTGTAGGACCCCAGTAAGCTGGAGCAACTGTAACCGAAACAGGATAGAGTTTAGAGGTATGGAGTCTAAAGTCAGGACAGCATAAACACAGTATGGCAATTCAAAATAGTGCACTTAAAAAGTGGAATAAAAGAGACCAGCATGTATTTAAGTGTTCGTAATGTCTAAAAAGAAAACAACTGCAGCCAAAGGGACCGAAAGGCTCAATCATCATCTACGATTCTCCAGTTTCAGTTACACATTTATTACAATTGGAAGGGATCTTCACAAGCAGAATATTTACGACAGTGAAGCAATTACAAAGCCACCAAAGGCTTGGACCTTTGGTTTCCCTTGTGGGAGACCTACTGTCCGGCTCTGAGTTTGGAGAATCCTAGCGGCCGAAAAATGGACTTCCTGGAAGCACATCCTGGAAATTTTGGAAGCTCAAACTAAGAGAAGAAGGGGGAGGCGACATTGACGAACCAAATACCGAAAACGAGCCTTAGGGACACGAACCTAGAATATAGGGCGATGCTGAAAAGAAAGAAGCATTAGGAAAGAAGTTAAATGAATGACTTACCCCACTGATGACACTTGAGCTGGAAAGAAAGGAGAGAGGGCGTCGCCTGGTATGTTTTAGTGTGTGTATCCCCCTATCGAGAATTTTAGGTTTAAATAAAAAAAAACTAGTTAGCTTATGAATTTTGTGATAGATGCGCTGGCCTAAAGGTCGATCAGGGGGGGGGGGCTGGCTAGGACCGTGACTGACAGAATGACTCATTAAATCGTGCTTAATTGTTGTGCCTAGCAAGCTTACCAGCGACTTTGCCAAACATCAAAAGGGTTATTTTTCCCGCAAGATGTTTTTTTATAATAGAAAGAGAGAAGAATTGAATAATTTTGTCTATACAATCAATCAACCAAGACCAACCAACTCACAACCAAAACCAACCAACTATCAACCAAAGAATGGGGTCTGCCAGAGTCCTAATGTTGTGTTGTGTGTAATGTGAGGTCAGTATACTATTGAGCGGAATTCATCGTCAGTGCTTGGCAAGTAACAGGTGTGTTTTATTTTAGGTGTTAGTCTGTTGCTTGGTGTGTTTTATGTTATCTATATTATGCCCTAGCCATTTCATTATGACCATTGCGTTCGTCTGGAGATGTGTGGGGTTCGCTAGTTGTTTATGCTAGAGAGACTTATTCCTATCCGTTATTTTTTAAGGTGTTTTTCCCCGTGGAGAGTGCACTCTGTTAAGTAGTGTATCCAATCTCCATATTTTCCGCAAGACCAAAATAGGTTGTCCATAAATTTAAACCTGTAGAAGTAGGCAGGGAAGTTACCGTGCCCCGTAAAGATTTGAATTAAATAGCGGTTGCTGACCAGGCGAGTGAATGAGATATCCTGATAAAAGCCAAAGGTGGTCCTTCCTGTACTACTCGTGTTCCAAATTTGTTGCCATTCCTCCATTACTAGTGGTTTAATTTTGCATTTGAGTAGGAAAATTGGTAAGCTTAGTGTCAGGAAGACTGAATTTTGAGCCGCCTCTTCCTGAGCTAGTGTATCGGCTTTTTCGTTGCCCTCAATTCCAACACGGACCCACGATATGTGGAATTTTCCCTTTGTGGATCTGATAGCGTCCTGTAGCTCCCTGACTTTCGGATTCCTCGAGAACCGACTGTTTAGTGCCAAAATTGATGAAAGGCTGTCCGTCAATAGTCTGTAATTTTGATTTCTCCTATTTGCCCATCGGGCAGCCTTCGTGAGTGCCAGCATTTCTGCTTGGAACACACTATTGTATTTTCCTAGTGTTGCTTACCAATCAAAAATTTCTGATCCGTTGTCGTAAACTACAAAGGCCGACCCTACTCCCTATTTGGTCTTTGAGCCGTCGGTGTAAATTTCGAGGCGATGTGGTACCTCTGTGTTCCTAACATAGATTTTCTTGTATGGGTGAATGTCCCAGAGGTCCAAGTTCATTTGGTATTGATCTGGGGAGAGCTCACAACCGTATAGCCTTTGGGCTTTGCCAAGCCGTGAGATGCGTCCTAGCGTAGCTTCATACTTAATTTTCTCGGTGATGGGCATGACACCCTCTAGCACTTGTAGTGTCGAAGTTGGAGAGGTTCTGTTGGCCCTTGTTATGGCTAATAAGAAGTGGCGTTGGCAGGTTGTGAGCCGGGCGTCTGTTTGTGAAGTATGTAATCCCCAAATCGGGGCTTCATAAGTTAATATTTTTCCTGCTACTGTGAGGTACCAGAGCTTAATCAGTTTTGCACGAATGCCCTAGCTCTTGTTCGACATACGTCCCAGGCAGCTAAACGTTTTCCTAACCTTCTCTATCTGGTTTGTGCAGTGCACGTGCTAGTCGTGGTTTCTGTGTATCGTTACTCCTAAATAGTTAACGCTGTCTACTGTTTGTATTGTCTTTTTTTCTATTACAATATTAGTTAGTGTGTCGTTCCACATTAGACCTATTCCTGGGACGCGGCGTTTATGTCTAATATGAAGTCGTCCACTTAAGGCTGTACCCTCGTGTGGGGGGGGGCAATTTTGGCGAAGTGTAGTGTCTGCTATCAGGTTCCACAAAAGCGGGCCTTGACAGCTCCCTGCAGACAACCCCCGTATGTGTTGAGTTCAGTTGCTATTCCATTTTCTTCTAGTTTACATCTTCTCTCACGGACTTCTCGAAAAACACGTGCATCTCAATTTATAGTTGCATTATCCAACCAATCAGAATTCACGAATCGACAGTCACGAGGGGACGCAAGTGACGTAATGCGTCATTTCACCTTTACGATGGGGGGGATATATCTTTTAGCTAATGAGCCCCGTACAACCTACAACTGAAGTTTGGTATTTTCGAGATAGCCAAGTTGATAGAAAAAACAAAGATAGTCGCCAAGTTTCCCAGAAAAGGACAGAATTGTCCGAAAATTATTTCAAGATAATCATAATTCCGTTGTTTAGTTTTTGGGGTAAAAATATCATTGCATAGTGTGCGTGTATATGTGTGATGTGTGTAAAACTTTTGATTTTAATGAAAGGACTCTTCAATAGCTCTGCAAAAGCTTTTTGTTTGAGGGGGAGGGTTTGATTCCGGGTTATTTTTCTGTTTTTTTTTAGGATATTGTGGTTTAAAAGCGAATATATAAAATAACAAAATCCGTTGACAAATTAAGGACCTTTATTTGAAAATATGATTCAAATAAATATGGAAAACATGACAGCAAAAATTAAATAACTTTTCGTAGATATAGTAAAATTACGATCAGTTTGTGGATAATATTGTTTAATAAAATTAATAGTCCCTTTGTGATGGGACAAATTACCCATTACATTTACATATATGTATATGTAAATGTAGTTGGCATTTTAGCCCATCACAAATTAGGAAACGGTATTCGTCGGATAAGTTTAGGCAGTTGCCAATATGAACATTTATAGGAATTTAAGGTAACCGTTCAAGTTCGATTCAGTTACTTATTTGGTATTTGGATTGCCGAACGCGACAGGCTTACGATTTGCTACAGTTATGTTATAGCGATGAAACATAATAGTGTCAATAAATAGAGGACAGTAGCATCAGATAAGTCAAGCCGAGGCCATTTTTTTCTGTAGCATTAGAGATAATAACAATAGAAGGATTGCAAATTATATATCCCAATTATGCTGAAAATATTTTTTCAGTAAATTCTTAAAATAAAATATCAAACCAAGAGAGCTCTTCATTTAATAAAATAAAAATCTGAAGAAAATATATTCAACTTTGTTCTATTCATCATAATCTGGATAAACTTAGAACTTTCTGTAAATGGGAGTTGAACAATATAAATTCATATTTACTGTGAACTAAAAAATTTTAAAAACAGACTGTATTTTCAGAAAAGTACCGACTATGAACATAAAGAGTAGTAAAAGAAACTGAGAAGAAAAAAATATTTTTCTACTGAACAGTTATGATAAAAATATATAAAATACACATTTGTTTGAAGCATTTTAAGTTATTCAGCGATGCTTATCAGCATTTTCCTTTTTATTCTGAAAAGGGAAATTCAAAGTTAAACTTCAACAAAAATTCAACGTCAATTAACCAAAAGGATTATTAGACATTTTTTAGAGTAGTTAAAGTTCTATATTTTCCAAATATTTACATTGAAAATTTTAAATAATAAATGTAACAGCTGTAGAGTATATTTAGGATAAATAATGTTATACATTTTTTAAGAATCTAAATTTAGAAAAATATAACTTTTAGATATATTTCTTTTGACTGAAATTCCTATTAAAGATTCTCAACAATTCATATTCATTCATATTCATCATGAATTCATATTCTAAACAATCTTTCAGATATTATTAAAATACAACGGATAATATTAGAAAAATATTATTTATAGTTTTATATTTTAACATGATTATTTTTAAAATTCCTCAAATTGAAATTTTAAAGGTTTTAACAAATGTAAGAATAATTAAAATATAAAGTGCAATTTGGATCCAGTTTACCCATAAAGTTTAAGGTTTTTATTTTCACAAAACAGATGGCAGCACTATTAAGGATGGTAACCAGTGGGAATGGTAACTGAGATGTCCCGCTCGAATTAACCGTTCTTTGTGATCACAGGTTTGTGATTTTTAAGTAAGATAGTAGACAAGCGTCTAGGGGGAGAAACATTCCTAATAGTAAGACTTAGAAAATTTTTCGCCTCTCAGCGGTAGGGATTTTCGTAGGGGAAACGGGATAACTGATCGCATGGTACATCCAGGCAGAAATATTCCATCCATTTCTCTCGACTGTTGTGCTCGTATACTAAAGTTATTCTGATTTCGTCAAGATACAAAATATTATTAAAAAAAGAAATTGAAAAAAAGAAAGAGTTTAAAAAAAAAGAAATTGTGACAATAAATTGAGGTTTTTCGGAAATATGTGAAGTTGTTTTATGGAAATTCACTCTTCGCGAAAGAAAAATTATGGCTGAGTATGGAAAAGGAAAATTTCTATTCATTCGTGCAGGATTTCATGATCATATATCAAAGTTATTTAGTAAATGCAAACAATTATTGACCTTAAAAAAATCAAAATGTAACAGAAAATTAACCTTTTAAAAATATTTAAGACGTTAATAAACATTAATATTAATATTGTATTAATATTAAATACTAATATTAATTTAAATACTATCAAATACACAACACACTATTATTATTAGCTTCAAAACTAATAGTTTTATCGTATGTCTCTGTGACGCTTATCTAGATCCAATCAAGATAAAATCATTTTATTATTGCATTGCCTAGAACCACCAGAAACTTCTAAATTCATTAGGTAGAATTTTATATTAAAAAAAAAGTGTCATAATGGTTCCTCTTGTCCATGAATTGGCCAAGGTAGCATCATACACTTACACTGTTTCATCAAAATGAAGCCCAAACTCTTGTAGATACTTCAATATAGAGTTGTTAGCAGTGGAAAAAACCCGATTTAAACCCGGAAAAAAACCGGATTTTTTGGGAGGGGAATTTTGAAGTATTTTGAAGTCTCTAATTCCTATGACACAATGAGAACCACCATTTTTTTCTGTCTTTGTTGTAGACCTCAAAAGTTGATATTCTCACAAAATTTCATTATTATATGCTATGAAAAAAATGAATAATTGGGATTAACTAACTATATTTGGCAAGGTATCATGTTTAGCATGAAAGTATGAGTATATCTTTCTTTGAGAAATATCCAATATTTTTATTATTGCATAAATATTAGGCAATAATCTGTAATGTCACAAAACCCATAAATCATTATTTTTCTTGGATAACATATCTCTCTCTCTCTCTCTCTCTCTCTCTCTCTCTCTCTCTCTCTATCTATCTATATATATATATATATATATAATATATATATGTATATATATATATATGTATATATATATGTATATATATATGTATGTATATATATATATATATATATATATATATATATATATAATGTGTGTATGTAGGAATTGGATACAAAATGCAACAGTATCATTTGATTACACCTTTAAATGATATATACATTACAAAAAGTTATAAACTGTTATTTTAAATTTAAAGATATTTATCTTTATATTATAAAAGGCGGGAAAAAAGCTTAGCATAAAGAAAGTTACATAATAAATAATGATAAAAATAATGCATATAATTATTATATTAGCAATTAAAATTGAAGCAACCAGTTATGTGTTTGATAAGACTAACAGGGTAATTAATTACATAAATACTACTATAAAATCATTTAAATGCTCATTTCTATTATTTCTTCAATATATATATATATATATATATATATATATATATATATATATATATATATATATGTGTGTGTGTGTGTGTGTGTGTGTGTGTGTGTGTGTGTGTGTATATATATATATTACCAAAAGTAAAAAAAAATCTCTTAGAAATAATATGCTAGTTCTTAAATAGCCACTGTTGAAAAAATAAATGTAAACATTGTTAAAATGATTTCTTCCCAAAGTTCCCAAAAAATTCCTGGTTTATTCCCCAAAATTTCAGGGTTTATTTCCACCTCTTCAAAATTCCGGGTTTTTTACATCTCTACTTCAATATTTGTTCTTTGTTTAGTGTAGAGCGCTATGGCCTACTATTTTGCAACACGAGGGCTAAGTAGACCAGGGCCTACTACTGAAAGGCGATTCCGAAAGGCTATGAACAGCCATGCCACAGTGGGATTCGACCTACGGTCAGCGCCCTAACCATTTGGCCATCGTTAGGCATTTCAATTTTTGTAAACTTGATATTTTATTGCTTTATTATTTGATTAGCCTGGCCCCCTAAGGGCTACTGCGATGATTCTTTTACAACATTTTAATGTTATAAAAACAAAAACAAAAATGTAATCAGGAAAACAAACATAAAGTTGAAATATGAATCCTGTTTCGATTACAATAAGCAAATTTGTCATAGCATATTTGCTGATTTAAAAATATGATTTTTAACTAAATTTTCTAAAAATGTTGCATTTGGTTTAAAAAGTATAGTGATCAAATAGTTATGTAAATTTGTAAAATACCAAAAAGCTAAATTCAACAGGAGACCTCATGAGTCACTCTGAAAAAACAGCCAATTAGTTTTATTTAATGTTAACTACACATTACATATGTCTTTACAAAGTAGTCAATGTTTGACTGATTAATTACAGACAGGGTTGAGCAATTTAAATCAGCCCGATTTAAAACAGTTAATTAAAAAATCATTGATTTAAATCAATTTTTACTTGAGAATAAAATTTTATTCCAAACTAGGACCCAACAAATTGATTTGAAATGAAAGATAAAATATTTTAAATTTACAAATTAGTTCACATTTCAATGTTGTTCTTATTCTTTTCAAAATTATTTTTTAAAAGTAAGAGGAATTTGAAAGCAGTTGTTTTGCAGAGAATTTTATAAATGCATTTCCTTTTCCTTTATTATTTGCATATTAGCATTAGATTTGATAAATTTCATACAATTGACAGTTACATTGTTATCTAGAAGTGATTGTATGTAGGAATTTCTCCATTTTCAGGATTTGTTTACAAATATTTGTTTGAAACAATTTAAATTTTAACTCTATTTTTATCTTTTTACATAATTTCAGTAAATAGGGCTGCAATAAACTTTAATTACTATTGGAAAAACTACTTTTTTATTTAATTCCTTTTTTCTCCTCCTTTCTAATAGCTAGTGCCATACTCTGTCACCCAGATGTCACAGAGAAGGAAATAGAAGAAGTAATAAAAGTGTGGTTCCGCTTTTGCAAAGACAGAGAAGGCGGGAGAGACAAGAGGCGGCCAGATGGGGGGGGGGAATAAATTTATAAATGTATATACTGTTATAAATTATGTAAATAAAATTTTACAAGTATAAAGTATTTGTCTAATTTGCACAGATTCACAGGCATGTTAGTGAGTCACTCTTTTCCAGATTTAATCACTTGACTAATTTAACTAATGTAACTATAGTTACATTAGTTAAACTAATCACATTGGTCACGTTTTTGATGAAAATTAACCACAACATTTCTATTTCTTAACAGCTAAATTTTTGTATGTCAAACACTTATATTTGGACATTTTTAGATATGTCTTTAAAAAATCAGTTATATTTCAGATTTTACCCATTAGATATATACCTATTTTTTAATGAAATGGGGGAAATGCTTATTTAGAAAAGATTGCTTAGTGAAAGAAGATGGGAAAGGGCATATTATTTTTGGTTTGACAAGTAAACATATTTAGATTGAAGTTATGTGTAATTATTTTTAATGTGGAGAAACAAGAATTTCAAGTACAGTATAGTTTCTTCAAAACATTAAGAATCATGTTGTATAAAACTAGTACCGAAGAAACTTCACATGACATCCATGTTAAGCTCATCTTAATTCTTATACTTCAAAATATGAAATTTTTGCAATTAACACTAAAACTGCAGGAGGACTTCTTTTCACCCGAAAACTATTTTGTGTTATTAAAACAGATTTATTCTTTTTCAGACTGTAATAACAGAAATAATATAAATTTTTATAAAAATATTTCTGAGGATAAATTTTGACGATATCTTTTAGTTAGTATTATATTATTTCTGTTATTACAATTTAGAAAAAAAAAATGCTAAGAAAACACAAAATAGTTTTTAGGTCAAAATGACTTATCCCACGGTTCCAGTGTTAAGGAAGTAAACTGTCAGACAGCATTAGGTACTGTGTCTGAATATGAAATGTAAGTAAAATAATGCACAAGTATCTACATATCAAAAATAAATGTGAAGAAGGAAATGATTAAATCATTGCATATATGCATGCAATGATTTAATCTATTTAATGTCTATTAATAATAATCTATTTAATTTAATTGCATTAAATCTATTTAATCTATTTAATGCAATTTATTGAATATTTTTTAGTTGTGGAATTAAACTATAGTTTAATTCCACAACTAAAAAATATTCAATAAATTTTTTAAAACATCTAATCACTTGTATGCTTGAATTTTTAAAAAGTAATATTCCAGAAAAATAGGTTTGCCCACTGTGATGAATTAACCACAATTGTTGAAATATATGCAATACAGTAATTAAACACAATTTTGTAAGCCTTGGCATATATGTAAGTCTGTCCTTATAGCCCAACAATAACCGTTGACATTATGCCCGTTGTCCCAACCATCACCCAACGGTTGGGACTTCTGCAGTTCTAACTGTTAGTGCCAACACTCAGCCAACGATGACGTTCGTTGGCCTAACCATCTCACAACCGTTGGCTCATACGCAGTTGTTCTAACACTCTGCCAACGGTGGTGCCAACAGAGGGCCGACGGTCAAAATCAACTGTTGGCCAACCAACCAGAAAAACGGTAAAACAACGATATCCCAACAATTCTGTGTTGCTTGGGACCCTCATGTTGCAGAATAGTAGATCATAGCGCTCTACACAAAACAAATAACTGATATTGAATTATCTACAAGAATTTTGGCTTCATTTCGATGAAACAGTGTAAGTGTATGAGTTTACCTAGCTCAATTCTTGGATAAGACGAACCATTATGACACTTTTTTTTTTAAATATAAAATTCAATCTAATGAATTGAGAAGTTTCTGGTGGTTGAGAGGTTTCTGAAATAGTGTAGATCTACTATATAGTGCAACAATAAAATGATTGTGTCCTGATTGGATCTGTATAAGTGTCACAGACATGTGCGATAAAACTAATGGTTATGAAACTAATAATAATAATAATGTGCACGTGTATTTGATAATATTTAAATTAATATTAATATTTAACATTAATATTTAATATTAATATTAATGTTTAATATTTTCTTGAATAATATTTCTTAAAAGGTTAATTTGTGACATTTTGATTTTTTAATGTCAATAATAGTTTGCATTTACTAAATAACTTTGATATATGATAATGAAAACCTGGACGAATGAATATAATTTTTCCTTTTCCATACTCAGCCATAATTTTTATTTCCCGAAACGTGGATTTCCATTAAATAATCTCACATCTTTCCTAAATTACACCTCAATTTATTGTCCCAATTTCTGTTTTTTTTTTTTTTTCTTAAACTCTTAATATTTTGTATCTTGACCGAAGATTTTTTTACTTTCCTATACTCACTATGATATTTACAGGTATTAAAAAAATTCACGTATTTCTTAAAGATCTCAATTGTGACATTTTCCGCTAATAGTTTATATTTTCCGAATAACTTAAGTATATGAGCACCACAGTCGAGAGAAATGAATGGAATATTCGTGCCTGGTTTCACCATCAGAAGCGCCTAAAACCTGGGATAAAAAATCCGCAAGTCGAACGTGATTGGACGTTTAAAGAAAGTGACGTAGTGCGTTTACTAGGGTAACCTTTTTTGATCAGCGCCATTTTCAAACGCCATCGCCATTACTATATCTTTTCTCTATCGTGTTGTAGCTGTAATCATAAATATTAAAATGGAATTTAAGTGCGCTTTTGTAACGCTTAATTTGCTATAAAAGATATTTAAATAACCATACAACCAACATGGCATTAAGGGTAAAAATGCTGAAAATAAAGAAAAGTATAGAGGGCAAATAACAATGAAGAGTTACGGCTTTGCGCTGTGCAATGCTAAGAAGAAAGCTACCATTCAAATTCACGTACATCAAATTACAGATTTGGGAAATCATCAAGATTTAGAATTTGAGAACTATACAGGTATTTGTGTAAAACTTAGTGTATTTAATAGCTGTTCATTTGTTATCCTTAGTTTTATCTTAATTGAAATTTTGGTAATGTTATAAATTAAATGACAATAAATTGTGTTCTGTACATTTCAAATCTATCAAAGAATGCATGCTTTATGTTTTTGTATATTTTCTTTTGAGTCTTTCCTCGATTTATGCGAATTAATTTGTCAAGCATATGCATTCACTGGGTGTTGATTCATTAGGTCATCTTCCATTTCCAAAAAAAGTGATGGAAAACATTGTAGGTAAATATTTGTTATTTTTAACTGTTAAACACTTTTCATTTAAAATTCTGTTACTATAATCAGTTTAGAATCTGGATTCAAATAAATTTTTACCCCACAAATTGTTTAAAATAACCATATCAATTTTAATTTTATACAATTGTAAATTCTACCAAAGTATGTCGACATTTAAAAAATAACCATGAAGTAAAAACTAATAATGCCATGTTCTTCCCAAGTGAGTTAAAATTAAATATATTATAGCCTCTGATATGTCCCCCAAAAATGTTCAGTATTTTTGATCTACCGAAGAAAACTGATGACAGTTGTAATGTTTTCAAATTTGTGAATATATTAAATAGCTATCTTAACAATATATATCTTTTGAAAGATCTTTTTATTAAGCATACAAAAATATTTGAATTTTGGTGTTTTAGCATGTTAGCTGTACAATTACAGCAATCTAATGAGTTATGTTCAAAATTGAAGAATGTTCATGCATAATATTCTCCAAAATGATTTATAAAATAAGCCATTCTTTAAAGTGCATAATGTTAGTACAATATTTAATTTTATATAATAATATATGAATAAAGATATTTTTCCTCGTTATGTTTGTTTATATATGAAAATAAAATTTTATTTAAAAAAGAAGTCTATTTTAGATATTATAGTTTTTCAAAAAGCCAGCTGGAATTATCTTTTGGAGCAGTAGTTAATCTACCTGTTTCAATGATAAAACTTGCTAGCTATTGCTGTCAAATGTATTATATGATAATATATTGATTTATTGCATTCAGTTGATTTTATTGCAAAACAGTAGCTTGTTCTTTTTAGCATTATATATGCAAAATTCAATATAATTTGTGTTTTATTCATATAGTTCACTATTAAGATTTTTATTTCTTATTTCTCCTAGTGACTCAGAGAACCTATGGAATTCTAGTATACTTTCAATTTATTTGGCAATTACTACTTTCTTATATTCTTATTGTATTATCTTTCTCAGTATTACTTTGTTTTGCACCATATTGTTTTATTTTTTCTTCATACTAAGTTCCTTTACTTCATAGTTTAACATTTCTTTACTTTGTTTCTCTTACCATATCATGTTTTCAGCATTTTATATTGTTATGTTATATCATTGTATATTTTTTAGTTATCTAATTGCTACATTATTGGGACAATTATAATCACAATTATTGTTTGTGCCAACATGTCTTACCATTGTAACAACTATATCTGACAGATATCTATCAGATATAGTTGTGTATAACTCAGTATCAGCAGCATCCTCAAAAGAAGAAATAAAATTACCAGAAGTGTCTATGCCCAAGATTTCATATCTCTTAGCAAAATAGGTTTTAGCTTCATAAATTTTCTTCTATACATTCTGAACAATAATATCAGCAAAAATCTCTTTCCAAGTGTTCAACTTACTTTCCCCAAGTTTTAAATTATTCTTAGTTCTAATATGAATTATAGCTTTTGCTGTAAATTTTCACTGAAATGGAATTTTTTATCCTTTGATATTTTTTCTACCTGCATTTACTCATACAGGAAATTACAGTCCACCACTAAGGAATTTTATGCAAATAACACTTTTACAAAGGAATAGATTCTTTGCATCAGAAACAATTAAATATTTACATCTTGAATACAATCCAAATGGTTCAGTTAAGTACGATTATCACTGTAATTTAAAGAATTTGATCCTGCATCTGAACAGAGAAAATGGAACAGCCTCCACTTTTTAAATTTTAAAGAAATTGGGTCTTTTAGAATCATTAAAAGCACAATTTTTGTATTGTTATTGTCATTTGAAAAGAAATTATTCAAGGATCAGACAAAGAATTATACTCAGATATAGAACAATTCTCAATAAAAAGTTTCTGTACAACAACCATACCATCTATATGACTTTTATTCTGTGTTGCTCAAGAAGTAGGTTCATAATTTTTAAAATTTAATACACCTATAGTCAATTTTAGAACTAAACCAGACCATATTATTTGTTGCTCCACATACACAACACAAAGTCTCTCCAAACTTTTATTTGAAAAGTATGCTCAATGTTTTTGAGTTCAAGATCAATATTCTCTAAGTAATTTACTACCATTTCTTTCAAATAATGCTAGATCCCCAATACCTAGTAACAGGCAAAAATATTACTAAACAGGGAACTAAAATAAATTCTGATAATTCATATGCATATGGTCACTTCAGAAATGCAATTAATAATTATTGATTGAAAATAAATCAAGTGGAAAATATACCTAATAGGGAATCCTGCGAAGCTTTAGCTGAAAGGGGATAATGTGTCCAGTCTTACCCATTTGCCCTTTCTTTACTGATCCCAAGTTTAAAATAAAAATAAAATTTGAAATCTAATTTTTTTCTGAATTTTTACTTTTGTTTGCTCTTAGGAAATTATCCATATCTAACTTTTATATTTATTTCAGATTTTCAAGTCAGTTATAACAAAATGAAATCTTTCAACAGGTTTATTTAAGTTTAAGCTTTGTTAATTCAAAATCCTAAATCTTTAAGATGCTGATGAAATTGCTTGAATTTTTTTCTAATACCACATATAACATGTTATAAAAATAGAGACAGAACATGCAATATATTACTAACTTAAGAGTCCAAATGTGTGATAATTTATGATTTTTCAACTCTTATTGTTTCAGATAAAAGAAATTCTTTAAAACTAATGACAATAAACAAAATCCAATCCTTAAATTTATTACCTAAATTAAACAATATATAAAAAATAGAACAAAAAATTGAATTCTTTTAAACCCTTTGTATTACTATGTTACAGATCTGCATCAAGTCCAAAGATTGACATCATTTACACAGTAAGCTTCAAAAGATTATTTTGTTGGTTGATGTTATCCATTGCAATTAGCACTGTATACTGGTATATTCCATACCAACTTGCAATACTAAATTTAATTTCTATATTGAAGTTATATTCATTGTTATTGTTACTAAAATTGTCTCATAATTATTGCTAAAATAAACAAAAAGAATAATAAAAAAGAATTGACAGCATTTATTATTTTTTTTTTTTTTTTTTTTTTTTTTTTTTTTTTTTTTTTTTTTTTTTATTTTTTTTTTTTTTTTTTTTTTTTTTTTTTTTTTTTTTTTTTTTTTTTTTTTTTTTTTTTATGTTTTTTTTTTTTTTTTTTTTTTTTTTTTAAAAAGAAAATGGAAATGGTAGTAAGTTGCACAGATAGTTCTGAAATATATCACACAGATCATTCTCAAAAAAATTGTTTCAAATTACTTATGTAAAGATTGGAGAGCCTGTGAACTAATAGCTTAGGTGCTAATTGATCACATTTGGAAAATAAAAACTTAAGTAAAGATAATTTTTTTTTTTGCAAAATAAATTAGAGACATATGTGCTCCTTCACAGAAGATGTATTTTTTTGCCAATAACTTTTTACTCTTTTGGTTTAAATTCTTTTTTACGTGTTTTAAATATTCTTTTAATATATAATATCTATATGATTATTATTATATCATAATATATGTATATATATTATAGAATATATAATCTAATAATAGTATTAGTAGTTATATGAAATGCATATTTTTTTCAGATTGAATTCATTTTGTTTTACATCCATTTCAACAAAAAATAATTTTAAAATGTTGATAAAATTTATTTCAATTTCATATCCCTTTAAAGTACTAAACCTATTTATTTTGAAGAAATAAGTGCATATTTAATTAATGCATAATAATTGATTTTTAAAGTCTTTTTTCATGTTCTTCATTAATTTTTTATAAAAGAAAATTAGAAATTGCGACAAAAATTATTGCTAAATTTATTTCATTTTAATTAAATTCAATGTGATTTAATTTTTTTCACTTTTATTTAGACTCTAATTTCCCAATTTGTATGAATAGTGCATTATCATAAGCAATTCTCAGCGTTAAAAAATTTTTTAAACCCAAAAATTCTATTTAAAATTGGTTAACATTCATATTATATGATATATTAAAATTACTGCTATAGCAATATATTTAAAATTTCAATACTGCAAATTATATTTTTTTAGTTCTTTATAAATTAATCAGGGCTTCGAACCGGAACTGAACCGAAAACCGGAAAAAACCGTTATTTTGGTCGGAACGAAAACCGGAACTGAACCGAAAAAAAATATCGGTTTATTTCGGTTCGATATATCTTTCAGTCATTTTGTTACTGTTACCAACTTATCAATATTTTCTAATTTAACGTCAACTTTATAATTACATATCCGCATATTGTATTATTAATTGCGTATTGTATTATAGTACTATAATTGTATAAGATTGCAGTGGTGGTTTTGGCAGCTCCAGCTACACAAGTTAGTGTTGAAAGAGCGTTTTCAGGTTTGAAATTTATTCTCCGAGACAACAGAAGTAATCTCAGTGAAACCACGTTAGAAGATATATTAATAATTAGAGGCAATTTTCATATGTTAAATAAATAATATATTTTTTACATAATTATTGCAAGGCCAAGGGCACAATGTGAGAGTCAAACGACGAATGTGGGTAATCATGAACCTAGTTGTCAAATGCGATTTTGATAATGGATAACAATGCCAATGCTCGCCGCTCTTATCGTACCTGCTGTTTGTATCAATTCACATAGTGTACCAATTAAAAAAAGAATAAAATCTTCTAAATTTTGATAGAATTACATTTTTTGTTTATGATAGAATTATATTTTTAGTAGAAATAAGAATATACATAAAATGAAATTATTCATTTGGAACTGAAACGAAAACAGTTATTTTTGGCGGAGCGAAAACCAGAACTGAACCGAAAACTGTTATTTTTGGCGGAGCGAAAACCGGAACTGAACCGATATTAATTTTTTAGTTGAACCGGAACGAAAACCGGAACAAAAAAAATTACGGTTCGAAGCCCTGAAATTAATATCCTTTTTTGGACTGTTATAATGTATAAAATAGGATATTTATCGTAACAAACATTTAAAAATTGGATAAAAACATATATAATAGTAATGGTATATAGACATGCATATATCCAGACTAGATACATTAGTTATTCCTGTGTTATTTAGTCTATGGCGTATATCGAAGTGGAATTCCATTTGGCGTGCGCCAACAGCGAACTATTTCTGCCAAATGTGGTAACACGATTATAAATACGTCAGAGTATGACGTAATCTTAACGTCCAATCCCGTTCGACTTGCGGATTTTTTATCCCAGGTTCTAGGCGCCTGTTCACCATCCGATCAGTTATCCCTTTTCCCCTACGAAAATCCTTACCGCTGAGAGGCGAAAAATTTTTAAAGTCTTACTATTAGGAATTTTCCTCCCCCTAGACGCTTGTAGATAGTAGCAAGCTAGTATTTGGATACATGTTTGTTCGTCAAAACTTTCGTATTGATGCTTTAGGTCAGATTTCTTATATTATTCTTTTTTTTTCAACAATGTTTTTATATTTCTTTGCACTTATTTTATTTTATTATAAAATGTGGATCAATTAAATCATTTATTATTTCTCTCCACATTTCTTCTTTAACCCGAATAAATTTTGACATATTCTAAATAGATGTTGATTGCTTAATTTAATGTTATTTGAATTACTGATTATAAGTTTGAAAGGACTATTTATCATTATCCTTCGTACTCTAAAAGTTGATATAATTGTATAAAAGCTTATAATATTTGGCACCACAGTCTAGAATGATATATTGATAATAAATGTTTTAAAATAAAAGATATGGTGTTATCTTCTATTTTAATATGTTTGTAATTCTAGCACTAATTTTTTTCTCCAATTTTTTATAACTTCTATATATACATAAAACCTCAATATGTGTAGCTTGCATGTTATTTCATTTACTTTACATACTGGTTTTTTCATTTACATACTGGTTGATTGTAAAATTTTAAAATTGATTAAAAGAATGTGTAACTAAGAACAAGCAGAAACAGTTGAGCAGAATATCACTCAAGAGCTTTTTCATTTTAATATATTTTACAAGACAAATTATTTTATTATAAGATAAAAAGAGTTGGAAAAATTAACTTGAAGCCGTGAAGTAAAGTATGTATTATCCAATTGTACATTATGGAGAGGTTTATATACTGAATAATAGCATAACTCATTACTAATAAAATGTACCTCAACTATTTCTACTTTACTTAAAATAATTCCATGTTAAAAAAATCCTTTGTTTAAATAGCATTAAAAATATTTAAATTGTAATAACTTTGTTTGATTGTATTTAGAGTTAAAAAGATTCAAGAACAAATACTTATCAGTGAATCATTGTAAAGAAGTTATGTTCTATTTTTATAAATTTTTTTTATGCATGTAGGCATAACATTAGTTGGATATTAATAGGCATAATAATATTGTATCGTATATAATTAGTTGGATTAATAGGCATAAACATTAGTTGGATGAGAAGATAAATAATTCCTCTACTTACAAAACTATTTGTAGAAGAGTTAAACCAATACTGGTTTAACTCTTCTACAAATAGTTTTGTAAATAGAGGAGTTAAACCAATACTGGTTTAACTCTTCTACAGATAGTTTTATAAATAGAGGAGTTAAACCAATACTGGTTTAATATACGTCTTTAGTGTTTATATATATATATATATATATATATATATATATATATATATATATATATATTGTGAAATAATCCTTAAACTTGCTTATAGATAAAATATATATTAAGTGCAGTTTTATTTTTATCCAAAAGATTTTTATTATTGTAAACTCTCTGGTATATTGTGTTCTCTCTTGTTATGTATAGCACCTTGAAGTTTTTAGCAGTTAAGTTTTGTCACTAAATTTTAAAACATTAGTTGCACTTCTGCCAGTTCATTTTAGAACATTCTGTGCATTCTGAGAATATATATGTCCAATGTCTTTTAGTCTCTTCTAATATTAGGCGAAATCAAATATTATTATAAAAAGTGCTGTGAAATATAATAATTTTCCTGCATATAAATTCTTTTGAACACCACAGTGTAGAATAAAAATATGCCTATATATTTCATAAGTAATTTTTTTTTTAGATAAATTTTAGAGCAGCATGTCAAAAGGAATTGCCAATGTTACTTTCTCAAAATTTTTGCTTGATGAAATAAAGAAAAAAAACCTTGCCAACGAGTCATATTTTTTCTTTGCTGTTGTGATATTTAAACACTGTTCTTCAAGAAATGCTAATTTTTGATAATGATAATTTTTTTAAAAATACTTTCCAGTATTCTTCCCTTCCAAAATTAAGTCTCAAAACTTTTCAAAAATATATTTCTCATCCGTTCAGTTCCCATTGAATTATTTCAGGTTTATCAGCTTAAGAGTGATCAGTTCAAAGTTTTGTGTCTAGATTTTTAGATTCACCTTTTTTAAATTGAAAATGTTAAACTGTAAATGGAACAGAACTTTTCTAATAAAAATTGTGTCGAAAGAATTTATTTTCTGATAATAATCAAGATATTAATGTATTATGTAATCTATAGTTCTTTTAAGAGATTTGATATTAGTCTATAGAAAATGCAGAAAATCAGTAGAGTTGTCTTCTACCAATACACTGAATTTTATATAATAATACATAACTGAATAATAAAAAAATCAATAATTAAGAGAAGCATTGTGTTTTTACATATATTTATTTTTTATTATAACATATTTCTTATTCATCTTGTGCTTGCTAGACAAATCCAATTATTATAACTTTCTCAACATCAAGATGTCTTTTTCCATAATGGATAAGTTGTCATATCACCTGCAGGAAGAAAGTAACATGAAAACATAGTTAAAATTTTATAACAATGCTATGTTCAACAGCTAAATTTTTTTTTTTTTTTTTTTTTTTTAAAGAGCATCTAATCAGAAAGCCAATTATGCAAGCTGTTTTTATTAGAAAAATTGAATTTTCTTAGCTCTCTAATTTCACTAGTGCATATTATTGGTTATTGGTACAAATAATTATATGTGTTAAAAAAAATAAATAAATAAAGAGCAAATTTGGTCAAATTGGAAAACAAACAAACAAGTTCCTTTTGGAGAAGATACTTTAGAGCATTTCTTTTGGACAAGTATATTACCTCCAATCAGGAGATTTATAAATATCTGTCACTGAAAAAAACTAAAAACTTTTTTTTTTTTCATACATTTAAATGGCCATGTCCTTCAAATTCCAAGAAAACTGAAGGAGTTTATAAAATCATCAGTAAATGATTCTTTTCATCATATATTTTACAGCTTGTTCAAAATGGTTTTTCTCTACATTTTGTAAATAATTTATGTTTGATAAAAGCATATTGAGAAAAATAAATAATAATTTTAGCTATTTCATATGCAATATAATTCTTGAAAAAACAAATACTAGGAGATCAACATGAGGAGGTCCTAAAAGTCATCATTGTACCAATTGTGCAAAATTAATAATTATAATCCTTACTCCATATAGCAGAGTAAACACAAATAAAAAAATATATATATCCCAACATATAAGCTACCAATTCTTATAAACAAAAGAAAGGGGAGGAGGGAGAAAAGGATTTTATATAGTTTAAATGCTAGATAACATTTTAAACAAAATGAAAAAAAAATTCCTGGGGTTTCTTTTTTTTTCTGAATTACCAGGAGGCATACAAATTCTGTGTGTATGTGAAAGACACATTTCAGAGTTTAGACTGATTTTGTAGATAAACATTTACTTGATTAAGATACTAAATTCCATGACCCTAAAAATACCATGATTAGAAAGTGTCTTATAGATTTGTTGTTCTTTAGACTGTGTTATTTTCCTAACCATTTGGTGGTTTTCATCTTTATGTATAAGTTTTCTTCAAATTTTTAGCATGAAATTTTTAAAATTAAAGGCACTAAAACTGTCTAAAGGTCTAAAGTTTTTATCATCATTTACTAAATGTAATAACTCATGAACATTAAGATCCTTCATATTGCTTTAATAATTTATTATGTTCTGAGAAATCCTATATTTCAAATCTCCTTTGATCCATAAAAGTTTTCAAACTACTCCTAGACATACTAAATACATATATTCAATTGACATGTCAGACACAATACTGACACATCTAATTTAGAAAGTATAGGTTTTGACATACTGAAACCTATACTTTCTAAAATAAACGTGCTAGTAAGGTGATCTTCAATGAAAGGACATGTCTATAGGAAGACAAAATTCAGTTCAGAGAAGCATACCCTACTTTTGATAAATTCTCCTTCTTGAATTTATTTACCACACACAAAATATCAAAAATGTCCTTTGATATGGGCAACAAATGCTCGAGCAAGTGGATAACAGATTTTGGTTTCAAGTTTAACATTATTATATATTTTATCAGCAGCTGTTCTATGGAATTATCACTTGAAAAATTCTGAACACATAATAAATTAGAAAAGCGGTTATTTTCTGGTATAGAATAGTTCTCAATGTTATTAAATTCATTAATGTCTATATTCAGAAAGTTTGAATTATGTGACGTGCCAATAATAGCATTTATCTGTGACTTGACAAACACTATTTAAACTGAAAAATTTTTTTTACTTACATAACTTTTTAGGAAACATGATTATCTAGATTACTCACCTTAAATCCATTTCTTAACCCTTTCAAAGGCTGTGGGAAGATTGCTTCCCACCTACATGATCTTATAAAATACACCTACAGGAAGTTGCAAAACTCATTATAATATAATGGCCTTGCTATTATAACAATGGGAAGTTTAATCCCCTCTTCAGTTTTTGTACTCTCGTCTGTTTGACACTCACTTCGAAAGTTTAAAAATGGCAAAAATAAAACCAATGAAAAAAAATGAAAAAATAAAATTTGAAGGCAAAGTCACGCTTATGAAAAGTTACAAAAACTGGAGTGGAATGCTTTTCTTAAAAGTGCTTGTCCATACATCAAATTAATTCTAAAAGTAGAAACATACACTTATCAAACATTCATAAAAACAACATCATAAAAAAAAACATAACCAATGAAATAATGTTAAACCAATGACAGAAAAACAAAAAAACACAAAACATAGAAAGTTAAATATGAATCTATGTGTTGAATTTTTGGAAAATTCTTCAGTTTTTGTACCTCTGAAGGTTTGATTCATTTTGAATTAGTGAGAAAAAAAACCAGAAAGCGATAAAATAATACATTTAACAATATTATATTATTTTTTTAAAAGGGCAAAATATGTTTTATAATCTGTGATTGGAAAATACATATTTTAAAAACTATACTCACCAAAAATAAAATTTTTTATTACAACATTTTATATTAACTTTTATTGGTTTGATTTTAGTTAGAATTAAGTATAATTAATAATGTTTTTAAAAAAAAAATTCTAAATTTTTTTTGTGAAATTTACTATGATATTATAATTAATGATGAAAAAAAAAATGCTAGAATTCTCGTTTTTTCTTATTTTTCTACTTATATTTTTTTTACTCAGATAACAATTTTATCCCCTTCTTTTTTTTATGTTTCATACTTCTTTTAATTGCATTATGTTTATCAGAAGTTAAGAGTGTATAGAAAAATTGCTTTTAAACTGAAGATTAAAGAATAATATAGTTTTCTACAAAATTAACAGTTAAAAAATCAGAATATATGAAATATATTTTATTACAAGAACAAGGGGGATTAATTAATTAAAAATGTTTATTGCTTTGTAAATAGTATAAATAATAATTAAAAATTACATGATTGTTATAAATTTGAATATGTGTATTATTTAAAATGTAATTAAATGTATATAAAGATATTGAAATAGTTGATATAATATATAAACTATAATGTACATAATATTATATATTTTTATAACTAAAATTTTTATAAAATTTTATTGAATATTTTCTTATTATTATAATTTTACTATATATATCTACTTATTTCAGAATATATAAATATATTTTATTATAACATTAATTAATTTAGTATTCTTTGTAAATATACATATGAATAACTGTTCACTAATAAGTTTTTAAAAATGTTTTCATTCTATAATGTAAAATTTATTTGTCAATTTTGTAAAATTATACTATTAAAAGTTATGTTATACAACAAGCACAAAGGTATAATTGATATAAATTTGTAGTAGTGCAAATGTAACATATCATAGTTAATAGTTTTATATATATATATCTACTGTGTACTGAATTTTTATTTTAACGAATTTTATATTGTTATGTTCTTTTCTACTTAGATATATATAAAAAATATAATATATTATATATATATATATATATATATATATATATATATTAATATATAAAATTAAACTTTAATATCTTTCTTCAAAAACTCCTCTCTATTTTAATTCATCTAAATATCTTTATCAGTCTCAAATGGTTTAATCAACGAGTATTTTCCACTTAACATTCCTTTCTGTTAACTGTAAAAGTTTCTGTATACAGCAGTTTCCCAGGTGTTGGCGGAACATTTTTTCGCGTTTGCTGATATTGCAGTCATTCGCTTATTAAGTGTTTTTGTTGTGGGAAAATTCTTGTTGTCAGCGTTCTTGGGTGTACTTGTGTGAGAGCAGAGTGAACTCTGTGGCTTTTGATTGTGATTGTCCAGAAGGACAGATGTCGTGTTGCCGCTCTGAAATAAAAAAAGACTTCTGAGTTCTCTTGAATATAGACGACTGCATCTTGTACTTTATGAATAGCTGTTACTTTCTCCTTGTGAAATTTTATAAAAAATATTACATATATTAAATATATATATATATATATATATATATATATATATATATCATTTTACTGAGTAACTTCTTTGTGTTACATAAATCACACTTCACTGTTTTGAAATTTCATTTTATTGTAACAAAAATGTTTATCCCTTGTTATTTACATTTCAAAAGCTTCATGGCATTTCTGCTAGTTACATAAAGCAGGATTCCTTGTAGAAAAGTAATTACAACAATCTTTGTTCCTTTAGCTAAAAAGTGAAGATGCATGACTAAACATTTTCAACATATATTTTGATTCAGTTTGGTTCAGTAGCTGGAGACAAAATACCTTGAATGGATAGAAAGCATATACACTCTTTGATAAGATATGTTTATATATGCTAGTGTATAAATAAAAAAAAAATGTAAACAGTTCTTGTAGGATTTTAGGTACTATCTCATAGAAATTTTAGAAATTTTTTTAATATTTCTACTCTTTTGTATGTTAGTTACTTAAAAAAAAAAAAGGATTCATAATATTCTACTTAAGTTTTTCTTGGTAAAAATAGTTTCTTTGTGTAAAAGATTCTTTAAATGTAGCTTTTTGCAATGTGATAAAGCTAATGCAGTTCAGTGCATAATAAAAGGCTCATTATAAGAGTTAGTGAAGCCTTATCGCATCTATCTTTTTAAAAAATAGATAATATATTTGTTTCTATCTTCTAGTACTAGATCTATCATGTATTTAAAAAGTATAGTCATTTATCAATGTCAAAGCATTCACATCTGAAGTTAGTAGTTCTCATGGGTATTTATCACTTTTTCCACATTATGTACATCAAAAGTATAAAGCACACTTCTTTAACGCTGCAGTACTGTTTTGAGTATATTCTTCCAAGTTAATACAGACTTGAGGAAATACTTCCAGTTTTGCAAATTTGCAGGCACCAATATATGTGCAGTGATATCTGTAGTTTGATGCAGATACCTAGGAGATAAAAAAAAAAAAAAAGGTTTATAATTCAGTAGTTAACATATTTGTTTTAAGAGGATAGTCTCATAATACATTTATTTACAGTTTTTTACATCGACTTAATTTTGGAGGACTTGATTTCTTATTCATTTCATAGAAATACTTGAAACTTTGCATAACATTAAAATTCAATTATCTCTGTAAAAAATAATTTTCTGCACCTCTGCTACAGTATATTTCCCAATTTTTCTTTTTCCCCTCATATTGCTAAAAATATTACCAATGGATATTAGATGATTATTTTAAAAAGGTACACATTTATATTTACTATCTTCATAGAAGTATGAATATTTTTTATAAAATCATAGCCCATTAAGTTTAGCATATTATAAAAATTAAATATCTGCAATTAATCCTCCATCCTGAGAACTCATACATGTTATCTTATTTCTGATTAGCAACAATTTATTAGTACTTAATATTCTCTCTGTTCAACCTGAAGTACTCTTATTCCTGTCAATTTTTGTTCAAATCAGACTGTTTTATTTCCTTCAATTTGAATAACTCTCTAACTGGTAGGGATATAAAAGGTTAAAAAAATAATAACTAATGTCTACAGATTTATATGCAATAGATATATTAATGGATTATTTCAGAATTTTTTGTTTTTAAAAAGCATACCTTCTGTAATATTTTATTTATTTTTTATAAATATTCTTCATCTGAAGAAAGTTCAGTTTTATAGATTTGCTGAAAAAAATTTAGAAGCATATCCAGTCTTAAATTACATTTTTCTATTTAATTTTTCACCTCAATTTTCAGACAATTTTGTCATGTATTCCTCTTCAGTTTATATGTTTATATTCTCTAAGATGAAAATGGGTTAACTTTTATTTCATTTTATAGTTTTTTAAGCCTAAAATAGAATTATTTAATATATTTACATTTCAAACGAAGTCTGTGTAAATAGAGATTATTTACAAAAAGTATATACTCAACTCTGGCTGTCTGCATGTAAAAGAATAATTATATGATGTACATTAGCTATAAAGTTTTAATTTCATATGTCAAACTGAAAAATCCATCTAAATTTAAGATGCTAATTTTTTTTCCTTTTAAAATATAGTTCATTGTGTATTACATGTGATATACAAGCATATAAAGCATTAGATGTGTCTCTTGTATGTGATGCACATGACAGACAAAGGGTTAGAGCAAAAATAATGCAGTATTACTATGAAGCATGGCATTTTGTATTCATTGTAAATTTAGTAAGAAATTTCAATTTAGATATTTGATACTACTTGTTCATTTACATCAAAATGCTACAGCTGTCAAATTATTGTAATGATTGTTATTAATATTACTATTTTTAATTAATCTGTTAAACTATTTAGATAAGGAAATGAACTATTTTGTAAAAATAATTGTTTATATGACCTTATGAAAGGAAAAGAATTCTTACCTTGGGCACAATTTTTGTTTTGCTTAATTTTGCAACTTCTTTGTTTAATCTTTCAACAAAGCCTGGGAGCATAGTAACTCCTCCACTGACAAATATGTTTTCTGCAATTTTCTTTCGAGTATCAACACTTGTAGCTTGAATTGCTTTTTGAACTAAGTGGTGTATTCCAGGACTGTCTAGACCCCATAGATCTGGGTTAAAGAGCCCTTCTGTAATTTTAAATCGAGCTTCTTCAAGAGTTATGCTTCTGAAAAATTCAATGAAAATTTTAGTTTTAAAGTGTAATAAAATTTGGAGTTAATTTAATTACAAAAAAATAAATTTTATTCCCCAATTCCATAATAAGCACTGAAATTAATTATTAAAAGTTAGTTTATAATGTTAAAAGTTCATGAGCATATCTGTTGTTATCAGTTTAAGGGGTCTCAGGACTGTTAAACATAAGGTTCTCATGGTTTTGTTACTACTTTTCAACTTTTTTTATTTCATACTAAAATATCTGAAATTTTTTTGTAGAAATCTGGTATATATCTGTAATAAACTAACCTTAACCCATATTGGACCACTGTCTTATATACAGGACAGCAAATAAAAGTCCATTTAATAATTAAGTTATAAATATTTTCTGAGTGGATTTTGTTTTAACACCTTTAAAGTAAACACACTTTACCATAGTAACAAAAAAAAAAAAAAAAAAGAAAAAAAAACTGAGAAATCAAAATGTATTGTATTGTAAAATTTATTTTCATCAACCACTTAAAAATTGTCATTTTTTAATCTTTAATTTTATATGTATTGTTATTTTTTTCAAACATAGTGGAGGCTACTTGTAGTTTAAAAACAGAGTTAATAATGTAGCTAAAAATGTTTGTTCAAAAAAATATTTTATATATATAAAAAGGTGTTCTAAATTTAGGACGATGGTCTAATCCTGATTATTTTTCCACGAATTCGCTATTGCATTCATAACTCACATTCTTTTCTAATCTTTCATTGAAAACCAGTTCACACACCTGGACACAACAATGGGTAAATAGATGTCTATTCTATTCAGGAAAACTGGAGATTGCAAGATAAACACTCTTTTACTCTCACGCTTGGTTGACAATTTTCTAGTATTTAGTGCTGCTTGCAGCTCTATTTTTTTCTGCTAAGAATATGGATACTTTACTCTGCATTTTGCTTCTGTAAAAATGCCACACAAATTTTTAATAGCCCAAGAGTCTCTCAAATATTTGAATCCTTTAAGTGATGAGAAAATGGATGATATTGAAATTGTTATTATTTCTCCTAATCTAAATTTTGTTAGTGATATAGAAGACTGATGATTCAGTCACAAAATGTGAAAAGTCATTAATGTGTGATGGGCTTAAAATTTAAAGCTAACATTGGTATTGAAATTTTATCAAATTACTCTAAAGAATATCATCACCTAAAAAATGCCCAGTGGGTAAAACATCAACCAAAATTTGTACTATCAAGTGATTCAATTTCTATATGAGATTATGAAATTATAAGCATGGTGAAAAACTCCAGTTGAATTCTTCCACATGATGATGGTTGATGACATATCTCATACTGTAACAAAAGCAGATTGGTATGCAGCTCGTCCCCCCCCCCCAAAAAAAAAAAAAAAAAAAAAAAAAAAAAGAGCACTTTATCCATTTTAACACTAATTCTTCAACTGATCCACAAGATCGTTATTATAAAATTCGACTTCTTTATGACAAAATCAGCATAACCTTGAAGCAATTTAGTATATTTTCTGATAATCTCACCATCGATGAAAAAATGGTAAGATATTTTGGAAGGCACAGTTGCAAGATTTTCCTGAAAAATAAACCTGTAAAATTTGAATATAAATTTTGAATGTTAGCATCCTACAACGAATATCCTTTTCTTATTATACCTTTCCAAATATGCCAGTTAAAGAACTGCAAGAGAAAACCTACAACAGTGTGCTTAAAATATAAATTGGACTTTTCTTTGACTGTTTCCCCAAATTTCACCTCTGAATCCGCCTAATGGAATGTAAGTGATATTTGTTAAATTATAGTAGTGTATTGAACCATTGTCCTATTTATAGGACAGCTAATTACTTAAAAAATTAAAGTTACTTTTTCAAAATTTTTATATGCTTAGTTACACCATTTTAATGATATGGATAAAGTTTTAAAAATATTCAGAAATATTTAGATGGCGTGGTACAATATGGGTTAAATACATATAAAAATAATAAAAATATTTTTAAAACACATATAATTATAACTTTAGTTTTTTGTTCATTAAAACTGTTCTCACTTATGGACATGTTTATAACAAATATTTTCCACACAAATTTTAAGTCTTTAATACAAAACATGCTTCTAAAATTGAATCTAACTGAGAAAATCCCATAAATTTAAGTATATTTTATATTTTTAAAATGTTTATAATTTTACCTCTTTTTGGGGGTAATTTTGTTATGTACTTACCTTTCTAAAATTAAAAAAAAAATATAACTCTCATAGTAAAATTTGTAGTTAAATTACAAGAAAATGTTGTTATATTGAAATGCTGAAAATAATTATAGATAATTATTAAATAGGTTTTTAGAAATCTTGCATGGAACATTAAAAATTTATATTCTGAGAAAAATTAACTTAGTTATAAGCAAACTAAACATAGCTATTTTAAAAATACTTCAATAATAAATGCACTTTTTTGTACTATTTTAATAATATAAATATATTCCTATTCTTTTAAGTAACTTTTTGCTATTATTTCTGAAATAAAACCTAAAGGATGTTAGTTGAGTCATTAGAAAATTTCAATATCTCAAATATATTCATTATTCATAAAATCATAGCCTTTCTTTTAGTGTCTTATATTTTTAATCATAACTTTTAAACTAAGTGGAATTTTTTTTTCCTTTTTTTTTCTTAATGTGTAGAACACCTCAATTAAAACATATATTTTTATTAATCGAAAATTTTGAAGGTTCAAGGGTCCTATGCTTTAATATATTTTGAGATTTTGTAATATAAATATATATTTGTATGGGAGTATATATATATATATATATATACACACACATATACATATACACATACATACATACATACACACACACACATACATACATATATACATACACACAGGGACAGGGCTACTAGGTGTGGAGTCTGTCCATGCATGCAGGCAGCCAAATTTCTAAGGTGACTGATAGAATATTTACTAGGTATATGCATTGATGGGGGTAGCCTAAAACTATCTTACATGCAGGAACAAGGGGGTGGCCAAACAAATACTACCTCACATGAAGGTGGATAACAGCCCAGAACTAGTCTGGTGTATATATATATATATATATATATATATATATATATATATATATATATATATATATATATATATATATAATCTTTATTTAATGTCTTTTTTAAACAAAACCTCTTTTCATATTTTCAATTCAAAATTTATTCTGCATCAACACATCTTTAACTTTAAATGCATTTGCAGTCATTTTAGAAGGACTTGAGGTTATTAGGAAAAGTAAATGAACTAGACAATCCTCTGCAAATAAATTAGTACTTAATCACTTTGCATCACAAAGAAAAATGAAAGTGACTCCGTTGTATATGTTTTTTCCTTATGTAAGAAAATAATAATTTGGTCATATTCAGTGAAACTCATTGTAACTTACTAAAATATAGGATTTAAGATTAAGGCTTGAGAAGTAAAAGCTTTATGAGTAATAGGGTCTATTAAATATATGTATACTTAAAAAGAAAACCAATTATTCTCCCCTATTTATTAAAATTGTAAACTAATTTGTTTGCTCTTACTTTGAGGTAGAAATTTCTGGTGAAGCTGGCTGAAGTGTAACAGTTTTCTTAATAATATCTGGATATCTTGATGATATTTCCAGTTCATTGTCATAATCATCAGCTACATATGCTAAGTTCTCGATGATATATTGTACCACAAAAGAATCAATGTCTGTTGATAGGCTGAAAGGAGAAAAACATTCTTAACTAAACAGTAATTATATCTGTTATATCCTATTGAAATTAAATTAGAAAATCATACGTTATTCTTTTCTCTGCCAAACCATGCCGCATGTGGTGGATAAGTCTTTGCCCTCCATGGGGTAGCCTTGTTACTCCATTTTCCACTATAAAACCTTTTTATAAAAAGTTATTTTAAAAGACTAGTGTAAATATTTTATATTAGTAGTCATTCTAGAAAATAAAATTCATTAAATGTTTGTTCAGAGTAGCTGCAGAAAAATGTATTGTTAATTCAAAAGGACATATAAAATTTTTGCAATCCAAATAGGTTATTCAAAAGCCAAAGCAGTTAAGTTAAAATAAAACTGAGAAAATGTTTTTAAATATATTAAGTTTTAAAATTTTTAGTTTATTAGCAATCCTAAACTATATAAATTATAGTCAAAGCAATGAGTGAAGTTTATAATAACAATAAGCATGTTATTTATTCTATTTAAATTTACAAAAATCTTAAGACTCTAAAAAATGGACTTAACCACACCACATTTACATAGTATTAAATACATAAATTCATTTTTAGTTCAATTAAAATGATGTACAGTCTTCATTCTATATAAAATACACAGAAAAAGATGTAAGAATTAAAAGTAAGAATTTTATAAGATAATTGTTCGAAAACTATTAATAAAATTAAAATGTAATAAAAGTTTATTGATAAAGTATATAATATTTAACTATGACCCTTGTTAAGCATTTGAAATTTAGTGTAAAATTTGTTAAAGCCATCTGCAGATATTTTGATTTTATAAAATTTATTGTGTTGAGTATAAAGATTTACACTAATAAGTTGCATCAAATTTTGAAATTTTGTAGCTTTCTTTGAGTTTGGATATATTGATTCTGTTAAGATTTTTCAAAATTCAATTACTGAAGTATATCTGTGCTACTTTTGGAATGCTTCTTTCATTTCTAACAATTTTAGTTTCCCAGCTGTTTTTTAATAAGTATTATTTCACTAATTAATGATCCATCTATAATAATATCTGAATGGATTTACAAAATAAGCATGAGAGCCACATTTGTTTACTGTTGCTATATACACTTACCATCAACAACTGGTAGGACGTCAGTTCGATCACCTATATCTACAACAACTGCTGTGCTGACATCATGAGCATACAGTGTGAGTAGAGCTTGATTTGTCAAGCTTACAGCTTTGACATTTAAGCCTTCCAAAAGTAACTTTACTAGAGCAGTCTGTGCACTTATACTCAAGTTTCTTGGCAAGCACACTTGAACCTAAAATAATCATAAAAATCATATTTTAATAAATTGATTTTGATTATCCATGTTATACATTATTGCATTATGTTAAACTTTTTTAGTTTAAATAACTTAAGTAAGGGGAAATCATCAATACTCACTGTATATTGAGTTGGATCCACTTTCAAGTCTGTGAATACTTTCTTGAAAAGCCCTTCCAACAAATCGATATCTATTGTGTGCTGTAAAAGATATATAATGTTACATTTAATAGTATAATGTACTTAGATATTTATCAAAATGCATCTGACATTGCTTACCTTTGTTATTTTGATGGTAGGTCGTACTGGGAATGAAAGGTTAGAATGTTGTCTCACTTCAGACTGAAGTGCCTCCATTCCATAAATGCAAGTGCCACTAACAGAAATAGAACTTTTAGTTTATGTTTTCTGCTAATATTTTTTTATTGATAAACAAATAGTTTATAAAAATGTATCTGCAGTTGAAATAACTTTTTTTTAATTAGAGGTAATTTATTTATAATTTTATAACATGAAATACTTCATTTTGTAAATGTTTTCTTTATTTTCAAATCATTTTAAGTATTTTAATGGTCAAATATTGTTTAATACTATAACACTTTTAAAAGTCAGATTTACATATTTTTCTTTAAAAGCTCATAATACTCTAAAATACTTCTGATAAAATATCAATATTTCCCATAAAGCTCCAAAGAAAAGTATAAAGAAATAATAATAAATTAGGAGTTTGGTACCTTTTTAACTGCTAAAACACCAAACTTAACCTTATATAGCTTAACAAATTATATGTTTAGAAAAATGATAATTTTTTTCATTGTTCAGCTATATTTCTTTTTTTTAAGAGGCATAGGAAGTTTTCAATTAAAATAATTTTTTAAATCAAAACTTCAGTGATATTTTTTTATTTATCTGATTGTACACAACATCATACATTCTTATGATTATATGCAGTTTTTATAGTTGAAATGAAAAAACAATATGTCTCTTGAAAATGATGAGCTTTTATATTTTAAAAGTTCAAATTTTAATTACACATAAATTTATTGGTTAAATTTTTAGAATTTCTTAAAGATTTGCTGAATTTGTTCCTGCAAAGAAGATTAATTTTCATTTTATAGTTTGCAACTTTAAAGACATATTGTACGTCTCTGACTTAAACTGGAAAAAAAAAAGTATATATTTATAATGATAGTTGTGTACAATCAAATAACTGTTCGAAATAATTTGATAATTTAAGCTTTTTCAATTGTATCTATAATATATATATATATATATATATATATATATATATATATATATATATATTTATATGTTGATACCACATAATTAAAAAAAAAAAAAAAAAAAAAAAAAAAAAAAAAGGTAGCTTAGTATTCAGTAAAAGTCTTCTCCAAATAAGTAATTTTTTAAGTTATAAAATAATTTATTCAGTTAAAACTAATTCCATTTTTGATTTGTAATGCATTATTTTCTTACTTAAGTTATGTTCAGTAAATTAAATTATCATTTTTTTATAAGAACTAGCTCCAAATTAATTTTAAACCCTAAAACATACTACTGTTCAAAATTTATTTCAAAATTTATTTCTGTCATCCAATATTTTACTTGCTATAATTACTCTTAGAACAAAGAAATTTCAGTCTTGAGTCTTCAACTGAATTTCTTTCTTGATTCACATTAAAAAAATTTTTTACTAGACTGCAAACTTTAATTATGACTTTAATCTTTTTTGTTATTTATCTATTTTTGGTGTATTGGCATTTTTTATGCTATCAAAGCAAATCTTGTTTATATTTATAGAATTATTAGATTTTAGTTTATAAGTAGGAATTAGACTTGCTAAAATTGTCCATTCAAATAATTTTCTCTGGCAAATCTTATAAAAAAATTACAAATTATAATCTTTTTTTCCTGAACAGTTGATTAATTCAGTATTAGAACCACAAGAGATTTCATATTTAGAACTAATTCTCAGAAGGTCTGTATAAGTTCCAAAGACAACTTCATGAAAAGGATAATGAAAACTTCTCCATTCAACTTTTAATATTTGCATCGCTAGGAGGTACATTGATGATTCCCTTGTATCTATAAAATACATGGTTAACTTTTCACAATTGCTTATAATTAGTTACAGATGTTGGGATGAATAAATATTTAAAATTTAAAATAGAACATTTATGTGTTTAAGTAATTGGCAATGGAACATTTATTTGATTAAAATTTAAAAATATGCTATAATTATACAATAAATATATACAAATCAATACAAAGTAACCTATATTTTTTATAATTAAATGAAAATAAAATGTATAGTAACTGAAATATGTTATAAAAATTACTATTAAAATGAAATATGAAAAAATATTTCTCCAATAATGAAGTAGTTATCAACAGCTTTCTACAGATATCTAAATGTACTTTTGAACATTTTTGTTAGAAATGTACCTTTTTATGATGCTTCTTCATATACTATACTAAACAGATAGTTATATGTAAATTTAAATCCAGTGTCATATGATTATACTATAACAATATTTTGAGTAAACTATAGGACATACTTGTCTTTAGCACAAATGGTTGCTGGTGGGATAGCGTATTGATTCATGTGCAGTTAATAGACAGTTAATTTCCCTCCTTATACTGTTGGATTCTTTTAATATCCTACAAAACAATCTTTTTAAAGTGTCATCAACAGAATTTAATACACCATCATTAGCTGCTTGTCTGTAAGTGTATATATCTATTAGACTAATTCTGTTATAATGTACCTGCCTTATGTAAGTAAAAGGATGCCTGATTAAATTAATGTATTTTCTTATTTCATGAACCTACCTTCGAGTGTTGATGATATGTCCAATGTTAACAGTTCAGTTATTCCATAAGAATTCATCCTAAGAAATTGCCTGGTTTACTATATCTCTAAAACGAAAGATAATGTGAATACTTACGTTCTTTTATCAGTGGCACATATTGTAGGAAAGAAAAGACTGGGTAGTGTTGCTGAAAGAAAAAATAACACTATATATTTTCCCCATTATGCTAAATGCCAAAGCAAGTAGTAATTTAACTTATTTAAATAAGATTTCTGTCAGTACAGTAAGAATTTTCCTTAAAAATTTGATTATTGAAAGTATTAGATGAGTTTCCCTTATTAGTGGACATTTAACTTACTACCTCATTACCAATTAAAAATTACTACCCCATTTTGCATCTCTCTTATTAGAAACCTCTTTTTGTAATTACTTAATAACACTTTATATTCACATTTAAGTTATATCTATCTGTAATTGGTGTAATATTTATTCTTATTGTTGCATTCAGATTAATTTATTTTACTGACAAAATCTTAATTAAAGAAAAAATCATATAGTCATAGGGTTTTGTGTAGTAAAAACTGAAACCAATTTTTTTAAATAAATGTAGGCATATAAACTAAAACTGCCTATATCAAATAGCTTTTCTGAGAAAAAAAAAATTTGCATTTAAGAGCATTTTTAACATATATTTGTTTTAAAATTTATTTTTTATTGTTAAATAAAATTCTGATGTTTTAATGAATCGTGAGTTTTTTTTTTTTAAATTTAAATATTAAGCTAAAAGTAAACAAGTTCGCCACTTTTTATCTTTGCATAAAAGTGAAGTTATAAATATCTGTATTCCAAATTTTTTGTTTTATCTCTCAGCACACTTCATTTAAAGAAATTGTTCAATAAAAACCCATCTAAAGGTAAACTGTTTTCCCTGAAGATTAACATTAAGCTAAATTAATATGGTATGACTAGTACCTTACTATCATCTTGTGATAAGTATACCTCATACTCTAATTTGTATTATTATTTGATTTATATATCTAAATAATATGTACTTGCTGTAGAAAATTCATATACTATCCTTTATTATACCTGTAATTTTCGGCATATTGATTGAAGTTTTTAATGAATTAAGATTTTTTATGAATTTTTAAGTCAAATTAAGGTTAACAAGAAAAATTATCTGGGGGTAGAGAAGCACTTCTTTCTCCTTCTGGTGGTTCTGAATTGATTAAATGGGAAATAGATAGATTCCTATGCATGATGTTTGAATTTTTTTCAGCAGTATAAGTTCTCTTTTAAATTTAATAATCATTTTTATTTTTATCTTTTAAACCAATTTAGCATTTTACTGTGACTTTATGTGTCAAGACTTTTTTTTAAAGGTTGGATGTTATTTCATGTTGACTTTCAGTCATACTGAAATCCAGTTTTAGTTTACTCGCTAAAATCTTTGAAGTTGTCAACTGAAAAGTTGTTAGAAACTTAATTTTTTTTTAGATTTTAACAGTTTAAGATGACAAAGCAAACAGTAAAAAGATCATAAAATCATTACTTACGCTGGTCCATTAGTATGCCTGCACGTGTAGAACAGCTTCCTAAGTCTACAATGACGACATTCTGAGAAAAAGAATACAATGTACAGATCAAATTAAATAAAACTTTTGTAAAATTATAATAAAAATTGGAGGAAATGGGTACTGTTTTTATGTGATTACCTAGGAAACATAATTTGTTCACTTAATTTGGTGTATGCATTTATCAAATCATCCCTGTGTTTTGTGCATCATGGTTCTCACTTTAGTATCAGCTACTAAGGTCTGTATTTTTCACCACAATTAGAAAAATAATTTATTGAATACAACTATTTATAGGAAAATTTTTCTGACTTCCATGTTTCTACTTTACTTCTGTTGCATACTTAAGACATTCTTTAAGTTTTTAGTGATATCAACCAGAACTGAGTCTAGATTTTGAGTTCTACTATTGTTATAGATATTTTCAGCCTCTTAGAACTGGGTACTAGCTGAGGTCACAGTTCCACTGACTTTCAAGTTATAAAATATAAGTCTTAACCTCAAATTGTTCCACATTAACCAAATATATTTAAAGATTATACTATGATCTAAAATGGGAATCTTCAGGTACAGATTTTGCCTCATGCTAATCTAAAAGCCAATATAATTTTTTTTTTTTTTTTTCAAAATGTATGAATAGATAAATGCTTTTAGGCAAAGAAAGATTTTATATAGAAAACAATAATCCCTTCTTATTTAATTATCTGATTGATACTTTTAAATATTAGCATTAGTACTTGAATTATAATCTTATTTTAAAAGTAGAACTCAAAATAGGAAAAGTGTTGATCATCCTGTTTTGACTTCTAGAGATACATATATTTTCAACCATTTGGAACTGGCTTTAAACAATAGGTTCCAGCCTCATTAAATTTAAAGATACAAAGTTGTAACCGTAACTGATATATTTCACTTAAATAAAATTAAAGCCTTTATTATGAGTCTGTGTTACATCCCAGAATAGTAACTATGAAGCACAGAACTTACCTCATGCTAACCAAGAAATTTGTATGATTATATTTATATTATATGATTAGATAAATGCTTGCAAACTATAAATGATTTTGGCCAGATATGACTTTACTTTTATTTAATTTTTAACAGATACTTTTAAATCTTACCTGATGGTATTTGAGTGGGTAATGTACCAGTTGTAAGCAATCTGTTTTCCAGTGTTTTAAGCAGTGTACTTCAATTTTACTTTTCAAATTCACTATTTCCTCAGCTTCACATCTTATGTATATACATCTTCCTAACTAGAATGGAGAAAAAGCTTGTTTTTTAATCTGGACTGCCCTTTACATTCATGCAAAAGTGTAAGAGATATTCCTGATAGAATATTTGCATTTCACTAAATCTTTTTACTAAAAATTTCAATATTACTCAAATTATTCTCTGATGGTTAGTTTGATGACTTCAAATGGTCCATCTGCCCTAATGCAAATAGAAGAAGGTGTACTTCAGGGTTAAAATCCGTTTGATCTCAAACTCTTCAGCAGGGGAATTTTCTTACAATAGTTACAATTCCTCCACTGACACCTGGATGTCCAGCACAGTGATGCCATATTGCAGTAATTTTCTCTGTCAGCAATTTTTTTTAATCAAGATTATTAGAAAATTTTATATTGTCAAGAGCTACAGACCATTTTGATATTGGGTAAGCATCTTAGAATGTATATTTTATTATTGAATAAACAATGTTTTGAATATATATAACTAGTGTGTACTTTTAATTACTGTTTAATGAGTTTATATATTCCTAACTCTTACAAAAATCTTCATATATTTCAAAATATTTTTAAATTACTGGAATGTGAATACGTTTGACTTTATTTTGTTATTATTTGTGTAATCTATTTAATATATTGTATATAATGGTATTATAGTATTTGTGTTTGATATATTCTTTAATTCCTTAGATTTTTAAAAATGTTATTTTCTTTTTATAGGTATTGGTGTATCACTAATAAAAGGATCTTTGCAATTGAACCTGAATGAGCTTGATGAATGATGTTAGAATTTGTTTTAATTGTAGTGAAGATACTCGTATTAGATTATTTTTTATAATAAGTAAATACCAAGCCTAAGCTTGTTGAATATTTTGAAAGACTTTCATATATTCTTGATTTGTTCAAGATTTTTTTTTATCAATCTGCTCTATTTCTTTTCATAAGAGATTGTTTGGAGCATTATTTTTTAGATGTAATAAAATATTGCATATTTTAAAAAGCTTTTGTGGATTGAATAAAATAATTGTCTTTTAACATTGTAGTTCTTGAAATAATTTTGCAAATAATAAGTATGTTGCTGAAAGCAAATTAACTTCAGTATATTACGTATAGATAACAATGCCTAGGCATATAATTTTCGTTTTAAAATTATTTTTTTGCGTGAGATATAAATATTTATTTAGTATTATATAATTGGAAGGGGGTTCTTAATCTGCCATAATGTACTAATGCTTTTTAAAATGCCTTATAAGATATAAATGCTTAAAGATGTATATATTAAAGAATTGAATAATAAAGAAAAACTTATGATTGTGTCCACCTTATGAAAAACTGATCTATTTATATTTCAAACAAAATATATACTCCTAGCATATAGTGCGTCATATGACGGGATCAGTTAAATTCTTAATTTTCTGGAATTGTAAAGTACCCTATGAGGCAGGTAAAAAAAATGGTTTGCGTTTTGGTTGAGAATTATCTGGTACACGCTCAATAATTTGTTTATCTTCATACTCCCCAAAAATCTCCCGACACCGTAAATGCACTTTAGAATCACGTTGAATTCATTTAGAAAGAGAATTCAAAATTTTCTTAGCTACGCCGAAATTATCGTTATCGGATGGATGGACAGCAGAGGTTTTAATATTGACAGTGATTGTATAGCTGTATATATGAATGATGTCTAAAATTTAACGAATCGATTGCAAACCGTTTGGTTATATATAGAGATGTAAAAAACCTGGAATTTTGAAGAGGTGGGAATAAACCCGGGAATTTTGGGGAATAAACCTGGAATTTTGGGAACTTAGGGAAGAAATCCTTTTAACAACGTTTACAGTTATTTTTTTCAACAGTGGCTATTTAAGAACTAGCATATTATTTCTAAGAGATTTTTTTTCTTTTTGGCAATATATATATATATATATATATATATATATATATTCAAGAAATAGCAATGAGCATTTAAATGATTTTATAGTAGTACTTATGTAATTAATTACCCTGTTAGTCTTATGAAACACATAACTAGTTGCTTCCACTTTAATTGCTAATATAATATTTATATACATTATTTGTGATCATTATTTAATATGTAAATTGCTTTATGCTAAACTTTTTCCCTTACTTTTATAATATAAAAATAAATATCTTTAAATTTAAAATAACAGTTTATTTTAATGCATATATCATTTAAAGGAATAATCCAATGACACTGTTGCATTTTGTGTCCAATTCCTACACACACACACATTATATATATATATATATATATATATATATATATATATATATATATATATATATATTGAATATTTCTCAAAGGAAAAATATACTCATACTTTCATACTAAACATGATACCTTGCCAAATATAGTTAGTTAATCCCAATTATTCAATTTTTTTTTCATAGCATATAATAGTTGCATTTTGTGAAAATATCAACTTTTGAGATCTACAACAAAGACAGAAAAAAATGGTGGTTCTCATTGTGTCATAGGAATTGGCGACTTTAAAATACTTCAAAATTCCCATGTTTTGAAAATTTTCAAAATTCCCTTCCCAAAAAACCTGGTTTTTTCCCGGGTTTAAATCGGGTTTTTCCCACTGCTCACAACTCTAGTTATATATAGAAAACAAACACACAAACCAACAAACTTCTAAATTTTGAAAGAGACCCCACATTTAGATTTTTTTAAAATTTTTATTTTTATATAAATTTAAAAGATTTAGCATTTTTGCCCCATTGAAGTTTCAAATTAATACTTTCAAAAAAACATTTTTAGGTGAAGAAATGTGAAAAGTAAAACAACTAAACTCGCGTTCCTTTTTTAGAGAAAATTGGGAATGGCGTGCTTTTATTTGCGAGAAAAAAAAAATATGCATTATGCTCCTCAACTCGCTTTGGCGAGATTTGCCATCGAAACATTCATTTCGGCACAGCTACAACAAGGTTTCAACATACTAAGACAAACAAACACGCATTATACTCCCAAGTAGACTTGTGAGCAGTGGAAAAAACCCGGTTTAAACCTGGGAAAAAACCGGGTTTTTTGGGAAGGGAATTTTGAAAATTTCCAAAACATGGGAATTTTGAAGTCACCAATTCCTATGACACAATGAGAACCACCATTTTTTTCTGTCTTTGTTGTAGACCTCAAAAGTTGATATTTTCACAAAATTTAACTATTATATTCTGTGAAAAAAAATTTGAATAATTGGGATTAACTAACAATATTTGGCAAGGTATCATGTTTAGCCTGAAAGAATGAGTAAATTTTTAAGAAGTATCCAATATTTTTATTATTACATAAATATTAGGCAATAATCTGTAGAGTCACAAAACCCATAAATCATTATTTTTCTTGGATAACATCTCTCTCCCACAAGTTCTCTCTCTCTCTCTCTCTCTCTCTCTCTATATATATATATATATATATATATATATATAATAATGAGTGTGTGTGTAGGAGTTGGACACAAAATGTAACAGTGTCATTTGATTACACCTTTAAATGATATATGCATTACAAAAAATAATAAACTTATTTTAAATTTAAAGATATTTATTTTTATATTATAAAAGGAGGGGGAAAAGTTTGGCATAAAGCAATTTACATAATAAATAACGATCAAAAATAATGTATATAATTATTATATTAGCAATTAAAATGGAAGCAACCAGTTATATATTTGATAAGACTAACAGGGTAATTAATTACATAAGTACTACTATAAAATCATTTAAATGACCACTGCAAATTTTTCTTGATTATATATATATATATATATATATATATATATATATATATATATATATATATATTGCCAAAATTAAAAAAAAAATCTCTTAGAAATAATATGCCAGTTCTTAGATAGCCACTGTTGAAAAAATAAATGTAAACATTGTTAAAATGATTTCTTCCCAAAGTTCCCAAAATTCCTGTTTTATTCCCCAAAATTCCCGGGTTTATTCCCATCTCTTCAAAATTCCGGATTTTTTACATCTCTACTCCCAAGACCTTAACCTTGATTGTAATGTGCCACCTTTCTGAAAAAAAAAAAAAAATCCTATTAAAAATTAGAAGTTCAGTAGTCTGTCTGACTTTGAACGTTTCTCTTAAAATCTGACGACACACCTCTGTGTATTTGTGCTTTAAAAATTTAATCTTTTATAAAGAATTAAACTCCTGTTTTTGAAAAAAAATTGGGGGGTTGAAAAGTAAATTGCGGTTTGTAATCTGTAAATATTTATGTCTTTTTAAAAATTTGATCTTTTATAAAGAATTAAACTTCTGCTTTTGAAAAAAAAATATTTTCGGGTTCAAAAGTAGATTGTGGTTTGTAATCTGTAAATATATTTCTTTGTAAAACTTTTGATCACTTGATAAAGAAAGACGTAATACCGGGAAGTAACTTTAATAACAGTATCTCCGAACACTGCCAGCATTCTCTTTAATTGAAGAATTGTTTTTAAACGCTGTCTTTCTAATTGTAAATACTCTTTGGCACAGGATAGAGCTCCAGACAGATGGAAGACCTCATAACATTTAATAAGAGAAAAAAGAGGTGACACAGGAAATCCGAAGTGCAATCGACGTCGACTGAATCGAGTTTTGTTTTTAAAGTAACCTTGAATAACCCAGTCACACTGCAATCCTAAATGTGAAGTTAATAAAAGCTTGAAGCTTTTAAAGTATTCTAAACGATTAGCTGCAGTATAAGAGCAACGATAAAAAATGGATAGAATGTTAATGAAAGACATAAAATTAAGCGTAAAATAATTTAAAATTTTTTTATCTAAACTATATAAAGTTGTAATTGAAGATGAATATAAAGAACGTACAAAATACACAGTTAAAACTGAAAATTCAGTACTGCTGTTGTTAGACAAATTTTCTTAAATACGATAGGTTTTAAAGAAAAAAAAAAAACCCTCATTCTGATGTGCTGTTTACTAATAGTTATTTAAATTGTGGGATTATTTTCTATGGATGTTGAAAGAATTCATTAAAACTGGTATTTCATTTATTTTTATTTGAACACGCATCCAAAAAATGAACTTTTTAGATGCATATTTCATTATATTCCCTTATTTTTTCCTAAGCAAGGTTTGGATTAAATAAAGTTGGTCATTTCATGTACATTCATATATATTAATGAATTAAAGAAGAAAAATCTTACCCTGTTATCGATTTTTAAAACATTTTTCGCTTCATATGAAATTTCTCCATACTTCATATTCAAAAACAACAGCTCTTGGCAGTCCTGTAACAGTTTCGCTTTTTATTAATGCTAAAAATCAGATATTAAAAATGTATAAAAATGACAATGCTGAAATCTGATGCAAGCATCTTGCTTGATATGCATACACCCAACGAACAATAATGAAGGCTGGTTGAATGTAGTTAAGGAAAATTTATAGAACAATTTGGAAAATGCATATAACATCATATGGATTACCAATCACTACTGTTACTATTACTTTTTTTTTTTTTAACGTAGGCAAATTTAACCACCTCACAGTTTTTTTCCTTTTTTCCCACAAAAGATTTCTGTCTAATTAAAACCTGACATAGGAAATTGTGTAGATTTATTTTGCAATCCAAACTTTAATGAAGTGTAAGAGAAATATGTTGGAAACTGGAAACTGAAAACACAGAAAATTTCTGATAAATCAGTCGGTTGATATACACATATAAACTGTGATAAAGTTACGTTTTTTCTTTATCTCCCACAAAGTAAAAGTTCTAAAGCATGCTTTGTTGTAAAGACCTTATCACCCGTTAACCTGTACATGTTGAAAAACCAACGGATTTATTTTATGATACATTTCCCTATGAAGAATACGCGGATTTCTCGTGTATAATGGCGAAAAGTTTTCAACTGATTTATTTTGGTTTAGGCTGACTTGTGATAAAGTCGTAAATTGGTTGAAAATCTCACCCGAGAAATCCGCGGATTCTTCATCGGATAAAGGAAATGTAAACTGCATCCATTGCTTTTTCAACACGTACAGTGATACGCGTACGTGTGATAAAACCTTCAGTTTAATTTACCATTTCAGGATCAAATGCACTCCACATATAAATGAGTACAAATAGAAATGTGGGTGGGATTTAATCTGTTTTTTGTTTGCAGAGCAAGCGTAAAGTTTTAATTACAAATAAGCAATGGTTACTTGAGTATATTTGAGTGTAATATATATTTTTAAGAAAACAAATCTTAAAATTCTATACTTTTGCATATATCTTGAAATCTTTTTTGTCAAAATCTAATCATTATTATTGTTATATTTCTGTATTATTTAAATCTTATTTAATAACTAATTATATCTTATATCATTTAACAGCTGAAATGGGAGTCTCCTAACGGAGTAATATTGAAAAGTAAATATATTTGTAAAATGTTTTAAATTGAATAGAAAACTAATATTTCACCGCGTATTAGCGTATATATTCCAAAATCTTCACCCAAATTAGTTGTCTTATTCAGGCTAGAGTAATAAAAAGATATGTTTTAACAAAACAAGGTAAAGAAAGATGCAGTTTCTGACTAAGTTTCTACTAACTATTTATACGAAAAGTACACTGAAACACTTTACGAATTGTACAGAACATTAATAATACCAAAACTACTGTGGAACCAGATTAGGATGTTATATACCTTTGTTATATGTATATTGGAATCTTCAATTACAACAATATAATCTTCTTCAGGGTATTCACAGAATGCTCCTTTTGAAAGTATGAAAAGTGATTCTTTGAATATTTCATCCGTTTCATCTGGAGAAATGACCTGTAGACAAAAATAGAAAAAAAAAATTGAAATTTGTACAAGTATCGTAAAATATAGTAAAGTTATTCCTTAAATTATACTGATAATTTTGTAATCATTAGAATCTCGAAAGACTATCTGATCACATAAGGTAGTTGAGTAGAATTTGTCGGTGAGGAACCAAATGAAATGGTTCGATACTGTGATGTCATTTCTAGATAAAGTAATTTACGCCAGTGTAAAATGTTTTATTTGTAATTGTATCTTTAATTTTGCTTTATACAAATTTGGTTTCATATGAGTGAAAAGTTTGGATGAGCATGCTTATATAAAATTGAATTTGTTAGAAATTTTAAGCCATTTCACTGCTACTATAAAGGGAAGTGTGGGATGTTCAGTTGTGAGGGTTGCTAAATCAAGTAAGTTAACATCCACACATTGAAAGTAACGGGCGACGACTTTTTTTTCTATAAAAATAAACATTTTATTTCCAACATTGACAAAAGCCGATAGTCAACAAATTCGTAGAATGCGGTAGCTTGAGCGCTTGATACCGTATTCAGCTGCTTCATATTTATTGTGCGCAGTTTAGCTTTGCGAACCTGCTCTGACTTCATTCGCAAAGCTAAACTGCGCGCGATAAAAATGAAGCAGCTGAATACGGTATCAAGATCATTCTTGCTTTGCGAATGAAGTCAGAGCTGGATCGCCACAAACGCATGAGGCTCGGCGTTAAGTGAAGAGGTTTCAAAAAATTCTGCTGGTAGTTTCAGAGGTGAACCATAAACTAGTTCGGCTGGTGTAGATCTTCTTTTAATGCGTTTCGGAGTCCGAGCAAAACCAGTGGAATTGATTTGGCCCATTTCGTGGATGCATGACATCTGAGGCTTTGTTTTAGAGATCGATGAAATCGTTTGATTATTCCATTGCTTTTCGGGTGGTATGGGGTCGTTTTGATCTTTTGGACACCCAAAAGTGTTCTTAGCAAAGAAAACAAGTTGCTTTCGAACTGTCGTCCTTGATCATCGTAATGATGGAAGGTAAACCGAAGCGTGAGTTCCAGTGAACAATGGATGCACGTGCAACAGTTTCAGCAGAAATGTCAGAAATGGGAACTGCCTCAGGCCATCGTGTGAAACGATCTATACAGGTTAGTAGGTATTCGCAGTTTTTTGAAGGTGGCAGAGGTCCTACGAGATCTAGATGAACATGATCGAATCTTACAGAAGGTAGTTGGGAAGATTGAAGAGGACTATACGTGTGTCTGGTTACTTTAGATTTTTTGGCAATCTAGACAGGAACGGGTAAAATTAGAAATGTCCTTTTGCATGGACGGCCCAAAGAATCTCTCTGAAATCAAACATTTAGTGGCACAAATACTTGGATGTGAAATATTGTTCAAGGATAGAAAAACTTTCTTTCGGAAAAGTTCTGGAACGTAAGGTCTGATTTTGTTGTGCTTGACATCACAATAAAGTTTCGATGAATTGGGGTCGGTTGAGAGAGGTTTTAAAAGAAGTGACAGTTCATTCTTTGCCAAAATTGTCTGAAGTTCTTCGTCAGACGCTTGTGCTTCCGCCATGGCAGAAAAGTCTATTTTTTGTAATTGCACTTCATTAACGCGACATAATGTATCAGCTACAATGTTTTTTGAGTCTAATCAGTGCTGAATTGTGCTATGAAATCAAGGTATATCAGTTGTCTTAGAAGAAGAGTCAGATTTTTTGGTAGAAGCAAAAATAAGAGGTCGATGATCTGTAAATATTATAAAATTTTGTCCTTCCAATAAGTGTCGAAAATGTTTGATGGTTGCATATATCGCCAAAAGTTCCTTATCATACGTACTCTATTTACGTTCTGAGGGTGTAAGTTGTCGGGAATAAAATGCTAGAGGTTTCTGACCATTAAGATGTAGTTGTATTGAGGTCAGATCCTATGGCTGAGTCCGAAGCATCAACCATGATAGACAACTGTTGATTAGGTGAGTGAAAATTCAGAGTAGCTGCATTCGCAATGTCAACTTTGCATATTTCGAAAGCTTCTGTAGTGAGGTCGGTCCAAGGAACAGGACGCTTATCATTCTTTTTGGAATTTTTTTAAAGTTCATGTAGGCTAGCTTGAGTCTGAGCTGCATTAGGTAAAAATCGGCGGTAAAAATTGAGCATTGATAAGAATCGTTTTAGCTTAGAACTATTTTGAGGCTTAGGAAAATCAGAAATGGCTTGAATTTTGTCCGGTAAAGGTTTCACGCTTTCAGATGTAATTAGACAACCCAGAAACTTTACCGATTGCTCCCCAAGGACGCATTTTGAAGGGTTTAGTTTTAATCCATGTTGAGACGATCTTTCAAATACCTGTTTCACATGTTGTTTGTGCTGTTCTGAGTTATTTGATGCAATCAGTATATCGTCAAAATATGGAATGCAGAAATCTAAATTTGACAAAACTTGATATATGTAACGTTGAAAGGTTTGTCTCGTTTCTTAAACCGAAGGGCATATAAACATATTCAAACAGGCCAAACGGAGTTGGGATTGGTGTTTTTGGAATGTCTTCTGGATTAATGGGAATTTGGTGATAAGCTCGAATCAAATCTAGGGTCGAAAAAATTGTTTTATTGAAAAATATTTGAGTGCAGTCTTGAATATGTGGTACTGGGTATCGATCAGGAACGGTAATTGAATTCAAACGACGGTAGTCACCACACAGTCTCCATTCTCCATTAAACTTTTTCACCATGGGTAGAAGACTTGCCCATGGGCTTCTTGAAGGACGGATAATGCCATGAGACATTAAAAATTCAAAATCCTGGCATGCTATTTTTAGAACTGGGGAGATAGGCGACGAGGTCGCGAAAATACGGGTTGATCAGTTGTTTCAATAAAGTGATATATTTTAGTTCGTACTTTGTGTTTTGTTGGCTGAGATGGGTTGGTGTGGTCTTGTATGTGGTTTAAGAGTGGTTCGCCAACAGTATCGCCAGCCAATGCTTTCATGCGCGCTAATAACTGAGATGGTTGTTGGTCGCCAAGTTCTAGGCCTTGTAGCAGTGTCCGCATTTTCGAAGCTTCACTTTCAAAATGTAACTCAATCAAACTTTTTTTTTAATGTTGAATATTTATCAATCAGTATCAGGAGGTTTTAGTATTATATTGCATACACAATTCAAAATATCAGAATCAACGGCAGAAATAACATGAAATTTTGTATTATTAGCAGTAATTCCAGCCAAGGCAAATTGCGCCTCAAGTTGAACAAACCATAATACAGGATTTGCTTTCCAAAAAGGCGGTAATTTGACGCCAACACGAGCAACTGTTGTGTCATTAATGTCGGAATGTAGATTATTTCCTTGCATGTTTTAGCCGAGCAATCAAAACCACGGTATATATGCAATTTCACAAATTACTTTGAAATATAAAAAATACAAATAAAATACTGATATTCACAGTAAAGAATACGGAAATGCAAATCCAAGTTATATAACATAAGCACAGATGAAAATTATCTAGGCTGTTAACGTCTTACTTCAAAAGTATTAATTCAGCTTCAAAATACTAAATTCATCAAATAGTACTATAGATAAAAATAAATGTACTCATCAATGTGATGAATTGTTATTTTTACTCAAAAGCCAATCTTGTTTAAGAGAACTTGAAAATAAAATCAATATTCAGCAATACGCTAACCACCATTTTGAAGAAATGTCTGACGACTCCATTTAATGCCTAAAACAAAACTGGAAACGTTATCCGTTCGCTTTGCAGGTCACCAATTGTGGGATATTTTAGCTAGGAAGTTTGCTAAATCAAGTAAGTTAACATCCACACATTGAAAGTAACGGGCGACTTTTTTTTCTATAAAAATAAACATTTTATTTCCAAAATTGACAGAAACCGATAGCCAACAAATTCGTGGAAAGCGGTAACTGATTTTTTATTTCACGCAGCTTGCGCGCTTGATACCGTATTCAGCTGCTTCATATTTATCGTGCGCAGTTTAGCTTTGCGAATGAAGTCAGAGCAGGATCGTCATAGAAGCTTTAGTGAATATTTGTTTCATGGCTGAGAGAATTCGAATGGTGATAATGCTTAGTTACTGGCAGAAGCTATCACTATGAATGAGTCCTTATACATTAAATGTTCGTACAAAAACTATTTGCTGTTCGCAGAAATATATCCCGTGAGCTATAGCTACAAATTTTGTGCTCATTTTTCTACCGTTGTAAGAGGAAGGGGTCACATTTCGTACACATTCACTGCAAAACCTAGAAATACATCAAGCGCCAAGGTCCTATCTGTATTTTCATACCTTAAAATTATTTTCTGTTATTTAAGTATAGATATAAGAAATTACTTTTAAACTGACTCTACAAAGGCATGTAAAATTTGGACAATAAAACGTGAAGCAAGATATTTTTCCCCGAAATGTGATGGAAACCAACAGTTTGAGTAAATCATTGTTTTAAAACTTATCGCGCATAATTTTGTTTCATTATGCGTGTTAAAATTTCATCATAATATGGTAAAAAAAGTGTTATTTGTTTTGTTATTCAAAATATATTGAGAGCAGATATGTTTATGTTTATACACATTTATTTACTGTATTTATGTTTTTAGAAATAAATAATCCATTTTAATGCACTAAGGGAATTATTTATTCCTGTACGCCAAGCATCAAAAACATTGTATGCAGGCATTTGTTACGGTTATACTTGTACCAATTTAGGTAAGGCGATCATCAATCCTTTGGCTTACAAATAAAAAAGAATTTGATGCATCCGAAAAATATTTAATTTGGTTTAACTGAACAGTTTTGTTCACGCTGAAAAAGTGGACTTTTTATTTTGACATTTCAATTGTTATAAAACATTTAATTGACTCAATACATATTCATTTCTGTTATTTGTTTTAATATTTGAGTCTTTCGGTCTAAAATATTACCTAGCACAGCATTTGCCGTGAGAGATCACTGCTATACTAAATACTGCTTTCAATTTGCTTCTCTTTGATTTACTGATTTGTGGATACAATTTTGTTACTATTACTGTCTAGAAGAAAAGAAAGTGGGAACTTTGAACATTGCAAAGAAACCATAATCGACAAACGATGGAAACAACTGAGTAATCTAACAATATATACTGTACGGCGTCCGCGAAAAACAACTCTGTACTCTTCAGTCTACAGTGGTACGAACGAGTTATCTGGTAGCTGATAAGTAAACTCAGACTGCCAATTTCGAGTATTCTTATTGATGCAACGAACGTGTTAACTACTGTGTAAGTCGCTAAATATATAAAATCTACTCGTGTGGCCCGATCCACTTCAAATCGGTACGTCGCGTGCCAGAGGGAAAATTATTGTTCTATAAAATAAGCGACATTTTAAAATGTGCTAGCGAACTGAATTTAAACCGGGTTTACTTACTGTTAAGATAGACTCAGAGTAAACTCCTGGCTATAAATGTCTTTGTAGTTCAAAATGACTGCTTACCCGTGAACTATCAACTTTGATTTTTCTTGTGTTTTTTTTAATTATCAAAGAAGGGTTATAATTTATTTTTTAAGTATCAGTACATGAAGCAGGATAACAAAGCTTAAGAATTAACATTTGGTGTTAAGATGGAGTATCATGTGATCGCAGTGCAAAATTTTCAAAACTAAAGCATTTTAAATGCTTCTGAAATACAGGGTAATTTTTTTTAAAGCTGACACTATTCAGAGCAACCTGTAGCACAATCTAACAGCCAAAATGACACTAAACTTGGTATGGAGACCAATATCTTCATGGGAAATTCCACGGAAAAATAAATTAGTTCCAAAAATCGCCAATTGGGGGCATTTTATGACGCTTTTCTAGGTAAAATAAACATCATTCAATATGATCGCTGAAAGTTAATGCACAGTGAAGTCTTTGAAAACAGTGGTGGCATTGAATCTTGTCAAAGTTTATACCGAAGAAGTGAATGTAAGGAATAAAGCCTAACAATTCACTTTTTGTATGCGTTGTTGTTGTTATAGTAATAATAATTATTATTATTTTAACACTTTACATTGTACAGCACCACAAATACCTCTATCGGTGATTTTTGGAATACGATTCTCAGAATTCTACTTTCCATGTCATTATTACTCTCCATACCAAATTTGGGGACATTTCGGTTGTTTGATCGAGTTACATGTGGCTCTGAAAAGGGTCAGTTGAAAATAAAGTCACCCTGTAGTACACCTGAAAACAATCTTGAGGCCCTTTAAAACGATAGTCGTAACTGTTTGAATCATTTATTAATGTTTTGTATTTTGTTTTGTTGCTTATCCTCGAACTCAATGTTTTACATTTTGTACTGTTATGCTTTATGCTCCGTGTGCTATGTTTTGTTTTGTAGTATAATTTAGTTGCATTTTTGTGGCAACATTTTTTTTTTTTTTTTTTTTTTTTTTTTTTTTTTTTTGTAGTTTTAGAAGGAGAACTTTTTGCGAGTGATGGCCGAACGTTGCTGCTGGCATTATGATCATTAAAATAAGTTTAAAGACAAACGTTATTGTCTACGTTTTTTGTTGGTGTTATTGGTCCGAGTCGACAGTAACGAAAACAAAATTGTTTAACTTTGCAGCGATGACATATTTTTCAAATTTTTAAATATGCTTATTAATTATAAGAAAAAACTACAAAAATGTTTCTCACCTGATAAGCTGGATTTTCTGTAATGGTGTATAAGGATTCTACAATTGATATCTGGAAAAGAAAAAAAATATGTATTTAATATATACACACATACACAGGATGTTACGTTTTGTGTTGTAGCTTCTCTCTCTTTCTCTCTTTTTTTCCAAGATAAGTTTTAGGAAGGTAACTGAAATGAATGTAAGAGCAGACTATTTTCTTGACATACTTGATGATATAGAACAAGGGTAGGTAACAAGGCGCATGTGCTTTCTTTGGATATATAATATGCCCTCAACAAACACAAAACTAAGAAACTGGTGTTAAAGCACATGTAAATCAGATTAAATAACAAATTTTGTTCCAACATCTCTTGCATATATACAGGGGCCGATCATTTTTGGGCCCGAATTATAGCTTTTACGAAATGTGACTCACTATAAAGCATCACGATCTTTTTATATGTAAAATGTACTCCAAAAACAAAAGACAAATTATATATTTGTTAAAATAAATTTAGATCTACAAATAATGTCTTAAACCTGCATATTTAATTAGGTTCGTTTTGAATGTGTAATTTTCGTGTAATCAATATTTGCCGCAGCGTGTTTTTCATAACACTATGCTGTTAGGTAAATTATTGTACTAAACGGTATTACAGTGTAATGTGATGATCTTATTTTGGAGATATAGATTTTTTTTTCTGCTGTTTTCAAGTAAAACTTAGAATTTAGGGTGACCCACGTTTTGGTAGGACCTGTCCTATTATTTCATATAAAAACAAGTTAGCAAGTATTATGTCACATTTATAATAGTAAATACCTATTTTTCTGAAAAAAAATTAATATTTACATGTGTACAGACATGCCAACATTCAGTCAACTCTGTCCGGAGCAACAGCGCGGTTTTAAAATTTAACATGCTATCCACAAAGTAAACGCGTATACAATTTACATACATAAAACAAATTTTAAAATAATACAAACAAATTATGTATTAATTATATATTTTATTAATTTCTAAATTAAAACTGAGCAAATTAAATAATTAAAAATTAATATACTATTAAAGGTAAATTAAAATTTATGCATTTAACATTGTATAAGTAGATTTTTTAGCTTTAAAAAGTTCTTTCTCAGAAAAATTCTTCTTAAAACAACATTGACCCTGATTAAAATATTTACATTAACTATCCTCAGAGATTCTAGAGTTTATCTTCCCAAATTTGACCTAAATTCAGTTAGAATTCTTGCATTCTCGCGCTCGGCTCATTAGTGGCCTAATATGTGCATTCAATGTGTTCGTTCAAGGTCGCCATCAGGGCCAGTACTACAGGATCATAGACTAAAGCATCATAGTCTAAAGCTCGGTTTAGTCTATGTACAGGATGAACAACGGGCCATAGTGGGGGAAAAGCAATAGGACGCCATCTTACCCTTCTGAATATGTACATTTCGCTGTATGTTAGGCCTATTTAGCAATATTTATTAGCTGAAAATAGCGGAGAAAAGAATTATGAAAAGAAATTCTTTATAATTCCTTCAGATATTACGAGATTTGATAAAATTAACGAAATAGTTCCCCCGAAACAAAATTTTTGTTATTTTGCGGAGCAATTTGAGGAGTGTGCGGAGTTACCAATTTTTATCATTTCTGCGGAGCAACTCCGCCGAAACCGGAGCAGTTGGCATGTCTGTGTGTATATATATCAAGCTCTTGTAAATGAAATTAATTTTTATACATGTTGCTTAGAAATTGAATAAAAATTGTTTGGCCCCTAAAATTTATGTTCTCTGGGCAAGTTGTCCCGTGTGCCCTACCGGTAAAGGGCCTGTATATATATTTTACTCTTCACCCTGTGAATATTTTGATTTTATTTTTGTCAGCATTTTTCATGCTAACAGGCAAGTTTTCCACGCCACGAGATGATTAACGTTTTCACGGTTTTTAACCTCATTTCCTTCATTCGTTCTTGTTTGCACGCACTTCTACTTCTCTATAATTCATACTAAGGAAATTCGAATAGCTTGTTGTTGTCTCGAAAGTACATGTAAATTTAATTTACACTGCATTTTTCACACGTGTAATATTCGTATTTAAAGCTGGAACACCCGGAAGCTTGCTACTTGCTTGTACCCGAGAATGTCGATTCTCACACACACACACACACTTATCCCATATATAATACAGGCTTGCAATTCCGTCACTTTTCTCACCTTTAGTCACTTTTTTTACAATTGATCAGTTTCAGTCACTTTTTTTAAGTAAACAGTCACTTTTTTCATAATGTATCACAGCAAAAGTCTGTTATTGAAAAAAGAAAATCTGAATTAATAACAAAATATTTTAATAAAAGACCAAAAATGGGATGCTCTAATCTTATTTTTCTTTTTAAATGTAATTAGTCATATGGTTTCCAGAATTTAGTGATTTTAAAAAGTCGCAAAGAAGTTCCTGAAATCTACATTTGTACTGAAATGTACATTTAATACATTAAAGTAATTTACGTCAAAGCACACATTTCTCTTTCTCTTTTTCTTCACAATTTTTGTTTAGATACTCTAATCTAGCTATGTACATATTTCAAAACATCATTAATATATGCAGAAAATTGTGATTATAAAATTAATGTATTGTATGTATTCAAATCTAATTTATAGATTTTCTTGAATAAAAAGCAATGGTGAGTTGTGTTAAACAAAATTTTTAACCTTTTTTGTATATGACGCTAAAATCATGTCTTGCATGAATCATTTGATTTAGAGTTAAAATAAATAGAAAAAGCTTAATAATAGCATCTGTAATCAAGAGGAGAAAAAAAATCGATTTTATTTTCAATGTTTAGTACTTTTTAATCACTTATTATGTATTATTTGTCACTTTTCTCACCTTTTTGAAAGTACCTCAGTAGTTGCAAGCCTGTGACGTCATTCCTTTAACCATCTCATCTCATCATTTCTTATTTTAAATTATTGAAATATCGTCTGCATTTTTTTCATACGTTTTATCACTGAACTTAGATATTACGTAAATAATTTTCCTTTATCTTTGGCTTAAATAATAGATTAGGTACATATGTGATAATTTTAAATTTAATCATCGACTATATTTTGTCGCTGTGAAAATTTTATCGCCGGTGTTAACAACAAATTGTATCTACCTCCAGGGTGTAGTGGAAATGATAATTTCATTCCTTTACTTCCATTAATTACAGTGGGGAAAAAAAAAAGAAAGGGAAGAACTTAACGATAATTTTGACTTAGCTAAGAAAACTTTGAATTATCTTTCTAATTATCTTTCAACGTGATTCTAAACTGCATTCACAGTAACAGGAGACTTTAGAGGAATATGAAGATAAACAAACTATTGAGCGTGTACCAGATAATTCTCGGCCAAAAAATAAACCATTTTTTATCTGTCTTATAGGATTCTTTACAATTCTGCAAGTTTCTCGATCTAGTTTACTTTTCCTTACATATATGTGAAGGCGCAGCATCAGCAGAACACAACTCCATGGACTAGACGACTAGACTTTTACAAACTGTGAATGGCAACGCGAAGAAATGCGCGCCACAGACAGATACTGAGACAGAGCGTGTGTGTGCAGAAGAGTGAGAGTACAATGTCGAACGATTTATGATAATTTTAATCAAAACGATTTAATGTCTATTTCATGTTTAATCGTTTAATTGTTATGTTTTTGTGCTTTGAAATAAAATGGTCCTGTTTTGTGAAATGTGCTTGATGTTGTTTTATCGCACACACACACACACACACACACACACACACACACACACATATATATATATATATATATACACATTTGTAGATATACTATGTATATATCAGGCTTGCAACTGCTGAGGTACTTTAAAAAAGGTGAGAAAAGTGACAAATAATACAAAATAAGTGACTAAAAAGTGACTAAACATTGAAAAAAAAAAGCGATTTTTTTCTCCTCTTGATTACAGATGCTATTATTAATATTTTCTATTTATTTTAACTCTAAATCAAATGATTCATGCAAGACATGATTTTAGCGTCAAATACAAAAGAGGTTAAAAATTTTGTTTAACACAACACAACATTGCTTTTTATTCAAGAAAATCTATAAATTAGATTTGAATACATACATTAATTTTATAATCACAATTTTCTGCATATATTAATGATGTTTTGAAATATGTCCATAGTTAGATTAGAGTATATAAACAAAATTGTGAAGAGAAAGAGAAATGTGTGCTTTGACGTAAGTTACTTTCATGTATTAAATGTACATTTCAGTACAAATGTAGATTTCAGGAACTTCTTTACGCCTTTTTAAAATCACTAAATTCTAGAAACCATATGACTATTTTCATTTTATTAAGAAAAATAAGATTAGAACATCCCATTTTTGGTCTTTTATTAAAATATTTTGTTATTTATTTTTCAACTCTCTGTTATTTATTTTTCCACTTTCATTTATCTTTCTTTTTTCAACAACAGACTTTTGCTGTGATACGCCATGAAAAAAGTGATTAAAAGTGACTGTTTACTTAAAAAAGTGACTAAAAGTGATCAATTGTAAAAAAAGTGACTGAATTGCAAGCCTGCAATAGGAAGAATAAATTAGTGGATTCGAATTTTTTTTTTTTTTTTTTTTTTTTTTTTTTTTTTTTTTTTTTTTTTAAGATATGTGAAGTTTAGATAAATTGTCATGTTGAATGTAATATTAAAGGTAACATTTCCTAAGAAAATTAGTATAGTAACACAGTTCATTTTGTCTAAGCATATTATCACCAAAATTTAAAAAAATGACAATAATTTTAAGAGCTACATCTATCATAATTTAGTAGTTATTAAACTTAATTTAGGTGTGAGTTATGTGAATCGTTAATAACATTTTAAAGAAAACTGATTTACATTTAGGCTTCAAATTATATTTTGCAATCTAAAAATTTTGAACCAATTTTATAATTTCAGATCCGTTACCAAATAACCCATTAAACTAAGAAACTTTTTTTCTTTCTCTATCTTTGTTCTGACTAATCTATTTTGCAAACTGTTGAAATACTCATGACTGTTCAAGAAATAAAACTTTTTCTTAAAAAATGAGTAATTATATTTTAAAAAGTGAGCAACAAAATATAGTTTCCACTGTAAACTGCAATTTTTGTCGGTATCAGAATTATCTGTATCAGTTTCCCGTTGAATTCTTCGAATACGCCTACGCTTTTTGAAAAAAGGTGATGTAAGTGATAAGATATTCACCTTATGTTCCTTTTATTGTTTATTATCTTTAGGGGTGGACGATGTTAAATATCTTATATCGCGATATATAACCAGCTTTTTATACCTATTTAACGATATTCGATAAAAGAAATTACATTTTAATAATTATTAAGCTTGATTACATTACATAATTACATAATTTGCTAAATTAAAAACGCGATATATACTATAGATCAGGGACGGCCAACACGTCGATCGCGATCGACCGGTCGATCGCGAAGTGTTTTTTGGTCCATCATAGCCGACGGGAGACAAAATTAGGAAGAGCGAAAGAAGTTGTAAAATAATACGTATAACTATTTTTCGATATTCTACTGGTATTATTGAGTCTGGCAGAGGAGTTGGAAAGACATTTGGAATGAGTTGTTTTATTACCGCACATCGAAGCGCGCACAATTTCATCTAACACTGCATGTGAATCCCACAACCGTGCACTGAGATCGGGGATTTTTTAAGTAAGCGCCGCGCCGGTAGTATTTAGCTGTTTATTTGTTAAACTTGAGTGACAAGCAGTTTGTTCTATTTACCTGACTTGGTACAATTTGTGACTATTACTATTAAATTACTTGTGTACCTACCTACAGCATATTTTGACTTGAACTTTGGATAATTTTAAAAGTGAGTAGTTTGTTTATAAAGAATGTCATTTGCTGAATTAGAATCATATCTAGCAGTAAAATTTCATTTAATTATTTAAGTATGAATATTGTAGCTAGACCACTGCATTTTTTCTATGTTTTAAGTTAATATTAACTAATAGTATGCTTCTTTTGCCTTTTAGCACCCATCAAAATGAGCAGTGAACGAAAAAAACCGAAGACTTATCATTTTCATGAAGAATGGGAACTTAAAATAAATTTTTATTTTATTACACGATTCTGTGGTGCTGACAACTGTTTTTTTTATGTATAGATTTTCGATTAATAAATATTATTAGTAAATTATCATGTTGGTTTAATACCTCCTCTCCAACTCTTATCACTCATTAGTACACCAGCCGCACTTTTGAATGCGTTAAATCTTAAGATTTTACTAGGTAGATCGCGAAACATATTCAAGAAAAATAGTCGATCCTATATATAAAGAAGTTGGCGATAGCCTGCTATAGATAAAATGTTTGTACATATATATATATATATATATATATATATATATATATATATATATATATATATATATATATAGTGATCCAGTGTTAAGGCGAATGAAAAGCAGGCTAAATGAAGTTTACACGTAGGTCGGGTTAGTACAATTGCTGCAATCAATACAGACAGTAGAAAATGTGTGAAAAATATGAGAAATATCTCATAAATAGTAATTATGAAAAACTTATCCGAATCTCGATAAAATGAATATACCCTAAGTTGACTCCGGATCTATTAAGAAATTAAAGGAACCTGTATAGTGATCCATTTAGTAGTTTTTGCGGGAGGCGTGCACATACACAAAAATTTCCATCATTTTATTTATATAGATGTTTATTCAGCGTTTGAAATGTATATTTTTCTATTTTTGACTTAGTAGTTGTATTTTGCTATAACGTTTTAAAATCCGTACATTAAAGTTTTTGTGGTTGTATATTCAAAATATTTTATATCATTATCTTATAACAAGATTTGTGTAATCCTCAAAACTCCTTAATTTGAAGTGACCTTGGATAAAGAGTCCTTAAAGGCCATAATTTTCATGTTGGGTGCTTAATTTTTAAACAAATTAAAAGTTTTTTAACAGCCGTCTAATTTTAAATATATCTCTAAAAGTGAAAGCTGTGAAGGTCATTATACTATACTGCATAACCTATCAAAAAACGAAAATTTCAACAATTTTTGGATTCTCTCTTTTTTAGGATACACTGTGAAGGATATTTTAAAGGGATTTTATGAAGAGGTCAGATTTTTACTTCTAAGCTCTTTCATCTATCAGTGGATGGAGCATCTACGAATTAGAGCTTTTATAAAACTTTATAAAATTAATTATTTTAAAAAAGAAGCTTGCAATGTGAATGCATTGGTAGTTATGTTTTAAATAATGATTTTAGAAAAGGGACATTATCTACTGATTGGGCAATTGTTTCAGTGTTAGTTGTACAGAATTGGTTAGTTAAAGATTCTCCTGCAAGGAGGGACAGTTTTGTGAGAATTTCAAAAATGAAGCAATTTTGTAATTAGTGTGTGTAAATAAAATTGTCAAACATAATTATCTTTCTCGATAGAGTCCTTACATACTCCCTAACTTTTGCTTTCAAAACCTTGTATGAAGCCTGTATAAGGAAATGAAATATTTCTCCTCCTGTCTCCAGCTGTTACTAGTAGTGTTCATTATCAAGCATTCTTAATCTGACATAGCTACTTGCTAAACTTTCAGGGGTGGGTGTGTTTATAAATCAGTGCTTGAACTATTTCTTTCTACTTTCGCTGCTTCTTGACCTGGAACGTTTGAACTTACGAGCTGGTGGTAAATTTCCTACTTTATACCGAAGAAAGATAGAAATTAATTTCTTTTGCGTTAATTTCTTTTCTGCTGTCAATCTTGTAGTTGAAGATTTAACTGAGATTTTCAGATTTAAACGAATTTTTTAAAATTATCTGATTATTTTTTATCTTTGTTTTATATTCCTTTTATTGCAGTTAATACTTTATTAAAGAAACTTCTATTTTATTCATGAAACATCACGTATGAGCATATGATTTCTTTAATTGGATATCTTTATTGTACCGGGAGCGGGCGTTTTGCGCGTAAATTTAGTTATTTAATTAAATCTCAATAGATCGAAAATTATTTAATTTTTTAACCAACTTTTCGTATTTTACATTGAAATATATAAACAAATATATAAATAGACAAATATATATATATATATATATATATATATATATATATATATATATATATATATATATATATATATATAATATATAAATATACGTATGTATAATATTTTCGCAAGGATAAATAAAAAGTTAATTTAAAATCTAAATTGATTTTTTTTAATCAACCTTCCCGTTCTGTGGTTCCGCATCGACTGATGTAAAAACTAGTTTTTATTTGTCTAAATTTTTTCACAATCTATGTAGTAGACAAGAACATTCGGCTTCGTTTTCCCGTATATCCGTTATTTTTGTACCCACAAACAAACCATGTTGTTACACTAACCTGTACTAGTACGTGACCCGCGCTCAAGTATCAATCGTCAGAAAACGTACTAATACGTGTCCCGCATACAATGTGTTAACACTTATAAATGTTCTGTTTGTGCTGTCTTAGGTATTAGAGATGATGCTTATTTTCTTCAAGGGGTATCATACCTTCTAAAGGAAACCGGTGCATTCTAAAACAGTATCTGTTTTGACCTATCATAAGATTCTAAATAATTAATAAAAATTATATAAAAAATAGTGACAGATGCAAGGCTTGTTTCATCTGTTATTAATCTATTCCTCTGAATTGATTATAATAAAATATATAGATCATCTAATATATAAGGCTAAGTTATTTCATTATTCGTAAGATCTATAAAAAACTACTCGATGGATAAGCTAAATTTTCTTCTTATTGAATATATTTTATTATCTAAAGAATGAATTAAAAGTAGTTAGATAGTTAAACAGTTTTGTTATTTTTAATGACTAATTAATTATAATTTTATTGTACTTCAATTACTTTATTTTAATTTTCGTAAGTTTTTGAATTTTTTACATAAAAATGTCTGCATTATTAATTCATTGTGTAGAATGCAGTTTTTTGATCTCCTTAATTGAAGTTGTAGGTTAATACCTATATTCTAAATTAAGTTTCCGTGTCAACCTTAATAGAATATATAAATTATTTTTTCAAAATTTTAAGTGTAGTAATTGTTTTATATTTTTTCTTGATTTTATAAGAATTGAAACAAAACTTAAACCCTTTGCAAAAGTTTGTGTAATTTAATTGTGAAATTAAATATTTCTGGTCTGGAAAATTAGACTCACCTTCTGCATGCACTAAGATTCCTTTAGAAAGTATGAGACTCTTTAATAATAATGATTATGTACAAAAGGGTATCACTAAGTAAGGCACATAGTTTTAAACGCAATTTTAAAGAATGGAATTAACGAGAATATGGAAAGAAAGAAAAGCAATACATGCATTACTTTCAGACATTTATCTGAGTGCTAAATCAATTAGAAAATCCCATCCTCACAGAACTCCGTCAGCTGTGGATAAAGCCATTGTAGTTTTGCCAGTTTGCAGTCCGCCCTCCTTTACACAATTTACACCATCTTGCCACTTTGGTATAATCAGTGCAATTTGTTCCGTAAACGTCCATCATTTTTGAATGTTTTTCCCCATTTTTTCCCTTTTGTTAAAAGAAATCTTAATACGACTCATTGCTCCTCCACAGTTGACGATGTAATAGCAAACGACATTTTACCGGTGCAAGTTACCGGTAAAGTGGAATAACCGATAATTCTGTAGCAATGGATGAAGGCAGTTGTGCCCTCAATTTCGCCTATTCACACTGACTAAATATTCTCATACTCTACAGGAAATGAACACGGGGTTATTTATTGATTATGACAGATAATTCTGTATAAATAAAAAGTACAGATTTTTCCGATTTAACCAAAAGAGAAATCATAAACTTTGCCTGTTGTGTGCTGTAGTAAATTTGATGCATTGTAATCTACGATGACGTAATTTACAGCTGTTTTGGGTATCTCTATAATTTTAATCTTTTTTTTCTAAACTTCGGAGAGAAGCTGCATATTAGTAAAAAATTCGCATTAAAGTGTGTTATATTTAGTAGAATAATGTTCCATTTTTTAATTTGAAATTTAATAATTTTCATCATCTGCGTAACTAAAGAATAAGTTGTTAGCGTTTCGCACTACTGAAAATAAGCATTGTTTTTGAAATCCCAATAATTGCAATAGGTTTCATTTTCTTTCTTTTGCATAGATGAAATTATTTTATTTTATATCTAGATACTATTTAGTATTGCTTAATACTTTTTTTTCACAGAGAAGGATTTTATAATATTAAATATTTTTATATTCTTTCATTTTGCTATGTTAGGGAAATGGCATAAGTAATATAACTGTTATATATATTACTCATATGGCTACAGTTTAAGGCATACCTATGATTAAACGTGTCAAGTGCTCAAAAATAATAGCTTTAATTTTCTTAGTATGTAAATATTTATTTGTCAAATTATGATTTGCTTTTAAACGAACTGAGTTATATCAAGGGACAATTAACTGAGATAAAGAGATTGACAAAGCTGAAAATATCAAATAAATTAGTTAAACACTGTGCATTTCCCGACTTGTCTTGTTTACTAATTTAAAGTATGGTACAAATGTATTCAGAGTTTGTTCAACTTAAATTTTATTTACCATCTACAGAATTTGTTGTTGTCAGAGGAAGTACTGTCAACATTGTCAACCTTTAGGACGTTTGCATGAAAAAATATGCCGATGCAAATAGGTGGAAAATTATTTCATTAGATAGCAAATGCTTATATCATAATAATTGTACATCTGCAAAACTCTCAAGCGTTCACACTCATTATAGGTTTATATTATGTTTTTTTTTATCTTCAAATTAAATAAAATTGAATTAAAATAAAATATCTTCATTTTAAATTAAATTAAAATAAAATATAGATTACTATTAGTAGATTAGGGCTTGCTTGAATTCTAAAGCACATATATAAAAATATGACATTATTTGCTTAAAATGTAAGTAAAAATTAACTTACCAAATCACAGGAATTTGCTGTAAACTTTTGGATTCTTCCTAAATCACGTGGATCGTCTTCCTCTTCATCTCTAGAACAGACTGATAATAATGACTCAGTTTTAACAACATTGTCATTTTTTTCTTTGAGATCATTTTCATGACCATTAACAATCTCTAGATTGCTAATAAAAGTATCACCGTTTTCAGAAACTGTTAAGACGGATTCCTCGTCTATCCTGATAGAGGCAGGATTTGCAATGGTGTAATTTGATATAAAACTACAATAGGATACTTCAGCGTCCTGTTCTGCATTCTGAGAATGGTATTCATGTTCTGAATCACTAAACCTAAATTGATTGTCAGTGAGATCTATGTTAGATGTGTCATCTATATCTGATGTTGTTTTCAATGACTCTGAGTATCCTAGATGATCATCAAATATTTCATTTATCTTTTCTTGGACATTTTCCTGGGTGATCTTCAATTCACTTTCTGTTGGTTTTGGTAACTGTGATATCTCTTGATATTCTTCACTTACTGCTTGTTTAGTTTCTTGAATCTTTTCTTGCACGCTTCCCACTTCTCTTTCTATTTGTTCTGTTAATTCCGATATCTCGTGATATTCCTCGGATGTTTCTTTTATATTTTCTTGGAACTCTTCCGTTTCATTTTCTGGTACACTGGATATCAGATGTTCTGAAGGTTCGGAGTATTCGATATCCTTTGATCCACCTGAGGAAAAAATAGAAAAATTTAGAAAGTGTTTTTTTTTCAGTAATCAAAATCAATGAATATTAATTATGTGGTTACATTTGGAGTAATCAAGATTAAAGAAATATTAATTATGTGGTTAAATTTTTGGTGATTTTTATGCGTTCTGTTTTAAATATTTTACATGGTCTGTTCGTGTTTTGGTCATTTTCTTATAAATGTTGCCAAGCTTGTTATTTTTCCTCTTTAAGCGGAAGCTTGCATTCGTCGTAGGGAAGATTGAATAATTATAACATAATTTCTTAATCTGGGTGATTAAGTTGTCAAGGTTTATTAGTTTTTCGAATTAACGCAGATTTTCCCCTACGCAGTATGTACTTTTCTTGTTAATATTTCGCCAACATAGTTGTTAAGATGTTATCAACTAAGCAGAGATCTTAAAAACGATTACATCAAATTTTCCCCAGAAAAAAAAACTATAAATACACTTAGTTTGTTGAAACTGTATGCATATATTTGCGTCACAATCATTTTGCAATCTGTATATATAAAACACTAAAATGTGTGGCTTTATTTTTATAACGTGTGTTGGAAACATCAGAATGTGTAAATAAATGTTATCTAGATCGCGATCACATTGATTTTCCTACATTTGTGGCAATGGAACAGTGAAATATTTTTAGAATTGCGCGCAAAAGATCTTAATAAATACATGGAAGTTCTGAGAAGTTTGCCTTACTGATAACCCTGTGCGCTCGAATTTCGATTCTGACTTGACATCATTCTTCTTTTGCACCAAGTACAACGTCAAGTGTAGCTTAATATGGTTTTTAAATTTAAGAATTGCTTTCACACTTGTTTGACTCCAGTAAAATAGCTAAGCCGACAATAAATTGATATAACTCAAATATTAGTTTGAACCAGACTGCTGACAATGCGAAAAATTGATTTGAACGCAAAGAGTTGAATTGAAATAATTTAGATAGAGATCGACAACAAAGAAAAAGTTTAAGGGGAGTTAAAATAGGCTTATAACCCGTATGAGTGAACACATTATGTAGAATTCCAAGAGAACAACAATAACTCAGAATAACAGTAGTTCTTTTCATGTGTATGTATTCAGAAAAACTATGCTTATGGATATTCTTTGGTATCGTTTTTGAAATTTGTCAGAAAAAAATGGCGACTCCCCTCCGTTTTGTTACACTAATCAGTGTTTAACTACCATGTAATTATGAAGTATTTAATTGATGATTAATTTAATTTGGTATTAAGGGGATTTTAGATCAGTATTAACCGTAAGCTAAAGCTAATTTGCAATTAATTCCGTAGCATCGCTTAGTTGTTAAGAAAATAAAAAAGTGCCTATTTTTTTATTTAAGAAAATTGTACAAAAACTGATATCTAGCTTAAAATAAACCATCCATCTCCAATTACATTTTAATAGCATCGTGCTGTCGTAGTATGCAAAATGAGAAATAAAAAATACACTGTACTCTTTCACTATTCAATGCAAAATCACCAAGAGGTTAGTAATTATGTTATATTTACCCTTTAAATTATTTAAATAAAGTTATATTAGATCTACATATATAGTCCAAAGTATCATGTGTATATTACGTATTGGTTGTGTATACAATCAAACGGTCTATAACGATAACTGTAGGAATATCATACATGGTTTCCGCGCACCTGGAAAGTCAGGGAAATTCATGGAAAATCATGGATTTAGACAATGCATTAATTTTGTCATGGAAAGTCATGATTTTTCAAGTAAAATGAGTAAAAGTCATGGAAAGTCATGGATCCGCTAAACTACCGATTAAATAAAATGCATTGAATTGTTTAATTCTATTTTTACTTGTCATTTGGCTGAAGTTTCTGAGTTTGGTATTTATGTATTATCCTATTGACCATATTGCCAATTAAAATTTGTTCACCAAGGAAACTCAAAGCAAGAAAGCTTAATGGGTGGGTAAATGTATATTATTCTGGTCCTTTCTTAAATTGTAGATTAAAATTTTATTAATATAATATTCATTATTTTTTAATAAAAATTAGTTAAGATT
>CM063502.1:116813196-116815696 GCA_032207245.1 Pardosa pseudoannulata | reverse complement strand
CTCCTCTTCTGTGCCATGTTTCTAAACTGACCAATAAAGTATTGAAAATTTCGTGAAGTAATTGTTCACTTTGTTTTCGGTGTTAGAAATTTGTTACAAGCTCTGTTGTCATTTATTGATATTTTATATCTGAGGTTTTAGAATATTGCATTGTGTAAATAATGTTATTTATTCCTCTGGTGTGCGAAAGTCTACACTAAGTCCAGTAGACCCCGTCGTAATAGGCAACTGGTTGATGGCTAAGGGTAATATGCAGCTTCGTTTGAGCGAAAAACCACGAGGACTGAAGAGTAACTAAACCTTAGAACAGGGGTAGGCAACGCGGCGCCTTTGCGTTTGATAAGCGCACGATGGCGCCCTCGATCGATTTTTAATGCGCCCTCGCTGTACTAATGTAAATGTATGATAACCAGAGCGATTTACTTACTCTTGTCAAACGGTGATATACAGCAAGTAGTCAGTTGAGTTTAGGATTGTATAGATTAGCAGTTTGCTAACCTTGAGCTTATCTAATAACACGCACGTATTTTTTGTGTGTGATCGTATTTCGAATAGACCACGCGTAGACCGTGCATTTAAAACTACCAAGTAATCCGAAATAATTCTTTTCTTTCAAAACCCTTCATGGATAAATGTAAAAGAAAAAGAACATATTATTTTAACGATGAATGGGAACATCTATATTGTTTCGTTGATTACAAAGGGAAGTGTATTTGTTTGTTGTGTAATAATAGTGTTGCGATTCCCAAGAAAAGTAATATTGAACGACATTTTAAGACCGTTCATACCAATTTTGATAGTGACTATCCAATGAAATTAGAAGAAAAAAAATTATTTCTTTAAAATCTTCAATAACTAACCAGCAAAGTTTTTTTACTAAACCACTGCAACAACATAAAGCAGCAACGATCGCGTCATATAAAATATCGCATTTGCTAGCTAAGAATAAAAAACCATTTACAGATGGAGAATTAGTGAAAGAAGCCATGTTAGAAGCTGCTGATTCACTTTTTGAAGAATTTAAAAATAAAAAAGAAATAGTTTCAGCTATAAACACGTTGCAAGACACCCAAGTTTCACACTGAATTATATGTACATTAGGTATGACACCAACAAAAAAAGTTATAAAAAATCTGTTTTTTTAATGCCTATTTATACCTGTTGATTATCTGTAAAATATGCGCCCTCGGTGATTTTCAAATTTAGTATTGTGCCCTTAAGGACAAACAGGTTGCCGACCCCTGCCCTTAGAAAAGTGCGCCTTTCGTGTGATAAGCACCACGAGGGTGAAATAATGTTTCTCAAGTGAGTTCTCATAATTTACAAACAGGGACCAAGCAAAAAACGGTCCAAGCTTGTCCTGCCGCCTCCAAAGGTATCATTTGTGAATATTGGGACCACGAACCTATTTTTCGTGTCCCAGCTGTACGGTGGATCTTAGGAGAGCCTCGATTCCGCAACTCTTCGGTTACGAGATGGCTGCATTTGCCGACTGAGTTACTGCGGCTAACATTGCATAAATTATTTATTTAATTCTAAATATTTATATAACTTTTAAGTAAATTTTATCGAAGCATTTATCTGTTTTTGTTAATTTTATTTCGTGTATGCGAAGCTATTTGTTTCTCCAATAAATCTTCTGACAAATTCGTTAAGTTTATTTGAAGGATAGAAGTGGGTACTTTTATTATAACTTCATTCTTTCAATATAATTCGTCACTATTCATTAAATTTGCAAAAAGCTTTAAGGAAACAGTATTTTTTGAAGTTAAAATTTCGAACTAAATAAAACTTTTGATAAGACTAAAATATATTATTTAGTTTTGTCAAAGTAATATATATGATGTTTTTGAAATATATATTTAATAAACAAAGTGAAATTTGTTTACTCATGAAACAACTTTTGAAATATATAAATTAGGAACTAAAGTTTTATATCATAATCAAGCAAAATATATTTTACATTCTGCTAACCTAAAACTTTAAAAGTAACTTGTATTTTAAAATTAAAAAATAAAATATTATAACAGGAAAAAATTAAATTTTTAGAACTATTCTTACTATGATGTAAAATCTATTGCTTTTTATAAAAAAAAAAAAAAAATAATTGAGGTTTGCAGAATAAAAATGAAATTGAGATACAGCTTAATATAAACACTTAACTACTTATATATACTTTTTGTAAATTTAAGAGTCTTGTTAAAGAAAATCTAAAACTTAAAAGATATTATGTTCCTTTAATGTCTGCCAAATAGAAAATAAAATACTCAAAATATTTTCAGTCGAATATTCATAGTTTTTACAAAGCATTATCTATTATAGATTTGTTTCGATTTAGATAAGTTATCTTCTTCCTGCATGTTTATCAAAATAATATTGATATCACAGTTTTGACAGTCTACTATCTTAGAACCATTTTTTTTTTTATTTTGAAATCAGATTGATGTAAGTTATGTGACCGAGAGCTATCAACCATTTATTCCATTCTTACTACTTTTTG
>CM063502.1:116775696-116810696 GCA_032207245.1 Pardosa pseudoannulata | reverse complement strand
GTCGAACCCATATTAGTATCATCCCGATATACCGCCAACCCCATTAAATCGTCACATATGTGAGTGAACAAATCTTCTGCATATACCATACAATGTTAGAAACACGTTAAGGAGTCAACTCGTTATAACAGCAATTAATGTTTTTGAAGTATAATAAACTAGTGTGAGAATTCCTTACTTTGAATTTTGATTCTTCTATTCCTTTTAACTGTATTTTACTTTATTCCCTTTTAATCATTATCCCTTTTTATTTATATTCTCTTGCAATTCATAATCTTTCAAATCATATCAATGGTGTATAGCATTTTTAATACCCGTAATCATTTTCAGAGGCGTTATCCAAAGGTTATTAAAAGTTTTAAGAAAAGTTTAGGTATTCTATAATGGCTCATTCAATTCCAAGAACAAGCTATGAAAAATTTAAAATACCAACAGATGTTTGTTATCATTAATAATTATTAATTTGTAGCAAGGTTCGTCGTTAGCTGATTTGATTTTTCTTCTTTGCCTCTGTATAAGTGCAATGCTATCTATGGAGTAAGGATTTGCAAATCAATTTTCCATTAGATGAGTCTCATAAAAAATTAATTATTAACAGATTGTGAGCTTACCTTCACGACAACAAAATACAACACTAAAGATAAAATCTATTGAATTATTTCCAAATACACATGGAATACACGCTAGCGGAGACAGATTTTTCTAGAGATATTTAAGATTTTAGCTACTTGTCTTGTAAAAAAACTTCATGCTAGCTGACCATTTTTTGCTGAATGATGAATGGTATTGAAAAAGAAATTTAAACTGTTATTTTAATCTTTTTAAAAAATGTTATTTAAATGAAAAATAAATTAAATCAAAATTCTGAGTCATGTGTTTATAATATATATATATATATATATATATATATATATATATATATATATATATATATATATATATATATATGTGTGTGTGTGTGTGTGTGTGTGTGTGTGTGTAATCCAGGAATTATACAACTGCTGGACAAGGTGAAGCCTAATCAGCTTAGCAGTAATTTGGTAAGATGCAGTCTGGAAGCATTAAAGTGAACGGTACACGTGTAATTAAAACTTTATTTTAAAGCTGCTAAAACGGACATATATACTAGTCAACGACAAACAAAAAAATCACTCTGCTCGAACAGGGGTGCACCCAAGAGTGAAGACAGAAAGAATTTTCCCAAGGGACAAGGAACTTAGCGAATTCAACTGTTAAGATCAGGAAAAATGCTAAGCTATTTGCCGGCGATAGATGGAAAACGTGTTGAATAGACAGAAAACTGACATCTATAGGACAGAAAGCTTTGGGAAATGTATCGAAAGAATTTTAAGTCGAGGACACTCCTTTGATTAAGACATTTAGAGGCTGGGAAAAAGATTTTAAGGAATTAGAATAGGAGAGAGGAGGTTTTTAAGGAAATATTAAAGTTAAATAATTTTGATTATATATATATATATATATATATATATATATATATGTGTGTGTGTGTGTGTGTGTGTGTGTGTGTGTGTGTGTGTGTGTGTGCGTTTTCTCGTCATTTAAAGAAATATCTAATATCAAGAGAATAAATAAATTTTAAAATTCAGTTTTATTGAATTACATAGGATCATAATTCGATATAACGTAAACTAACTCGTTATAACGTTAAGTTGTCATCTGAACAAAAAGTGATGCTATAACGGAGTTTGGTTGTGTATATATATACTCCTGTGTGTAATTTTCTCCCCATTTTGGCTAGCACTTGCTTTTTGTTATTCATTTATTCCAAGCCGCAGGTATGATGACTATTTTATCATGACACCGCGCTATAAGCGGCCTAGAATATTTCGTATGAAAGTAGTGTAGGTTCACATCCATGCTATTCAAAATTTCTGAGGGTATGAACCCAAGACCGTTTTGAAAAAGTTGGAGACCATGTGTATACATACCTAGATACATATGTTTACACTTATATTTATTAATTATTTTTTGTTTGTTTTTCCTTTTATCTGTTTTTGTGCTGCTTATAACAGATTTTTTTTTCTCTTTTTCAGACATCTGCTTGATTATTGCACATTTATTGGTTGCATTCGGTCTTATTTACAATATCTTTAATGATCCACACTTACGTGAGTAACTGTTTTTCTTTTATTGAATCTAGTTCACATATTTTAAAAAGAATCAAACTGTTTGCGTCTTGGTGTCTCTAAATCGTGAGCTACAATTAAGCACCAGATATTTCAATAAAAACGACAAACAATTGGACTTAGCTTCAATTATTAAGGAAAAAAACCATGACGTTTTCATAGTAATCTACAAGAAAAGTGGGAAGTAGAAATCTAAAAGTAATTAAGTTCCTGACATAATTTATTTATAATAGTTGAAAATGATTTCAACTACAAAATTATAAAGTATTACAAAGATACAAAACAGGCATCTCCAAACTTTTTATCCCAAGGGCCTTTCTTACCCCTTTAAATTCCAAAGGTTAAGACATAGCAAGATTATACTGACAAACTATATTTTTGAACATTTGCGCTGCAAACTATTGTCAGTGGAAATTTATCGTTATATAAATCTTATCTTTCTATATATTTTTCTATATCTATGTATCTGGTGTAAACAATGGCCCACACCCACATCCTTAGGACTTAGATGACCCACACCCACATCCAATTCAAGGGTTTATGGATGCGAAAGCTTAAGCGGGTGGGGGAAACCTTTCGATATTATTCATTTCAAAATTATACATTGATTAGTTGACTTAAAATTTAAATTGTATAAAAGAGTAGTTTGTACTTAATATTCTTTTTCAGACATCTGCTTGATTATTGCACATTTATTGGTTGCATTCGGTCTTATTTACAATATCTTTAATGATCCACACTTACGTGAGTAACTGTTTTTCTTTTATTGAATCTAGTTCACATATTTTAAAAAGAATCAAACTGTTTGCGTCTTGGTGTCTCTAAATCGTGAGCTACAATTAAGCACCAGATATTTCAATAAAAACGACAAACAATTGGACTTAGCTTCAATTATTAAGGAAAAAAACCATGACGTTTTCATAGTAATCTACAAGAAAAGTGGGAAGTAGAAATCCTAAAAGTAATTAAGTTCCTGACATAATTTATTTATAATAGTTGAAAATGATTTCAACTACAAAATTATAAAGTATTACAAAGATACAAAACAGGCATCTCCAAACTTTTTATCCCAAGGGCCTTTCTTACCCCTTTAAATTCCAAAGGTTAAGACATAGCAAGATTATACTGACAAACTATATTTTTGAACATTTGCGCTGCAAACTATTGTCAGTGGAAATTTATCGTTATATAAATCTTATCTTTCTATATATTTTTCTATATCTATGTATCTGGTGTAAACAATGGCCCACACCCACATCCTTAGGACTTAGATGACCCACACCCACATCCAACTCAAGGGTTTATGGATGCGAAAGCTTAAGCGGGTGGGGAAAACCTTTGACATTATTCATTTCAAAATTATGCACTGATCCCTTGACTTAAAATTTAAATTGTATAAAAGAGTAGTTTGAATTTAATATACTATAGATTTCCTTTAACTTTTTAATATGATTGCGATTATTATCGATTTTTTTAAAGTATTCGATTTGTGTTTCATTTTCGTATTTTTTATTAAACATAGGAACAAGATTACCTCTTACTTGCATGTAATGCTGAGGGTTACCAACCATTCCGCATTTACAATTTGGTGATTCTAGTTTTCTGATTTTATACAAGTAGGTTGGGAAACTTCCATGACCGGTTATGAAATAGTTTAAAATGTTATTTTCGAATTGTAACTTCTGTTCATCTTTTGGCAGTATAGTATAGGTTGCTCTTCCTTTTTCACTTTTATCCCAAAATTCTTGCCAATCTTTATTTATGTTTTCTTTCATAAATTTTTTAAGTATTGATCACGGGAGCTGTATATGTTTATAATTAACTGATTTAGTGTCTTTCTTTGCTAAAATATCTGCATATTTGTTAGCAGTAATCCCCATATGAGCTTTGTTCCAAATTATATTAATTTCTGGGTTATTCATATTTTCGCATTCTTTTTGTATCTCGGTGATTTTGGTACTAATTGTTCTAGGCTCTTTATTACGGAAAGACTGTCGGAATATAAATATATATTATCTTCACTCAAATGTTTTACCTTTCTGAGGAAATCCAGTATTGCAGACCCCTGAACCTGAAATACAGTATTATGACGATGTATTTTTATTTTACAAGTATATACTATCCTATTTCTTTTATGATTACATAATCATAGCCCGTTCCTGTCTCCATTTTACTTCCATTTTTAAAGATTTTCAAGGATTCATTTATTGTATTTTCTTGGATTTTCCGAATGGATAGTACCCTGCACTTCGGTAATAATATGAGCGTAATTTCTCCCCATTGTGGCTGACACTTGCTTTTCATTCCAAGCCATTCATTCGCGGATTCAAATCCAGCTGATGGCATGGATATTTGTGGACTTTCGGAATCGGTTTTAAGCAGTAGGTCCCGTTTTAATTAGTCCTCATATATCAAAACAGTAGGCCGTAGTGCCTAAACTAAACCAAACCAAAGCCGAAATAACTGACAGACCTTACGGAATTTTACTAGTTTGTTGGTTAGCGGCGTGTGAAGCCAGAACGCTTTTTTAAAAATTCCAATTTACGTTTAGCACATATATTTTTTTCACCGTTGATATATTTTCCTTTAAATTACGTGTTAAATTAAATAAAATCTTTTAAGTAACTTAATTCATTTGATAGCGTTTAAAATGTGTTTTCAGGTAATACAGTTTTTCTTGTTTTTTGACAATATTTATTTATTTAATTTATCAATTTTAATTTGTTATATTTTTTTCATTTCCAATTCAGCTGTATTCTATCCACTTTTTAGACTCGAATCTTATTTCATTGTTTACAGCTGAGTACTATTTTCATTTGTAGATGCATTTGTTCTCTTTAAATATCTTGGCAAAATTTTCAGGCGCTTTTCCGTCAGTCCGTGCGAAGATAAATTGCCATATATTGCCGAATATAATTCTTTTATTTTTTATATTTTATTTCTGTTCATGATGAAAATTAAATTTAAATAAATATGTTATTCGTTTTAGGAAAATGAGATATATATAATCTCAAAATAATTGGAATTTTGAAATTAATATAACCATCGTTTTGAAGCTTCAATTACTGAGACCAGCTGGGTGCTTTGTTGAATATTCATGGAAATATTAAATTTAACAAATGATATAATCGGTGAATTGACAAAGAAAAAATATTGATTTTTATTTTGTAATTTATATACATATTCATACATACATACATATATATTAACTAAATTTTGATTTTATAACAATATAGTTTAAATCTCTTTTATGTATTTTAGCCAAATAAGTGAAAGGAAAAAATTAATAAAATAATAAAAATGAAATTGCCACTTCTGGTACATTTTTCATTTCTAATAGTTCAACTTTAGGAAGGATTAATCTATTTGAGAAACAGAATAGAGCAAGAACGTTTATTAAGTTAAATATTCATGGAAATATTCAAGTGAACAAATGATGTAATCATTTAATTGATCAAGAAAAAAAGGATTGAATATTAATTTATAATTTGTTATATATATATATATATATATATATATATATATATATATATAAAATTTTTATTGCAATTTCTCTTAGTTTTAATACTCTTTTATGTATTTTAGCCGAATAAATGCACTGCAATAATGATTAATAAAAGCAACTAAAATAATTAAAATTCAATTTCTTGTTCAGGTGTGTTTTCTTTTTCTAAAAGTTTGGTATGCATATTGAGCTTTGTGAAGCAATTATGCTATAGTTTGTTCAGCCATGAGCACAATTGTGCATGCGCGCTGCCTATATGTGTCACTTATTAAGTTTTTAGCATAAATCGTATATGCTTAATTATAATTCAAATGTTTGTTGTTGATTGTATTTCTTAGTTGATTTGTATGATTAACTTACATTGTAATTTTACAAGCTAAATTAGAGCATTTTGGTATTACTCGCGGACCATAGTTTGTTAATTTTTGACAAAAAAATATCTTTCTTTTTATTCTATGACTCAAAGTGTGAAAAAAGTTTAAGGAAAATGACTGCGAAAATGTTTAGATTTCACCAAGAACATTATTTTTTTTAATTTAGTGCCAAAGAAATGTAAAATCGTGAGTACTAATGTTCATTGGTCTTTTCTTTTGTGTAGAATCAAAGTCATAAACAGTTTTCGAGAATATCATGTATACAAATTTTTTGGAAATTTCAAGCTAATATATGAAAGAAAAATTGAATTGCTGAGGCATCATTTTCTCTGTAATTGTCATTTTAACGGAAATAACCAGTCGAGTTAGTAACCTACTTCAAGGTTGTGTTCCATTCGGGGTAGATTCCTTTTACCAGCCTAATCAATATACACTATAAAGAATGACAGTATCTGCACGTCTTATTTTCAAAATGGAGTTTATATCATCGATTTAAAATTTAAAACTGATAAATAATAAATAAAACTGCAATTTTAATGTAAGTGCATTTTCTTCTGTGAGGATTTCTTTTTATTGTTCATACAATTTTTTTCGGAGATTCGAAGTGGTGTACTTAGCAACAATCAACAAGTATATATTTATTTCTCTAAAACATTGTTACTCAACAAGTGCGTAAGAAAATTTTTATTTTACATAAAAAAAGCTAACTAATGATTATTGTATGTTTGCTAATAAAAATATTACTTGAATAACCAAGGATCCTTCTTATTTTAATTAAAAGTAATATCATATCTGACTTTATTGCATTAATATATTGCATCATTTATTACATCACAGCACAATTTTTGTCTTGCATTTCATTCTTTAAATAATATTTGTTAACGTTTTTCTTTTTATTACAGTTTCATGTCTATTTTTTTATATACACAATATATATTTTTTGTCGAGTAGATTAAAATGGTATAATCTAACTGAGACAGCCTTGGCCAGCAACCGGCTATAGTGCTTAGGAAGATATATATATATATATATATATATATATATATATATATTGTTCCTATAAGTAGTATGAATGTATTTAGTAGAATATACATTATATAAATACTTGTTTCCGAAAGCTCCACCAACCAACCATGGTACTTTAGCAAAGGCCCAGGTGGATCTCTTTAATTAAAGAATAATATTCCCAGAAAACAGCAGACAGTTCTCTGACGTTTTATTATTGGATACACCAATGCGTTTACTTTCCAGCCAGGGCGGAAGTTCTTTCGTCTAAAGCCATCTTCGAGAGACATCCCCCGTCACATATACTAGGAGCTTTTAAGAAGTTGATGATTTACAAAAGAAGGCATTTTAAATTACCCGACTTCATTCATCGATTATTTGAAGGTTTTTGGATTCATGGAGAGATTCTAGGATTAGTAACAACAATAACAATGTATTTGTTTTCTAACAGCAGAAAGTATCAACAATTATAATTAGTAGTCACGATTGGAAAATAATATAATCTAATGGCCTGTGGAGCATTTTTGGTTGAGATATACTGGTCTAGAAGAAAGCAGTCTGACGTTTTAAAATAGCATGAATATGCACTTTAACGTTTCAGAAGATTATGAATAATACTTCGGGTATGTTTAAGTATGTACACATTATAAAAATGATGGGATGGTTGGATATTCATCAGGATAGACATGATTATGAGTAAAAAGTTATTAATTCCAAATTCTTAACTTTTACTATGGAAAATTTTCTATATAGCTTTAAAATATGTATTTTAACTAATTTCATGTTATTTCCAGGTTTATTTTGGACAATTTACTGGTAATGAATCTTCTTTATTGTTACATTATTAGCAAATGTTTTTTCTTTATTTTCATTTATTTTGCTCTTAAAGATCGGATAGTTTCTTTTAATGCGAATTGGACATATTTCCATTTGATTTTGTTAATGCATTTGCCTTAAAGGAAATTTTTTTTCTCTTGACCAAATTTATTTTTTACGTTAGCAATGCTTGATTGATTTTTTAGGACAAACGTTTTGCTATGTCGTGCTTTTCAAGGCTTTTGTATTTTCCTTGTATTATATATGTTTATATTATCATCTAAATATGTATGTAGCATTTTTTTAATAATTTTAATTCCAAAATATGGAAAATTATTTTTCAGCTATTTACTTTTACATAGTTATTCAGATGTTTGTCCTTAATATATATATATATATATATATATATATATATATATATATATATATAAGATGTAGGTTAAATTACTAAATTTATAAGCTTTTGATGAAAGAAAGAATAGTTATCTGTCTGACTAGATTTTGAAATGCAGAAATGAGATCTAGTTCTTCGTTTGAACTATTTCGAGCCGTAATAACTGATTATTTTGGTATAATTCTCTTTTCTCCTTGACAATTTTTAAAAATAATTATACGTTAAATTGTTAAATTTACGTGCTTTGTTTAGAGGAAAAATAATTATCTGACTATTATCTTTGGAATGCAGAAATTACATATATTCCTTCATTTGAACTATTTCGCGCCTTAATAATCGATGCTTTTTTATCGTTATTTTACTCCTGTCTCCATCACAATGTTTAAAAATATTACTCTTAGACTACTTATTATTCTATCGTTATTCAAATTTATCCTTGATATCATACAAAAGGTGCTTTTAATCCAGAAATGTTTAAACCATGTTGAGTATTTCATCATTAAAATATTGAGTGTAATTTGTTGAACGGAATTACCAAGAGCTGCAGCTTATATATATATATATATATATATATATATATATATATATATATATATATATATATATATATATATATATATATATAGATATATATATGGGCGAAATATTAACTCCTTATCGTGCACGCTCGAGTTAACTCGAGCTCGCTAAACTGGCCAAACTGTGCACACTCGAGATAATTCGAGCGGCACTTTTGTAGATATTGCGCCGTGTGTTGTGCCAAAAGAAATAGCAGAAATAAAAGAAAAAGAAAAGAGAGTCGTTACATGTGTAATAGTTGCAATGTTGGGCTATGTGCTGCACCTTGTTTCGAAATATATCACACAAAAGAAAATTTTGATTAATTTTATAAATACTAGTATTGTTATTATTTATGTTTTAAAAGTATAAATAAGTATTTTTACTGATAATAATGTTTATTCTGAAATGGGAATTCGAAAAGAAAGATAAAAAAAAGTCGATGTGCTTGTAATATTACAATATTCGACTATTTTCTGCAATGTTATCAAAATCCAAAATTGCAATAAAAATTTTGATTATTTTTGTATTTTTGTAATTTTCTTGGCAAGACAACGTTCTAAATTGTGTTTTTTACATTAAAAAATTGATTTTTTTTTTGGCCGGCATTTTTCAAAAAACTGTGAATTAAGAGGTTAAGCATAAATTTATGTTTTGACTAAATAAGAAATTTCTATATAATTAATAATTTATTAGTGTTAAGTATAACTTTGTGACAATGAAGTTCCGCTTTGTTTCTTAAATGTGTATTTCCTTGTGGTTATACCACAATCAGTTCAAGGTGAATGTTTTGGGAAGAGAATGTGAGCTTGTGTTAGACTCAGTCGGCTTAAAAACAGTTGCAGAAACCGTGTTGAAATGAATGTCTAGATTTCAAATCCGCCCGAGTAGAAAAACGTAATCCGGTTTCATACGGCAATATAGAGCTTAAAGAGAATGTTGACGAAGGGTATGTGCTATATGAAAATATGCATTGCCACACAGCTAACACCATTAAGTAATTTTTTGTTTCATTAGGCTGGGGGAATATTTACTACACTATTCATAGCCTTGTTCTGTCACCTCCAGATTTTTATTTCTTCATCTATCTAAAGACGCTTATGGGTGGGGAAAGGTTTTTAATCGCCGATGAGGTCCAGAGTATCGTCAAACAATGTGTGAAAGAGGCCAGAGATGTTTTTTTAATTTTTAAGAAGTATAAGAAAGCCTATCCTTTGGTTCACATTGAGAGCATAGAGGAGAAAGGCCAATGTATAAAAAAAAAATTGTATTTTATGTTAGTATTAGAATTTGTAATTTTTTTCTCGAAATATATTGCCTGTTCGACATTAAAATATCTAACTTTACGTACTCTAACTTTCTGGATGTGCCTCATATATTGTATTATTGAACAGAGCCTAGATATGTTCATTTGACTCATTTAGAGATTTGTAATATTCAGAAAATTTTTTAGGGGTAGAGGGCTTGGTTATTGAATACTTTTTTAAAATGTGTCGATTTCCATTTAAAATCTATTAGCTTGGCAAGTATAAGTTGAAAAAATATTGTAATCGCTGAAAAAATTCTATTGCGAGACTTATGAATTCCGACGTTTTAAAACTTTGAAATTAAAACAGAAAATTGAAGCAAAATCCCGTATAAAGCTGTACATGCTTGAGAAGCCGGTATTTAAAAAAACATAAAGAACTAGGTGGATGAAATATAGCAAGTGGTTCGTATGCTGAAACTGTAGATCTACATCAACTTTCGAACTCGAATGAGGTATTTTTCGTAAACACACTTTTGAACTCTCATCTTATAAACTAGCTTTAAATGAAAGCAAAGAAATAAAATTTAGAAAAGGCTTTTGTAATGTAGATAAGTAACACCCTTTTGTGTACGAAAGAGTTGAAGAGAAAACAGTCACGATTTTATGTATTTATTGTAATGACCTGTTTTCAAATATTTAAGAAGCAGTTTATATTAAGAATATTGAGGTGTGGGGAACATGATGTACTTTATCAAAGCTGCTCCTTTAAAATATGTAGACAATACAGAACGTGTTGGATAGGTAATGACTGAATCATCCGATTTAGATAATTAGGGCATGCAGATGCAAAAATCGCCCTTTTCCCACGTTTATGAAGCATAATTAAACCCGAAATTAACAATAGAATTAATTGAAACGTTCTTATATAAAATCTATTGGGTGTTTGTTAGAGGAGAACAACAAATGAATAATTGAATTATTTTTGTATATGTCCTGGCTGAAATTCAACCGGTTACACAGAATAGACAAAAGTATGATTTTGTTTAAGGATTCTACTTACTTCTCCCCATAAGAATGCCATGAATCCAATCAGCGAGATCTAGCATTTCACCAAAAGCCGCTAAAGCGTGATTCACATTGTTACCGTGTATACCGTACATTTGTAATCGTACCTTCAGTCACAAATCATTCGGGCCGGCAGCGTATGTTGTGTGTCGAATTCGGAAGTGATTGTTTTTAGCCGATGGCACAGAACAATACGGCTGTCTTTTATGCGTCAGCACATACAACTGCATTAATGGCGAGAAACTGCCATCGTAAACTGTATTAAATGTGAAAGTTACATGTACTTGAACTTTGCACACATATTTCGCTATCTCACTTTTTCTGTCCGGAGTGGTATTTTTTCTTCGCGGTATTATTTATATTTGCGTTGCCTGATTATCCTTTCAGCTCTGCTTGGCTGATAAATTCTGTTAATGTTTACATACTACTTCGGATTTCAAGCTTTTTTTCTCTCTCTCCTATTCGAGATTTAAAGCATAACGCTGAAATTTTTCCAATAAAAGTTATCCTTAAGATAATCGGGAATTATTTTTCTTCTTTATTTGACGTTGTACTTATAGTAAGTGTATTTTCTTTAATGCCTTGTAACATGTTAAGTATAAAATAAATGCTCATGACTGTCTAAAAAGTTTATATTTTTTGTAAATAATTACCGTAATTTCCTTTTAATTTCGATGCCAGTAGAAACATTCAAGTTCTTTCTCAATTTAAAGTCAATGAAGCTGTTAAGATTATTCCGAATTTTCTAAGTTAGACAGGGATTTAAGTTTATTACAGTCATTTTAGGTTTTTGAAGTGGACTTCATTCAACCTTAAGATATTTAGAATTTTTTTCTTTTTTATTTGAGACATTGCATTTGTAGTAAGTGCATTTACTTTGATGTTTTACGTCATGTTACATATAAAATGCTTATTCATGTTCATGACTGTCTGAAAAATTTTATTTTATATTCCTTGTGAATAATTATCGTACTTATCTTTTAATTTCGACGCTAGTAAATTCATTTAAGTTATTTCTCTATCTAAGGTCAATGAAGCTGTTTAAATTATTTCGAATTTTTCGAAGTTAGATACGGTTATAAGGTAAAATTCAATGTTATTCAGTATAAACCGATATTATGTTGGAAAGAAAGATTTTTATATCGAATTTCCTTAATAATTCCTTGAAATTTAGTAAATTTTAATTTGGAATGCAATTATATTAATTACTTTATGCAGCCAAAAGTATTATAATATGAAAATTACGTAAAGTAAAACTTAAATACTGAATTTTTCTTTTTAATTCGAGAGCTAAAATTCATTAATCCTATTGTACTTTTTGAGAGTGTGAATGTTATTAAACATAAATCATTTGATTCTATACTGAGAAAATGATTATAATTTTTCATATTTTTCCCAAATGATTTAAGGAATGTGGTATTCTCACCACGGACAATGAAGTATAATTATTTAAACATTATTTTTTTTTTGTTGTTGTTTAGCTTTTCATTTTCCGTACATTTATTTCTAATAATAAATGGGTGTTTTCCCTCTGAATTCATTTTATTCAGCTGTCTCTCCAAATTTGTTTATTCAAAGGTTAACGTAATCGTGAGGCCTTGAAGTACTCCGCGTTTAGTGATAATGTTACCTAATCAATAACTATCACATCTTATATAATTATTTTTCTTGTAAAGGTGTGGTCTTAAACTCACTTTGAACCGTGAAGTGTAATTAAAAAAAGTACTTGAGCCCAATCATTGTCGCTGCGTTACATTAATATTAAACTTAATGGGTTATATGCATCACGACCATAAAAGCACCACTCTTGAGATGTTTCTAACCACAGCAAACAGTTAACTTTAAACTAAGATAGTATAAAAAATATTTACTTACTAAAGTATTTTTTCACACTTTGTTTAAACGCTTGCATCGCATCTATATGGCTGCTAGTTGCTGTAAGAGGAGCTACACATTATGCGTATGCAGCTTTTACTCCTATTAATTCACCTCTAATTACTCCTCTGGTTCTTTCATTTGCCTAAAGTCCCGCACCAATGAGAGTCCATTAAGAGATGCATTATTAAGCTCTTAAGTTTTACCACTTGATGTCATTCTTATTTCCGTAATTTTGAAGAGCAAAAACATGTTTCGTTTCAAAAATAAAATTCTTTTAACTCGTTGTAGGCGGGAGACTGATCTCAATCCTTAATGGGACTAAGGTAGTGAGCATATTGTAGAATCTTAATTTTGCAATAGAGAGAAAAGGGAAACTGCAGTCCGAGGCTATACTGAAAATTAAGTTTAGTTTTATTCTGCCTGTCTTTTACTGTGCAAGTTCTTTTTAAAGTCTTAAGACTCACTTAAGAGTCATCATTTAAAAATAAATTGCACAGTTAACTGGTTAAGCAGTAGCTCCTAGTCTCACCAGTTCTAGTGTTGTAGTAAAATAGTCGAATCAAAACTAAAATATCCCAGTACGTCTGACGAAGGGTTAACTCGCAATAATCCATTCCAATCCATACATCAAATTTTAGCTGTCAATAAACATTAGTGGTGGGTTTTACTGTATCCCGAATATTTTAAATTTATGTTCGTTAATCCTACAAAAGATCAGAAAGACATGCTTCTAAAATTTTTGAAAAAACCCCGAAAGTTTGGGTGGGGGTAAATAAATACGGTAGAGTTTTTCAGAGATTTAATTCTCCTGAAAAATTAAAAATAAAAATTCATAATCATAAAAATTCTTCAGAAGTAAAAATATTTTTATTATTCCAAAATTTTTAAATTATTTTTTAGCTTATTTTTCAAAGTTAACTCATCTTCAATTTCTTGTGTTTGTTTATCTTACCTTTTTACCTTCCACACAATTCTTAATGGTACTTAAGTATTTAAAAAAAAATTGCACCTTAAAATTTCTGTTTTTCGTGCTGTAAACCACATTTTGTCAGTTTTCTCTGCTTTAAAAAGTTGTTATCTGTTATGTTTAAATAACTTTCTAAGTTTTGTTTTCCGATTGATAATCCGAACCGCAGTTTAAATAATTTTTATGAAGGTTAATTCCCCAAATTTTCACCGGAAGCGCGCTTTATTGAGGTCGGAAATGCATGTTTTTGAGTTGTTTACATCCTTTTCGTGCTTGATGTTTTAGTAAAACCAATACGATAAGATGCATTTTCCTTTTATAAATATTACAAAGGAGATTGTGTGTATGTCGGTGAAATATTTCGGATTCTGCCCTTTTTATTTTATGTCAGTTGGTGCATGCAGAATATTCAATCGTTTAATATCATAGCTTAACATTTTACATAACATTATAATTTTACATTATTTTACATTATAGTAATAAGTTAAGGAAAGCCTCAAAGGTTTTATTTTGGACGAGTAGGATTAGATAGACCAGTGGGAAGAAATAAAATTTATTAAATTAGTACTCAATTATGAAACTATATATTAGTAATAAATTTAAAAAAGCTTCAAAGGTTTTATTTTGCACGAGTTGGATTAGGTAGACCAGTGGGAAGAAATAAAATTTAGTAAATTAGTACTCAATTATGAAACTATATATTAGTAATAAGTCAAGGAAAGTTTCAAATATTTTATTTTGGACGAGTAGGATTAGGTAGACCAGTGGGAAGAAATGAAATTTAGTAAATTAGTACTCAATAACCAAACTATACATAAGTAATAAATTAAAGAAAGCTTCAAAGGTTTTATTCTGGACGAGTTGGATTAGGTAGACCAGAAGGAAAAAATAAAATTTAGTTAATTTACTTAATTATGAAACTATAATATAGAACTTCTTTACTTTCTGGTAAGACGAACAAATCACCACAGAAAAATATGAACAAAATGCAGGGAAGCTTAAATAACATTGCTAATTAACTGTGCATCAATATGAACAAAACTATTGGGATTCGACAAAATCGCTGAATTTAAATATTTAAATCATGGGTTGGTACTAAGAAAGGTAAAGTTGAAAAGAGATGTATATCGGAGTAGGAGAAAGATAAATGTCTATTTTCTCTCCCAACTATTCATTAAGTAATAGTTATCAAAAAAGAATCTCAGTTTATTTGTATCTAGTTATAACAATGAGTGTACGTTTATACTAAATTATCTTGTTTTCTCCTGCACGATGCATAGTTCAGATGCCTAGTACATGCTCATTCTCCACATTTCCGAGGTTTCTTTTATTTATATAAACTCTGAAAACTAAATATCAATCGTACCATCCATGTTAAGTTTTTAAATTTTCACTGCCTCTATTTTTGGTTGATATTCATTTTTGTTACTTTTGATCGGTTCTTTCGGTGGTTAGGCGCAAATTAAAATTATTTCTTTTATTCATTTATTATTTAAAAAGCACTTTTTTTCTTTTTGCATGTGATAAAATTAAAATATTATTCAAATATTTTATTTTGAAATATCAGTAATTAGTTCTTACAACTATAGATCCTTTTATTTTGCTTTGAGAATTTAATTTTGATAGCCATTTAAAATACTATTACAACTATAGATACTTATTTATAGATAGTTATTTCTTACAACTATAGATACTTTTATTTTGCTTTGAGAATTTGATTTTGATAGTCATTTAAAATACATTCTAAACGACTAAATAGTAATAAAGTTTTATTTCTTATAATCATCAAATTAAAGATATTATACTTCCAGTTTCAACTGGAAAATAATTATTTTGTTTGTTTGTCTATATGTGCAAGATTCGTATAAATTGTCACAACATCGGTTTATACAGCAAAGCCCTGGTAGCCGAATAGGTAAGTCTCGCTGCCTATCGGTATCGGAGTCTGTAGGTTCGTTTGGCATGGATATTTGTAGCTTTTTGCTATCAGCTAAAAAGTAGGTTCCAGTCTTATTGGCCCTCGTAGCAAATATGGGGCTACTATGGTATGACCAAGGGGACATAAGTCCTCATACATTATTCTCTTTTTTTAGGAGATGTTATACGAGGAGTAGTATATTCTTTATTTTTTCTTTTTATTATTTAGTGTTATTATTACATTCTATAAGAAAAGAGTGTCTTGTGACAGCTTACGAACCAGTCGGAGAAGAGATCTCGTTATACTGTATAATTTAAAATAGGAACCGTGATTCGAGTAGAAAATTCGGATTTCAAAGTTAATAATTGGTGCTTCTAGCAGTGTTGTATTAAAGAAGTACAACGGTAATTAAACTTGTGCAACAATATATTTTGTATGACTTTATCTTTTTATTTTCTACTTTGAATTCTTGGTTTGATTTCGAGCACTACGGTCTACTTTTTTTACGGGTTAATGAGATCGTGGCCTACTGCTTAAAACTAAATCCCAAAGGCAACGAACATGTATGAGAGCAATGAGATTTGAACCCGCGGACTCGGTGCCGAAAAGCAGTCTCTGCCATATTCGGCCATCGCCCGGCTATTTGTATAGAAGGATATGCAAACATGAGTTCATCATCATAGCTTTTGAATACTTGTCTTTATTTATACTTTTATTGGAAGCTTACAAGTGTTTTCCCAGTAGATTTTTTTTTATTTAAAAAAGTGCACATTGTACACGAGTAGATACGGTATATTGTCTTTAGTGCATTCAACTGAAGTTCTTGATATTTTAAAGATTTACAGCACAAAAAGATATACAGGTGTGGTTGGTTGGTTGTATAAAGTTTTATGACACTGAGTCTTCATGGGAAATATTGTGCCAAACAAATAATTAAAACTTGAACCAAAACTACAGAGACCAAGTTAGAACAACAAGTATAAAATTATCTAAGGAGATAAAAGATAAAAAAAGGAAAAATATTCAATAACAGTGTATAAACAAAGAAACGATGAGTGCAATGTACTTAAATGTATGCATAAAAATCAAAATCTTTTAAAAAATTAGAAAGATTCAAATGTGGTGTATCATAAAACAATGAACTCAGAGAAATGGAATGAGAGTTACATTGGTAAGCACGATGACGGTGAAAACTTTGACACTGTATGTGACACTAATGTGTTTCTTTGACACTAATGTGTTTCACAGTAATGGCTACATTACGATGTTTGCAAATAGGGGCAGGTTCTCTAAGTAGTAGGTTACGGTGGATGAAGCAGTATGTCCGATTCGAAGACCAGTAACAATGACATCATACTTCCTAGAGGATACTGAATTCCAGAGAGAGATATTAAGTTTCACTGAATAAAGTTTATTATTGGCTTTTTGTTCCCAGATATTTTACCCTTTTTACGCACTAAATTAATAGCATAATTCTTTAGGTAAGGGTAGGGTAAAAGAAAAACTGAGAAGATTAGTAGTAGATCAAGCAACTCTATATGTCCGCTCATTTCCTTCAATGCTAACATGTCAGGTTACCCAACAAAAACTATAAAAGTTTAAATTTGTTTTTTACCATTTAATTTTTTTTGTAGTTTTGTATTTATTTATTTTTTTTATTTTTTTACAACGTCTATGCCTCTTGCAACCTTGTTTAGTGGAGCACCTTCTACTTTAGACGTGCGTTGGTTGAAATTTACCTTTCTGGTTAAAGTTCTGTTATTATCAATACTCTTTATATGTATTTCGTATTCATGTATGATCATCTATTTCTCAACATTTAATATAAGGTTCTTTAAATAAATACTTTTAATCCAAGAGGCTTTTATAATTTTAATAAGGCATGGTGTATTTAATTGTTTATTTGGTTAACAAATATAGAGAATTCGCTGTACTATCCGAAACGTGAACATTCATTTACAAGTGCAATTAACGTTCAAGCTCATGACGTGGTTTCTTAGTAATTGTGATGATGTTATCTGCGTAGTTGAATAGTCGGTGTTTTATTTTTCTCCCCGAAGATGCATCTCTACATGAACGTATATTTATCTCAGGTCATGAGTCAATTTAATTTTCATTTTCTACCAGTGACTGATGAGGAACGCAGAGTTGCAATGATGATAAAGAATATTCTTTTAGAGAATCTTGCCTTGCATTAATTTCAAAATAATTGAGCAGCGTACTTTTGTAATGTTTATGATCTGAATTAAGATCATGCTCTTTATAATTAATTTATTGAAACTATCAATAAAACCGTTTTAAAGCTGGATTTATATTTCTGAAACAACGTTCGTGTTCACTTGATTTCTTTCATTCTTCTTATTAAAGCTTTGTGAACAATTATGTAGTGTTTCCCAGCCTGTTTTTTTTTCATTTGCATGCCCTTTTTATATTTTAAAAAAATTCGTGACCTCTTTTTCCAGTTCTCTTTATTAACACATTGTGTGTGGGTACATTTCGCAGCGGAATTGTACTGGGAGCAGGCGTTTCGCGCGTAAATTTAATTATTTAGTTAAATCTTAATACATAAAAAATTATTTAATTTTTTAACCAACTTTTCGTATTTTATATTGAAATATATAAACAAATCTATAGGCATATAAGCAAATATATATATATATATAAATACAAATATATATATATATATATATATTTATATATAAATATATATATATATATATATATATATATATATATATATATATATACAAATATATATATATGTATGTATATATATATATATATAATATATATATATATATTTATATATAAATATATGTATATATATATATGTATATATAAATATATATATGTATATATATATATATATATGTATATATATAAATATATATATATATATATATATATATATATATATATATATATATATATATATATATATATATATATATATATATATATATATATATATATATATCATTTTCGTAAGAAAACAAAAGTTAATTTTAAATCTAAATTGATTTTTTAATCAACCTTCCCGTTCTATGATTCCTCTTAGACTGGTGTAAAAACTAGTTTTATTTGTCTAAATTTTTCCATAATCTATGTAGTAGACAAGTACATTCGTCTTCGTTTTCTTGTATATACCGTTATTTTTGTACACACAAACAAGCCATGTTGTTAGACTAACCTATATTAATAGGTGACCCGCGCTCAAGTATCAACCGTCTGAAAATATACAAGTACGTGTCCCTCATACAATGTTTTAATAAAGCGAAACAAGAAAATTAAAGAATTAGAAAATTATATTTTAGGACTTAAAGGCGATGATATACTTTATTAATTTTTAAGTATTTAATAATTATAAGAATAGATATGTGCGCTAGCCATCCACTAATTATGCTGCATATCTCGCGTGTTGCCAGGCATAAAAAATTAACATTTGCTCATGCACCTTTGAATGTTTTATTATTTTCAATTATCAACTTGTGATTACCTAAAAATCCTAAGACGATCGCCTTGTGGGTCACACCCATAAGTGCAAATGTTCTAACAGTTCCTTTTTAGAATGTTTTATATAGTTATTCCTTAGCATTATTTAAACATTATTTCTTTATGTTTCTGGAGAGATTTTGATTTAAAATTCCAGGAGGCTTTAATTTTAGCTTTCGATATTATTCTGATAAGTAATCAAATTATTTTTTGCAATATTAATTTCACATTATGATGAAAAAAGAGCCTCAATAATTACTCCGTTTCTCAATAAAAAAAATAATTTGCAATTCTGTATTTCAATGGGGTTCTCATGGGAAATTGGTTATTCATTTGGACTTTAAAACTGCTGGAATCACTTTTCTGACTATTTGGCATTTTCTTAACGCCAAAAAATGCTAAGATAATTCTTGCTTTTGGATGATTAAGTTCACGTCACTTCGGTGACAGATCTGATAGTGTAAAGACTTACTGACGGTGTAGTGTGGAATTCGAAGTTTAAGGAATAACTGGAATTTTAACGGACTTCTGACCACGAGTATTTTTTATTTTTGTGTATGAGTTTAATGAAGTCCTGAGACTGGATTAAATTGCTATGTCTGGCCCAGGCACACCAAATAGTGGTTGGTTTTTACTTCATATACACCAGTGGCGTGCGGTAGGTTTTCATGCAGGGTGTGCAGAGAACATGGATTTTCCAATAAATCTTTAATTATTGAGACATCTGAGTTCTCCATTCTGAGACGGGTTAATTATTATGAATATAAATTTAAAGATTACAATAAATAAAATATTTACCTAGGAGTATTTGAGTTAAAACTATAAAAACGGCTAAACTTATGAGAATTATACTAGCACTGAAATAAAAATCATGTCTTTTGTTGTATGGGGTCATATCGGCGTCGAAAAAGCAACGCTTCGGGCTTCTACGAAAAACTTATATGTTCAGCAAAAGTAGCACCACATGGCGCCCGCCGCTGCGGTGCCGACAAACCGAATGTCTATTCCACGTGCAGAGGATTTCGCTGCACGCTGGCACAATAGAGCGAACTGTTTCTTGTTCGGTCAGTGGATTAATTTATATTTATTAATTGTTTATAACATTTAAAAATCATATATTCTGAGAAAAACATCTTGACAGTTTTTAAAAATAAATCCAGGGATATGGTGTTACATAATATAACTTATATACGGTCTGTAAGACACAATGAATGGTAAAATTTGGACTGTTCTCTTAAAATTCGTTTCTTTAAAACAAAACAACATTGTTTCTCAGCTTATTATTTCAATAAATATAATACATCACCGAAATTAAGAAAAAAAAAAGAGTCCCTGCTCTAATACAACGCTTAATAAACCGTGCTATCGGATGATTCTGAATGCCAAGTGCAGGAAAAATAGCTGCACTTCCCTCAGTGCCATAGTATGCTGTTCTTCTCCTGTAGCCCATATATATAAAGCGGGATTTTCAATTTAGTGCGCAGTGCGTAAAAATCAGAACTTTCTATGTTCGTTTGCGCGCTACGTGGTGCAGCACCTAGTATCGCACGCACTACGGGAATACAAGCAAGCAAATCAACATAATATTTGAATTTATTATAAATAATATTTATTATATACCATATAAAGATAGGTAAACATAGGTGCAGAAAATTGTTGTCCCTCATAATTTTGCCAGGGTGTGCAGTGCACACCCTGCACATATGGACCGCACGCCACTGATATACACATATATACACATTTACAAAATGTCTTTAAACAAATAGCAGATCTAATTTTAAAAAATGCGTTTCGGATATTAAAGAAATGTCTGAATTCAATTAATCCTACTCAGCAAAATATGAAAATGTTAAATGTTTGGAAGATTAAATAAATATTAAATAAATAAACAATATTTTATATCTTCTTTCTAACTCTTTGTTTTTTTAATTCAACATTTAGATTGTAAATTAGAGTGATAAAGTAATGATAAATATATGTGATGTATAGCACTGATAACTCTGAAGTTAATTTATTCGTTCTCGAAATGTCAATTCCATTTTGGTTAATTTAAAAATATTTTATATTAAATCTTCGGCAGTTAAAAAAAAATAAGAACATAAGCTAATACCTTCTTTGTAACTAATGTTTCACTCTTAAACTTTTAGATTGTAGATTAGAATGCTAAAACAACTATAAAACAATGTGATATATAATACTGATAACTCTGAAGTTAATTTATTCGCGGTCAAAATTTTTTTCTCCACCCACAGTCCACACACTGAAGTCGAAACAAAGAATGACGTATTCGCGCGTTTCTTTCTATCTTGATTGTCCAGAATTTTTCTTATCCTGTTTATCTAATTTTCAAGGTTGAGAGTGAAAGAGCTTTTCCGAGAAAAGAGTGCTACTCTTTTCCGTTCGGGTATTAAATCATAGTATTGTCATTGAATTCAAGAGCTGGTCAGTTTCATGTGCGATTAGATTTCTATTGGAGATTAGATACATTATTATTATTATTATTATTATGCTCATTATATTTTTAGCGGGGAGTTAAAGGGAATTCAATCGTAAATGAAAATACATTTTAATTTATATAAATGTAGCAATATTTCCTTGGTAATAGAAAGAACTAAGTTAAGAAATGTTTACTGTGCCCTTTATTGTTATGTTCTATGTATCATTAGTTTTCTATAAGAGATTTGAGAGTGACAGAGCCTTTCCTAGAAAAGAGTGCTACTCTTTTCCGTTCGAGTATTAAATCTTAGTATTGTCATTGAATTCAAGAGTTGGTCAGTTGCATGTGCGATTAGATTTCTATTGGAGATTAGATACATTATTATTATTATTATTATTATTATTATTATTATGCTCATTATATTTTTAGCGGGGAGTTAAAGGGAATTCAATCGTAAATGAAAATACATTTTAATTTATATAAATGTAGCAATATTTCCTTGGTAATAGAAAGAACTAAGTTAAGAAATGTTTACTGTGCCCTTTATTGTTATGTTCCATGTATCATTAGCTTTCTATAAGAGATTTGAGAGTGAAAGAGCCTTTCCGAGAAAAGAGTGCTACTCTTTTCCGTTCGAGTATTAAATCTTAGTATTGTCATTGAATTCAAGAGCTATTCATTTCCATGTGCGATTAGATTTCTATTGGAGATTAGATACATTATTACTATTATTATTATTATTATTATTTTGCTCATTATATTTTTAGCGGGGAGTTAAAGGGAATTCAATGATAAAGGAAAATACTACATTTTAATTTACATAAATTTAGCAATGCTTCCTTGGTAAGAGAAAGATAGAAAGAACTAAGTTAAGAAATGTTTACTGTGCCCTTTATTGTATTGTTCCACGTATCAATAGTTTTCTATTGGAGATTAGATACATGGATTTTTGACGCTTTTTTTCCTCACAGAAAGAAAGAAAAATCAAAAATAAATACAGCATTTTCATTAATATATACTAAGTAATGCTTTCTTGTTAATATAAAGAACTAAAGTAAACAATCTTTACTGTGGCCTTAATTTTATATTCCATATATGATTGTTTTCTAATAGAAATTGTATGCAGGAATTATTGGCACGTATTTTCGCGGGGTAAGAAAGTAATACATTCAAAAATATAAATACAACATTTTCACTAATTTCAATTAAATAATGTTCTGTTTTGTTACGCGAGGACTAAACTTTCTTACTAATAGACAGAAGTAAGTTAAGTGACATTTATTGTGCACTATATTTTTATGTTCGATGATTGGTTAGTTTTCTATTTAAGATTAGATGCATGAATTTTAGCGCATATTTTTCTGTGGAAAAAATACAATCAAAAATAAAAATAGAGCATTTTTATTTATACTAATCGAGTAATGCTTTCTTAGTAATAGAAAGAACAAAGTTAAGCAACGTTTACTGTGCCCTTTATTTTTAGATTGCTTGGAAAACTGCCTAGAAGCTTGTATAAATTAAAATTTCTTGAAAGCACATGACATGGGCAGAAAATACGAAAAATCTGCTAAAAAACAATATTTTTTTAATTAATTGCTTTTTAGCTGATAATCTAATAAGATATAAATTTTTGAAAAAGTTCATACGATTGCATAAGAAAGTCCTCTTGTATCAAAACAATTCAACTGGTGTTTTGACTGTTTATGCAATAAAATAATGTTTCTAAGTGTTTGCTTTACAGTGGCATGATTAAATGATTAATTTATAATAGCTTATTAATTTTAATGTAGTTACCTGAAATATTTAGCTGAATAGCTAAGTGCTCTCCTTTTTCTATCTAACTCACTGTAGTTCTATGACGAAATGTAATAATATTTATGCTTCATAAACCCTTTTAACAATGTTCCTTTTGCTAAATTTAGTTATAATTTTGATAAATTTATCATTATTAATGACCATTCTGTTTCTTCACTTGTTTTATTCGGAAAATATATTTTTTCACTAGTATTAAATACTTGAAGAATGTTTTTTAGAACAAGTTATATTTGATGCATTTCTTAACACATAAGGAGTAAAAATTTATATATTTCTTGTATTGTGGTTTTATTTGTACTGAGTTCCAAGCGTGTATTTTGTGGTGTAAAATTGGAACATCTTACGTCAGGTAGTAGTAGTTTTAACAAATCGTAGTAAAAGATTCGTTAAAGTTACTATTAGATTACATTTATATGAATACTTTTTGCTTTCGTCTCACGTTTTGGCTGACTTAAAAATCTAAGAAATATGTCTAAGAAATAAGTATTATTAGAAACTATCTAAGGCTTATTCACATAATATCACCCTCATATTACCCTAATTTTACGATAGTTTAGACAATGTAACTTCTAACCAAAATATCTAGATTTCTTATTGGAACCAAAGTCATGATTGCCATTCAAAGAAAAAGTCTGAAGAATCTAAGAATCAGAATTGTTATTTTATGCATTGGTTTTGTTCCGCCAAAAGTCATATTAGAGATAGCATCGGGACATTCCCGGTGATCTTTAAAATTTAAATATTTTCTTTTTCAAGTGCTTTAGGAGAGGGAAGGTTGTTGATACTTTTAGCTTTATTATGCAACTAAAATGCGGTGATGATACAAAATATGAGCACCACAATTTATTGACGGTACATTATTGGCTTGTGGATTCAACTAATGCGTTATGTAAATGGGAATTTTCTGCAAAAATGATAGTTAAAAATACGTTTACATTGCAAAAAATATTTAATATTTATGTATCATAATACTTACTTAAATTGCTTATCAGTTAACGGGAGAAGTCAGAAGAAAATTATAGTTTGTAACGGAAAAGGTGTGAGATTTCATTATGAATTATGTTAAATAAAGAGTTTAACGTAGTTTAATATTCAGACCTTAGTTGTGCTATTAAAAGTTTTCCATAAATTGAGATTTAGGGTAGAGTGTTTTACTGCTTTATATCTTTAAAGATTTTAATTCTTTGTAAAGATTTAATAATGAAATGACATACTAAAATAGTTGTACATAAAAATAAAATATCTTACCTTGTGTTGTATTTAATCCCAAAGATGATTCAAACACACTATTCAAAGAATGGTAAGGACTGCACTCAGCTGAAGCATAATGAGAGCTGCAAGTATCACTCCAGGAATCCTTTTGCATATGGTTAGGATGATTTGCAGATAAGCTGGAAGCACTTCTTTGGGTTCCAATTCCCGAATCACTATCATTATGTTCTATTTTAGCTGAATTACTCTCGTTTGGAGAACAGTTTTCTTTCCAAAGAGATCCATTCAGTAGAAAATCTTCATGTTTGGTAGAATCGATGTCGTCATACGTGTCTATTTTTAGTTCTGTTGTTGCAGATTTTGGTCCACACAGTTCAGCTTCTTTAGAACATTTATCATTATCCAAAATCTTTTCGTGTACGCTGTCTAGTAGATTTTTACATACGGATCGTAAGGAATCTGGTGTAGAGCATGTTTCAATGTTATTTTCTTCATGTATGAAATGTTCTGTGTAAATTTCTCCGAGATGAGCATTTTGGTTAAAGTTATCATTGTGGTCTAATGTAGCTTTCTGTTTCATGTCAAAACTGTTGTCAAAAGTTTCTCCATTTTTAAATGGTTGGTTTTCGAAATTCTCTCCATTTATACAAAGTGTCGAGAGTTCTGAACTCACGTGTTTCGTTTCAATAGAGAAAGATAAATTACTTATATTATATTCATTATCTGTATGCATACCATTTGTTAACGAATTACTTGGCCAAAAAGAGCATATTTCATTCACGGTATTCGAAAAAGAGGTATTGGATTGCGAATTATTGTCGGAAAGTGTGTTTTCCTTATTTCCTTTGCAATCGCCTTCTGGTCCTATGCTTTCATTAGTCTCCAGTTTATCCTTTAAGTTTGTGACATTCTCCTCTTCATTGTTTATGTTATTTGATTCATTAGTAAGACATTCATTTTGGTTAATATCTGACACCTTAACCCATTCATCAGTGTAGTTATATTCTGATTCAATGTTTGTATTTGAAGTGACGTCTAGATTCCAGCTAGAACCTCGTTCTTCTTGACTTTTTTGGATTGCACGCAGCACTCGAACACTTTCCAAAATTGTATCTACCGTGGGAATCGGAATTTTGCAACTCCTTACGGATGGAATTTCACTGTCAAACATGTCATTATTTTTTGATATTTTACAGTTGGTATCCAAGTTTTGTTCTTTAAAAGAGCGCGATCCATTCTTTCGTAGACTATCATTACCCGTTTTAGAAACGGGCGAAGGTGAAGGGAAATTTGCTCCGTTGATTACCAACTGTTCTTGGAAAAACTTTAAACTATCTCGGAAGTTGATGCTGTTATGCTCTGGTTCTTCTATTTCTTGTACAAATATTGTTTGTGATGTTGGTAAACTCGTCATCGCTCCTTTAGTGGCTGCCATTTTTTCACTTTATCAGCATCTTTCATTATAGTTTATCCTGAAAATGAAAAAAAATATATATAAGAAATGATGTACGATATTTTAAATAGTGACTCAAAGTGGTATCTTGGTGCTTTTCATGAAAAAAAATTTATTGCTTTGTTATTAGTAGTTATTCGTGTTTTCACACTCATATTTTTTCTCCGATATATATCTATGAGAAAAATTAAACATGAATTATTCGAGCACCTGTATTAAATACCCTCGCAAGTATGCGAAACACTTTGCGTTATTATTGATGCATTATTAAAGCTCTAAGTTTAAAGAATTTGCAAAAATCATACTTCGATACCATATTTCGTAACCTCTTAGGTCTTTTAGACATTTGTGGATGAAAATTCCTCAAGAACTAAATTCTTTAGCGATGTGCATTTTATGACATTTTAACAGCTGGCTTAGAAGCAATTGACTGAAACATCTTTTTATCAATTGTTTTATTCATGAGGAATAGTACTCGTCGTTTATCTCGTATTGACACCATTCTTTATATTTCATTTAAAGATGAATGTGTCTCGGGGTTGAATTAAAATACTTACCCGTTACACACTAATAAAAATAAAATTAGTAAACTGACTTTGTTTTTGTTAGTAAGCAAATATTTTCAGTTATCATTTCCTAAAGCAAAGTAGCTGATTTATAATATTGAAAGCCTATTTATAGCAAAGGAAATTTTTATGTAGAAAATTAAAGTCTCGTAATTTACTTTTTGTCATGACCGAATGCTTTAATATTTTGACCGCGTTACTGTCTATCCGTATTAAAATTTGTCGAGATTAACTCTTTTCTTTCCCCAAATCCCCTATATAATAATAGCCTAAATTATCTGTACGTCTGTCCTCCAATTTATGAAGCGGTTGGACCTGGAATGGATAGAGGCATCCATTCAAAGCAAATAAAGTTTATCTGCTCCTAAACTATCGATCCGATTCTAAAATAAATTTGTATAAATATGCTTCATATCACAGCAAAAAGTACTGTCGTCTTTAAAACGTTCGAAATCCACCCCTTCCCTCCTTTTCGAGAGTTTAATGCCATTATTTCAAGCCCTATTTTCCCCGGTTAAGAGCAGGAGATTAAATTTATCCATTTATCACTTAATAAATAGGTTTGTTTTCTAGCATTCTAACATCATTCCTTTAAACATCTCATTTAATCATTTCATATTTTAAACTATTTAAATATCGTCTACACTATTTTAATATCTTTTATCACTGAACTTAGATATTAAGCAAATAACTTTCTTTTTATATTTGGCGTAAATAAAAGATCAGGTACATACGTGATAATTTTAAATTTAATCATCGATTATTTTTTGATGAAAATTTTAAATGAAAATTTTGACGCCGGTTTTAACAATAAATTCTTTTCATATAAGTCTAGGAGTCTATTTCACGGACTAATAAATATCTAATTTTTAATTTATATATATTTGGAAATTAAGAAGTTTGTTCTTTTGAGTGTTTGTTTATTATATATGTTTACTATTATACCACACGGTTTGATAAATGAATTCAATGTGGTTCTAAACTGCATTACAGGATCGGGAGACTCTAGAGGAGTGTGACGATAAATAAATTATTGAGAGTGAACCAGATAGTTGTTCTCAGCCAAAAAACAAACCATTTTTTACCTGCCTCATTGGGTACTAACAGTTCTGGAATATTAAAAATTTTACTAATCCCGTCATATGATGGGCTATATGCTAGTTAATAATATTTTTTTATATTAAAAGATTATGCATAATTTCTGCTTTTTTAGCGAAGGGCGATATACTGAGGATATCGCACATATATAGTCGTATATATACAGAATGTAAAACTATAGTTAGTTTATTTCTTCACATTTCTTCTTATCATCGATTTCTGCGACACTCTACAGTAACTGTAAAGTCATTAATTTTGCCTATAAAAATATTAATGTTATTATGAGTTTCAAAATCAAATCAGATACGTTTGTTATTAAATTTATATCACTACATGAATATAATCCAATTAAATGTATATGGTCTAATATGGAATTCCAATTGTATTATAAAGATATTATTAAAAATTCCTCTTTTGAGCCCAAGTCTATATTCTTTGCTTTTGAATTTCCTTCTCTTTTGAGATGGTAGGTGATATTCTGAAGTAGGGTAAAGTGAGGATAAAGACCATAACAGTGTTGAATGACAGCTATAATGTAATCGAATATTTGTAGTTTTCGTATTTTATCCGTCTGGAAGTAAATAAACAAATAAATAGATATAGATTAAAACTTATAATTTTATTTATTTTAAAACTGCAGTTCGGGTTTTATTTATTGTTCTTGTATATCGTAATTTTTTTTTATCGTTTTACGAGCAACTTCGTCATTTTATTTCTTAGTTTTTAAATTATTTAACAAGAGATATTGCTCTTAAAATGCACCCCTTTAAACTTTTAGCTTTTCTGTAGGATTTTTCGTTTTTTATCATTTAAGTAATAAAGGAGAAAATAAATTTTCTGTTGAAAAGTTTTGGCTTAACTATTTGCAGTCTTATCAATGAAAAAAGTACGTTTTTACGCGTGTTCCATTTATGTTATGATAAAGGCTCTTTGAGTACAGTCATAGATCGGAATATTCTTTCTGCATGGCTTACCTTATGACAGCTCCACCCATAAGGGCATATTTGGGACTATTATTTGTTGGCACTTTGCAGATTTTACTGGCGATTGCATTTAATGTAGGTGTATTATTACGCAATATTATAATTATGAATTATAAATTGTGTTACATATTATTTGCGCATTTCCATTGTAAATCCCTTTGCAATACACACACACACACACACACACACACACATATATATATATATATATATATATATATATATATATATATATATATATATATATATATATATATATATATACATACACACACATTGATTCCTAAAAGTTTATTAGTGTGTAGCAAATATATAAGATTTGTTTTTAAAAATCAGTATGAGATAACAATAAATATTGTTAGTAAAAAATAATTATACATCATTAATATATCTCATAGTTGTTTTAATAATTTTTTTTTTTTTTTTACTAAAGTGTTGGGTTTCTCTTTTGCGAATTTTTTTACGCTTGTTTCAAGCTCAGCAAAATTTCCAATACAATAATTAATTTTATTGTAAAGTTTTCTAAGTAATAAAACTACCCTTTAAGCTTGACAGATGATTTATACAAGTAACCGACTATAATAAAAATTAATAAGAATACGTATTTAAAAATTCCTATGTGATTTGTTTTTGCACTTTTGTAACTATAAACAAATTTTTAAGCTGAATTTTATCGTTACTGAAAAGTTTTAGCAGCTTTTCTGTATTTGTACTGAAATTTTACTGATTTTTCTTTGTGATTATTTAACCTTTTAATTTATATTTTAAAAAAATTGGGTTAGTGTGTGTGTGTGTATATATATATATATATATATATATATATATATATATATAGTGTGTGTGTGTGTGTATTCGTGTATATATGAGTGTGTGTGTATTTATTTTCTTTCCATTGATAATTTTATTTGAAAAAAAAGGAAAATCTCTAATGACGCTACTTTAGTATAGCTAAAATATATTTTCATTTTTGTACAATTATTTGTGTGATTTCATTTCCCTCAAAATGTAATTGTAAAAATTACTTAGATATAAATGTCAATTTAATTTCCATGTGTAGTGTGATTACCTATAATTTTAAAAAGTAAATTTCAAAAGTTTTATAAATTGTAATTGTGTTCAAATGGATTATCAATTGATTTTCAACATTCACTGAGTATGTTCTAAAATAACGTTTTAAAATTTCTGTTTGAGACTTTTAAAAGTATTATGTATATCAGTTTCATTCGATATATTACTCTAATCAGGCAACTGGAAGTTCTGGAATGAAATTATTAATCATCTATCATTGTATATAATCATGCAGGTCTTAATAAACTAACTTAATATACATTATAAATCTTCGAGTATAATCCACTGTTAATTTATTAAAGATGTATTTTGATGACTATTTATGATCTATTTATGACTATTTAAGACTATTTAGATGACTATTTATGATCATTACGAATGTTTACGAAATATCAAAAATATTAAAGCAATACTTGGACAATACAAAAGACTTAGCGACTGCATTGAAAATGCATTTTATGCTAGCGTGCAGCATATATATATATATATATATATATATATATATATATATATATATATATATATATATATATATATATATATATATATATATGTATATATATATATATGTATATATATATATATATATGTATATATATATATATGTATATATATATATATATATACATATATATATATACATATATATACACACACACATATATATATATACATATACACATATCTATCTATCTATATATATATATATATATATATATATTCATACACATATACACATATTTACACACACACATATATATATATATATATATATATATATATATATATATATATATATATATATATATATATATATATATATATATATGTGTGTGTGTGTGTGTGTGTGTGTGTACATGAGTATATATTGAGGAGAAAATTTAAAACAGTATAATAGTATAGTTATTATTATTATTATTATTCATAAATTAAATATAAAATAGATTAAATTTATAAATATAAGTAAACAATTATAATAAAATATTATAAATATAATAAACAATTATAATATAATAAATCAGTCGAATAATATTATATTTACTGTATTAAATGAAATATTTATTTCAGTTATAAATTTTCTGAGTTCCGCCGTGAGCCGCAAAATTTTTCTGGCTGTCACTTCTGTATTAAAAGAACACGAACTTGTTTATAGTTTAAAACGTAAATTTATTTATTTTTTCGAGTTTCATTTATTTCCTAGTTGCTAGTTTAAGAAGTACAAATACATAAATATTACAGATATAAGTTTTGCTATTTACTATTGATAAATATTCTATACTATTCGATATTTTTTTTAAGAATTTTTTTTTTGTTTTAATTGTAAAATTGTCTAAAGAACTCACCTGCTACAAAACTGAGGAACGACCTATATACCAACACATCGGCTAATGCTCAACTGACACCATGTCCACTACAACACATTAAACTTGGCTGTTGAACGTGATTTTCGTCGTGACATAATCCAATGTTTAGCAACACGGAAATGAGACACTCTCTCCCTTCTCCGATGCCTGTCAGTAGTGTTGTGAGTGTGTTTCACGGACCGTGAAGCGCTAGAGCATGAATCGCCAAGGTCACGCATAGCGAGGAGCCGTCGTCGCGTTGGCTTGACGGCACCCCTAACGACGGTAACGCGAATGATCGCGTTCCGTTCACTTGGAACGGAAACACTGTGGAATGTAATTAGTTTAAAAAACAACCAGGTTATTAGTTGACGCCTCTCATTGCTATCTCTAATTAAGGGATCCCTCATCTGTCAGTCTCTTTGAACACAGTCTGCATTATCGATATACTTTCTTTGGCAGGTATTAGGTGAGTTTAGATCTTTATTAGTTTCTTGTGGGAATTTGTATAACGTTACATAAAATTTGAAGAGCTGGTTACCAGGGTTAAATATGATAAGACATGCTTGTTGTTGGCAGGTAATATCAATGATCATTTTTAACTAGTTTCTTGTGTTTAGGTATTTTAGTGTCCATAGATAGCCTACTGAAGTGTAGCGAGATGTTTGACTTTTAAAGTTTTAAAAATACAAAAATTTAAACACACGTATCAAGAATTTGATGTTTTGTATCTTAGGTAACGCATATGATTGCATTCCGTTCTCTTGGAACGGAAACTGTGTGGAATGTAATTAGTTTAAAAAACAACCAAGTTATTAGTTGACGCCTTTCATTGTTATCGCTAATTAACAGACCCCTCATCTTTCAGCCCTTTCGAATTCGGTCTGTTTTATAGATATAATTTTTGTTTTATTTGGTAGGTATCAGATGAACTTAGATCGTTATTAGATTTTCGTGTGATTCGAATTATGCGAGTTACGTTTTGGAGCGCTGATTACCAGTGTTAAATATGACTGATAGATTATATTAACGTTTATTTAACTGGAGGCTTATGACTGGCTTCAATAGTGTCCATGAAATGTCTATTAGTGCGATGTTTAACTTGTAAAGTTTTAAAAGTATGAAAATAAAAATTTATACACACTAATCAGGGAGATAATATTTTATATTTTGGATAACACTAATGATCGTGTTTCGCTCACTTGAAACGGAAACGTTGTGGAATGTAATTATTTTTAAAAACAACCTGGTTGTTAGTTTATTCTTCTCACTAATTAGGAGATCCCTCATTTTTCCATTTCTTTGAATACAGTCTAATTTATCGATGTACTTTCTTTGTCGAGTATTATATGAGTTTAGATTTTTATTTGTTTCTAGTGTGAATTTGAATTTAGACTAGACAAGAAATGTTTTGGAACATTGATTACCAGAATTAAGTATAAGATGCCATGCTTGTTTATTATGTTACATGTCAGCAATAAAAATACCAATAGTAATAAAAAAATAATTCATGTAAAAATAGTTTTTATTGGCACTTTATTTTCAGGTGCTTCAATAAGTGTCCATAGACAGTCTAATTATAGCGGGATATTTAAAGATTTAAATCTCTGTATACAATGATTAAGACACACTTATCTAGAAATTGGTATTTTTTTTTTATCTTGAAGGAGAAATTACATTTCATGTCACTATTGTACAAAATGCTGTTTTATATTTTATGATTTTATTTTCTTGTATAGTTTTACTAAATTTTTTTATTTAAAATTATTAAATAGATATAATTTGGATCAAGTTTGTATTTAAAGAACTTTTCTTGGGTGTGCTTTTTATACTGGTATGAGTAAAAGAAAGACTATATTTTTTTACATTCGATATTTTATGTTAAATTTGTGAAAATTATACCTAATTTGCGTAAATCGGAGTTTAAATAGACTGATGTACCTTTGACTATATCATCAACGATATAGTTCAGCACCATTGTAATGATATTGTTAAGTTCACAATAAATGTTGAATGTTACATATCATACATACTGTGAAAAATTAAGCTAATTAAATTCCTGTAAGCTTATATAATTTTTCTTAATGCTTCCTTTATGAGTCCCATAAAAAGTAAAACTTGTATCTTTATGAGCCTATTTGTTAAATTTGTTATATATTGTTATATATTTGGAAAATATGTTGAATTTCCCGCTCTGTTTAAATTTTAGTGCTATAAATGAAACTTTAAAAAACCTAAAAAGTAAAACTTTTGGGAGTTCTAAGGAAACTAGATGGAGAAATTCATCGATGCAAATGATGTTTCGCCGCTGAAATGTAAGTAAGTATAGGTATAAACTCATTGGAGTAATATTTGACTACTTTATATTTATGCCTGAAGTTTAGAAAATTAGATTTACTGGATTATTTGAGGAGCAATTATTTACAGTTGAGATGTCGACGCAATCGATTATCTTAGACGTCGGTGTTTGACTCTGAACTGTTTGAAGGACGGTTTCAGGCAACTTAATCCAATTATTGTTTACTTTGTGTAAGGTGAAATGTTCCACGATTGACATATCTATGCAAATAGGTTAGTAATTGACATTAACACATTTTAAACTCTGTAATATGTTTGATCTCAAAAGTTGTTCATCTGTGGAATGTACAAATTTGGCTTCCAAATTTTCTAGATCTGATTTTATTTAACTCTATTTTAGGAAGGAACAAAATAGTAAGATCGCTTAATACAAACGGGTGTATATAAAACTTCCAAATTAGTGTTATAACATTATTTGGCTTCTAACAGAATAATGGGATAATCGGTTCAAATGGTACTCGAAAATTATTTAGCTTTAAAACTAACTAAGAAATCTTAAATATTTCCCTGATAATATCGTTCGAAATCATTTGCATTGAGTCATTATAAGCTGAAAAATGTAAACCACACAATCGGAATTATTAATGGCTGAACACATTTAAATTTATAGAGAATTAAAAGCTGAAATACGTATAATTTATTCCTAGTATTTATCATTCCCAGATTTTCCTTATACGTGAAGAAATTTGCCCTTATCATTTGTTCAATTTGGCCTCAACTGGAAAGACGGGGCTTTTACCCGTTTATTATCTGACTCTTATATTATGGTATGAAGTAGTTTAACTGTTATTTAAGTATTTATTCTAAATCTTGCGTGAATCGAATAATATGAAGAAATTTTTTTTAATTTAAATCCTGATTTCCAGCGTTTATTCATACAAATAAACGTATTTGTGCTCATTTTTTAGCAATATCTCAGATATGCAGAGCAGAATGAGAGAGCTATTAGTAAAGTGGCGAGACACAAATACTACCTAAATGTATTCGAATTTGTAAAGAAGTAATAAAGGTTTTTCTCTCTCATAATTCTTTCTATTCGCATGTTTTCTAACTGGATGGACGATGCCTGAATGTTTAGTTCGCAAGTTCGAATCCCGCTGCTGGAAGGGATATTCGTATCCGTTCGAAATCGACATTAAACAGTATGTCCCGATATCATTAGCCCTCGTGTAGCAAAACAGTAGACCATAGCACTCCAAATCAAACCAAAACACACCAAACTGGATGGTTGCAACATTTTATATCAAGTGTTTGAAATCCACTATACCAAAATTGAAGGTTTTTTTCCGCTTTTACAAC
>CM063502.1:116770696-116773196 GCA_032207245.1 Pardosa pseudoannulata | reverse complement strand
CAGCTATGCCATTTAATTTTCCTCTTGCTTTTGTTTTAAAATTTATGCGGTTGCGATTTTACTTTGCTTTAACTTATGTTTAGTATAATCAAAATTACATAAAACACATGAATGATATGTAGATATATTTTCAGTTTTGTAATGTTTTCGTCATTTTCCTTCATCCTGTATTTTAACCTAAAATATGTAGCTCTATTGGACTGATTTTGTACGATGCTTAGAAGGTTTTGCTTAATCGTGACGTTGATGGCCATGCTTTTTTATTAAAGGTAATATAGGAATGATGAATGGATTATCTGTTTACCTTAACATAATTTCCTCTTTTACCCGAAAAAGTGTCAAAAGCAAATTTATTAAAGTAAAACCGCACTAAAGCAATATCCGATGCAATGACAAATCCATCTTTAACGATAATATATTGCTGTACTGGCGAATTTGCATACAATACAGTAATGTACCCTCGATTTAACTATATTCCTTACAGCCATAAATCTCTGTAAAACGATAATTTTCTTACTATTTACCGTTTCTTATCCTTGAGCAACGGTATTTCAGGTTTCAAATTAGTGGAAAGGAAGGCGTGGTGGAAATTTTAATTGCGAATGATGAAGTTGGGTTTATGTAGGAGTTGATGTCGAAGTTCAAAATCGTGAATAAAAAGGACAACTGCGATGAATAAGTTATTAATTAAAATACAGATCACTAGCAATCTTTATTGGCAGCCCTGAAGCACTTCAATCTATTACGTCTTTACGGATATTTTAAAGTCTTTCATCGACAAGTTATGAGTGCTTGCGTGCTTTAGACTCTATTCATACTTTGTTAATTAAATTAACAGTGAGAAAATGTCTCAGAAAACAAAAATAATGTGTTTCTTTCAATATATGTTTCTTAGGTATGGAAATTTTATTACATCTTTGTAATTTCTTTTCTACTTAACAATTTGATACTTAAAAAAAAACTATTTTTTTATCAAACAAGTCAAATCAGCCATAACTGAAGTATTTTATATTAAAACTATACCGTCCCTCGATATAACAATATTTCCCTCAATAACGATAACTTTATTGGGTCTTCTAAGTATTGTTGTATTGAGAAGTTTTACTGTATATGGTATAACAATGATCATTCGTTTTTTATCGAGTATTTTAAAACATGTATTTTGTTGGGTATTATTACTAAGAATGCGGAAAAATAGCTAATTACAGTTTATCATTAGTTGGTTGTTAAGTATATGTATTCTAATGTACCAAATGTAATGAGGAAAGTTATTATTTATATCGATATTGGGACAACCTAAAACTACTTTTTGCTGTTTTATACCTAAATGCACTTACCATTACATACATAAGGAAAAGATTATTAGTCAAAATTTATGAATCCTCCATTTGAAAAATTTGTGGGTATCGTTGTTAATAATACTAGTATCTTTACTGTAGGAAATTTATTTGATGTTATATACACAAATAACTTTTTCCCAAACATGTGCAGCAAAATTCGTTGGCGCCAGTTAACTGCTTTATTGGAAGTGTGCTATGGTGACTTTTCAAAGAAACAATATAACCAGTGTTTCCGAAACTTCTGTTCTATGTCATAGTTTCTTTCATCTTACTTCTGTTTCATGTCTCTCGTTCATTTTTCAGCATTTCGAAAGAATTTGGCCAAATGAAATAATAAATTGGAGTCTTGTGTCTTGAAGAAAAAGGAAATCATGGTCACAGAAGGCCATATTGTTCTATTTAATGTTGAAAAAATATTCGGGCATATTTAACATCTAAGAGGAGAGGGGAATCTTTTATTGTACTATAAATCAGTAGTACATCCAAATTAAATTTTTTTTCGAAACTTGTCTTGTTAAAATTAAATTCTTATTGGTTGTTTCTTCCAACTGATAAAATAAATACAGTGAAATGATAACCTAGATTAAATATTAGTAGGAAATCATCATCAGAGCCAAGAATTATTATAACACTTTTAAATCAAGAGCAGAAAATGTCTCATTAATTTTTAATATATATTACTGTTTAATATTTTTTTTCTGTTACCATCCAGTGAATGTAATTTAAACTATTAATGTATGAATAAATTTGGATCTATGTTATACCCAATACTCGTGTTAATTCATAATTCTAAACATGACTGGTCTGTTATATCTAAAAATAACCAACTGTTGTTCCGAATTACATTGTCACGATGTTACTATTCACTGATACGGCGCACCATTGTATAAAAGAATTATGAATTACTAAACTGTGATAACATAGTAATAATTTTCATTAATCAATTAATAGACATATACAATCTCCCGGTAAAATTTGTAATCAGAAGAAAATTACAGACTAGCGGGAATGCAAGGCATTGAATGGTAATCTGTTCAAATGCGGGGCATAAGACAACTCTAGTTAAATACCACTCGTACTAGTTTTTTAATATATTTGTCTAAAGTAGTCGAAGTTTAGTGTTTTTTACATACATATATGTAACACTCATAAATTCATTT
>CM063502.1:116713196-116765696 GCA_032207245.1 Pardosa pseudoannulata | reverse complement strand
ATCCAAAACGAGTAACCTCATTTTTGTAATATTTACCAAATGATTATTAAAATTTTACTATACCATAACATCAAGTGTAAGTAGTTATTTTCTCGTACAGTAAAACAATAGACAGTAGCGATTTAAAGCTAAGCAAACCGAGTAGGCACTTGAACTTAAAGGAAAAATCATATTAAGGCAGTTGTGTCATCTTCAAAATGAGTCCCACATGAAAATGGTAAAGCTTCTTATCCTATTAAATCTTCTAGGTTGAACGGCATTTTGCCGCATTTGGTAGAGGAAGCATATTTAAGCTATTCCTAATAGGAAAAGGAAATTAGGCATCAAATAAATAATTTAAAGGTTTCAAACAAATTCTGATCAGTGTTTATGCTTTTCGGCATTATTTTGTCACGGCGAAGCCAACGCCCATGAGTAGTTCAATACATTTGCAGTCCTTGAGCCTAAAGTACCGAAAAGCATAATACATCTACGTTTGTATAATCAATAAATACTAACGGAGGCCAAATTCTGCATTAAACGCTATAACGAAATTCTCATTGATCAAATGATTCTAGATTTTAAAGGCTTAAAGGCCATTTCGTAATCCTTTGACTTGATTGCAAACCACACTTTATTGATAGGCTAATATTCGTAAAATTCTGCTAATGAAACAGAGGTACTACTAGAATGAAATAATACGCAAAGTTTTATTGCAATAAATGTTTAGTTTTAATTAAAAACAGTTTTATTATTCATAAAAAAGTGAAATCAAACGTAAATAAAAAATGAAAACTCAGAATACTCGAATTTTGAAGAAAAACACTCAAATCAGTCTATTTGAGTTAATTTATGACAAATGGCGAAAAGACTTTTTGAACGAGCTATGAAATATTTTTCATATCTTTACTTGAAATTAAGAAATTGTTAATAAAAAGTGGCCTTGCTAGTCACCTGTTGGAAACTCATGCCATAGATAAATCTTTCTATGTTATGTAAGGCTGAATAAAATTACTGCCATTCTATTGAGAAACCAAAATATATTAAAAGTACTCTTCCTGCATGTAACGCATTCCAGTAATAAAAAAAATTTACAATACATAAACCAAAAATACAAATGTATATAAGATTTATGCTTACATAATCAATGATTATCAACCGGAGTCAAATTCTGCATTAAATATTAATAGATAGAAATTATCTTAGATAAATTTATTCGCGTTGCATAGGGCAGAATAAAGCTACTCTGTTTCTATTGAGCCCAAACATATCAAAATTACACTTTCTGCGTGTGATGTATTCTTCCCGCTTTACATAGATAATGAAACGGAAAACGTCCCGTGATCTAGAAAGAAAAAAGAAATGTTTTGAGTCCTTGAAGGCCACTTAAACCGGACTTACAGACCTTGCAGAGAAGCGAAAACATACCTGACAAACGCTTCAAATTCAGATCTATAAATTTACTCATTTACATAGGAAATACGTTAAAAAAATAAAAACAATTGAACTGATGAGAAAAAGACATGGAAAGTGGGATTGTCTCAGAATTAGAGGAATTATGATTCTGTAAAAGAAAACTGAGTACAAAGCTATAATTTTCTAACACTAAAACTCGAAGAAAATGGACGGTTAAAACTGTGGTAGCCTATGATTTGGGTTCGATATTCAGATACATCTTCCATAATAATAATATATATATTAAGTATTTTAGCAGACTAGGAAATTCATAAGATACTTTCTTAAAATTTCTTAAGACATTGATTCTTATTTCGATACAATACCTTGAAAAGAAAGTTTTTTATATACAGATATACATTCTGCAATGCATATAAATATGCTGGGTATCCTAAGTTTTAATACTTGTTTTTGTATTTTTATCAAAAAGGATTACACTACTATTGATAACTGAGAGTATATAATAAATGTACTCAAACAAATGATAGATAATGTGTCATTTCGTCTAAAAATGTTAAAGGCAGCCTAAAAGCAAAATACTTCATAAATATTTTTTCTAACTCTTACACTAAAATTTCTTCTAATACTTTCCGCAAGGCCGTAGGCAAGGGGAGGGATTTAGGGGACTGGTCCCCCCCTCCCGAAATTTTGAAAGACCATTTTGTAGATAGACAATGTCCCACGTTTCTGTATGTGTGTGCTATCTGCCTAGCTGTTCATGAACATAAACAATTATTCTCTTAAAAAAACAGCTCAGACCATAAAAGTCTTATCTATCCGCTAGTCGGAAATACAGCACTGTATTTCCGGCACTGTATTTCGAAAATACAGTGCTTTCCCTTTCATCAATTGAAGTACCATTCACAAATAAAGATGTCTTTCTCCCTTGGTCCCCCTCCGAAAATAATTTCTGGCTACGGCCCTGACTTTCCGTTCATAATTCATTATTTCTTTATGTATATACGTCATCAATGATCAAAACCAAAGATACGACGAAGAACTTAGTAACAACGTGTATGCTCGTTTTTTTTTAACTTTAGTTTTCTGTAGAATCAATGTATAATGACATATGGATGTCCACATATGTTTTGCTCATAATAGCACGCTTCTATATTCGTAGGTTAACTACTGAACTTCTGACTTAAATAAAGTTTATTTATTTATTTTTAACACTTGTTAGGTCTGTTTACTGGATTAAAAAAATTAAATTTATAACACTTTGATTACCATGACGTGAATACCGAAGACCAGCACTGAGTTGTTCGTAGCTCCATGGGGGTCGTAACCAACACTATGAATTTTCTCGTAGCGCCAAGGGGATCATAACCAACACTATGAGTTTGCTCATAACGTTATGAGGGTCATCGGTGACCTCAATAATATAAATGCATTATGAATTATCACACAAATTCACTTGTTTGTTGTAACTAATATTTCCCCAAAATATTCATCACATAATGATAAATTGATGTTGGCCAGACTGACAAACCATGTGAAGTTAGCGTAGCATTCAACGGATTAAAATTTCTCTGTCATAAGGACTACGTTAACTGTCCCACGTAACTAGTCAACGTAATTAACAAAATTTCTGAAGGGGGCACAAAAAATGCATTCGGTTGATGCATGTGTACACATATTAATAATCCTTTCCTTCCAAAACACACACGCAAACAGGAAATAGGCATCGTAGAAAGACAATGTAACGCATAACTGTCCTTAGTGTAAAACAAATGAGACTTAATATCGTGTTGTAATGAGTTTCACAATCTAAACTACAGACGTTTATACAATTGACAGTAACATCAAACAATGAAAAACGTATTTACTTATACCTGTGACTTATGACTGAATCATAATTGTTCCCAAATCGTACATATGCATCTACGATGGAAAGAAATTTTGTTTCACACAAGCTTCAATAATATTTGCATATTCTGGCACTGTTCATCAATGTAGTCGAATCTTGTTTAGTTCAGCAATTTTCATATATATATATATATATATATATATATATATATATATATATATATATATATATATATATATATATATATATATATAATGTGTATATATATATATATACGTATATATATGTATATGTATATATATATATATATATATATATGTATATGTATATATATATATATATATATGTATGTATATATATATGTGCATATATATATATGTATATGTATATATATATGTATATATATGTATGTATATATATATGTATATATATGTATATATATATGTATATATATGTATATATGCATATGTATGGATATGTATATATATATATATATATATATGCATATATGTATGTATTTATATGTATATATATGTATGCATGTGTATATATGTATGTACATATATATGTATATGTATGTATATATATGTATATATGTATATATATGTATATATATATACATCTATAGGTTCATCTTCAATTGATATAATTAATTATTGTTTGTGTTATTTTATACTTTTTGTATACAGACAAGCAAAGTATCTCGTAATAATAAGACAAATATTATTACCGTTTTCTTTTCAATTGCATAGTTTTTTTTTTTTAAACTAAGGAAAATGTTGTGAGCTATCTATTGAGTCCAGCAACATGTCAGTGCTTTATACTACAGGAGTGTAGTAAAATAGGTTGTTGAGCTAATTTTAATGGAAATATGCGAACAATTCCAACATTTTATAGATATTTCAGCTAAGAGATTCGTGTTATGCAGTGGACTCTGACCAACGGCTTAACTCTTTTTATCCTGACGGTACTTATAAGTACCGCTTCAATCAAACACCTATATATTCCTAATAAAGCCGTTTTTCCTGACGGAACTCACAAGGACATGAACGATGCAGTTCCTACAGCAGAAAAGAAATGACAGCACCAATCAGGAATCCTCTTTATTCGCATAGTAGGGATTTTATAATTGGCGTGCTGCATTCAAAGGTCATTTTGTGGTAGAGTTGATACACGTGTTGTTCAATTTGGTTGGTTTATTACCATTTATTTGGTATTATTATTTTTTAGAAACTTCAATACTTCGCAGGAAAGCATTTCGTGTGTTTTATTCATAATTTAATGTTTTATTTTCTATCATAGAGTCCAAAATATATGTTGGTACTAGAAAGTACCAGCTGCAAAATTAACTACTAAAATACAGTAAAAATTAATTTTCCTTTTTCTATGATTATTCTCCATTAAAACTTATCTAATGATGCAAAAATGCACTAAGAAAGTTGATGGTAAATTAATTCAGGATATAAAGGGTTAAGGCGATGCTTTTCTGTATGGTATATTGGTAGTCTTGGTTACTAGCTCGATTTTCAGATTAATTGATCGGGATTCTAGTTTCCCTTATGGAAAACACATATGTAAAGTCTTTGTAAGTGACCCAAGGAGGCAACCATTCCCCCTTGAAACGTGTGCGGAAAGCTATCCATTCTTTGTAGTGCACCGTTAGAAACGTCAAAATTTCACAATCCAGGTTCTTCACAGGGAAAAAGAATAAAATCGTATTGTATTATATAGCCAGTGTGTAGAAAATAAAGCAATATTTTAAATTTATTTATATAAACTGCCGTCAAATAAATAAATAGATTCTAGAAAAATACAGAATATAAACAAACCGTTGCTGTTGTAAAGGCCGGAGTATGTTGGTTCTGGAGCCTTTTTTAAATTCCTTATATGAATTGAGCTTGAAATACTGCATTAAAAGTGTACTAGAATGCTTCATCTGCTAAAAAATGTATATGCACGCAATTAGTCGACCATTTAACAGTCCCTTTGCTTTATCTCATCTTATTCAACATTTGTACCCGGGATTTAAAAAAAAAAACTTTAACAGAATACGTGAATTATCTGACAACTTAAGAAGAAACGTAATGATGCTTCACGCTAGACTAATTACGGAAAACTATATTTGATATATGTCAAATCTTGTAAAATCTTGAAGTGTATTTATAAAAACATACTAAACGGGGTTAATTACTAAATAAACTTTTGTGTATTGTAATCGTTACTACATCATATTTCTTTTTCTGAAAAGTCTCTTTCTTTTTCAATGGTTTTTCCATTCATATGAAATTTTAAATAATTTTATCAATTACTTTCGCAGCAGTTAAAAAATACCAGAGTCCTTTCTTGTTTCTTGCTTTTTATTTTATGAATAATAGACATGCGATTTCTTATAAGTAGAATATATTTTAATTATTTAACGTAAGGTTTACTACAATTTCCAATTCAGGCCTGATTTATTTTACCATATCCCTGTAAGAAGAGAGAGGATAGTTTGGCAATAAGTGATTATAGGTTTGGATTCCTTCACTTACACTCATCTAAACATATGTATTTCACAGTAGATAGTATATTTTTATCTCCGTCTGCGTGCACATGTGTGTTATTGTTATATAGTAAGAAAGACTATATTATTTACTTTTTTCTATTTACAACTTTCTGTATAGAATATGATAAACATCTCTCCCACTGAAATGGAACTAGGTTAAAGGCGAAATTTCCGAAACAATAAGCACTTGTGTTCTCAAAGCATGACAGGTTTTTACTAGTGATGCGACAAGAGAAAAGGTCGTAAAAAGCTATTTTCCAACGCAACCCCATTCTTATCTTGATTCTCATGCTTTTCCCAAACACCCAGAAGAACATGGAAGAAGAAATTAACACATGTCCAATTTCATTTTCGTACTCCAGATACGTGTGTGTGTGTGTGTAATACATATATGCATGCATATATATTCGTCTATGATATGGGGAAGGGGTGATAGCTAATTGTAAAACTTAATTTTGCATCAATCGGAAGTTAAAAATGCATGTATTTATACTACTACTATTATATATATATATATATATATATATATATATATATATATATATATATATATATATATATATATATATATATATATATATATATATATATATATATATATATATATATATATATACATATATGTATAGATATGTATATATATTTATATATATATATATATATATATATATGTATATGTATATATATATATATATATATATATATATATATATATATATATATATATATGTAAGGAAAATTCTCAGGGGTTTTCAAAACTTAAATCAAGGGTAAAAATTCCCGCGTCATTTTCCATTCCCCTTTTTAACCCCTAACCTAAATTGACCACTGGGCTACAGGTTACGCCCTCAGAGAAGGGGCCTGGCCAATTATAAACCTACATGGCCCTAGCGGACAATTTAGGAAATTTCCAAATAAAAAGGAGATACACGCTAGCGGAGACAGATTTTCTAGAGATATTTTCCCACAAATGTTGACCCAGGTGTTACATAGTACATACCATTTACATAGAATTTCTTGCTAGCTGACCTTTCAGTTTGTCCCTATGATGAAGTGGGAACCCGTCCTTCAAAGTTGTCTTAATAAAGGTCTTTAGCTGAAACGGTATCATTTTTATGGCCATGACTGCAACCCCCTATCGAGAAGTCAGTCTCATTACATATATATATACATACATATATATATATATATATATGTATATATATATATATATATATATATATATATATATATATATACATACATACATACAATGAAACCCGAATAAGATGCTTCCGTTTAAAAAGTTTTCCCGCTTAGAACATTTCATTATCGTGGTCAACCATAAAATGTCAACCATATTCTCAATAATAGTGAATTTTAAAAAGTTTACTTTTTAAATATTTTCTCATTTTAAAAGTTTTATTTCCTCCAAATTCCACTGTTATATGTTAAATAATAGCTTCCTTTTATAAGCTCATCTACAGAAGGTTGGTTGGCTTGTTGCTTCACGATGAATATTTCTTGACACGAAAACTGATTAGAACGGGACCTACTACTTAAATCTATTACTAAACGACTGCAAATATTCATTCAAATGTGGGATTCGGGCCCTCAAATTCTTTCGAAAGGCACCGCCCCACCTCTTTTGCCAAAGTTAAGCTGGAGGAAGCTTCATTTCGTGTAAAATGTTGAGCACTTTAGTATATTTTGAGCATCAAAAATGTTATGGATGATCTTGTGTATTTTTAGAGTTTTGAATCTTTGGGGTCATATTTATCTTACTGAATTTTACCTTATGACGACAATTTATTTTCTTAAAAAAGAATATTTCTCCCTTCTTTTTGTCGTTCTTTATACCTAAGCTCATGAAGTTCGACTTCGGCATTAATGCAATAACCCAATTTAAGTTTATTTGATCTTTTACGTGCAACTTTTCAAAATTACTCTTTTTACTAAATATATGCGCATATTTGATGCACTTATGATCTAGACCATTTAATCATTATCTTTTCATTCATTTCTTTAAACTGTTACTATTTCCAGGTTTGCATAACAAAAGTAACGAAATACTATTTCTTTAATTCAATGCTCTTATTTTCTGAATAATTATAGTAAATTTATCTGACCATCGTTTGTAGAAAATATCGTATTCGGTCGTAAAAAAATCCTCATAGAGAATTAGATCTTTAAATTGTATCCATGCAATAATACCTAGATTCAATTATGTTACATCGTATTCATTCGAGGCTAGAGTTTTTCTTATAAAAAAAAGTTATCCTTTCTTTTATCATATTGTGCTCTTGTTCTTACTCAAGTCTAAGGTAGAGGTTAATTTCTCAGAATAATACACTCCATTATCATCGGGCTAGTAACAGATACAGGGATAATACACTATCATTTCATCTATTCTTCTCATAAAGGAACTCGTTTCGGTTGCTTGCCTCTGAGTTACTGAATGCTGAGTATCATTAAGTCTTTCAGTAGGAATTTCACCCTCTAACAACTTTCCTTTCCAATTTCTATAAATAAAATGTTTTGCTCGTAAAATATGTCATTAGATTCCCTTTCACTGACGGCTACGAACTCCAGAGATCCGAATTTTAGAATACAACTGGTGTCTTTTTCCTCTAAAATTTTCCTAAAACTTGCAAATTTTCTTTAGCTGAGAATGACTCTAGGCGTTGTTGGATATTTAAACTGTTAGACTGGAGCATAATCTAAGTGGCCACAAAGGAATATGTTTCTTCGAACTGCTAACAGCTGCTGTCACCCATTTCTTTCGAAGTGCGAATGTCCGTACTATGTCGTGGGTTTCCTCAAATGGCAGCTGGGATAGAGGGTGATTTTGGAGGAAATAATAGGCTACATACCATTCATCAATCACTCTTGGGATTGCAAATGCACCGTCATTTGCCTTTTCATATGGCCTTTCGAAAGACATGGCAGCGTGTGATTAGGCACCTTGTAGTGTAAACTGATATCTGAATCTAGTAATTTAAAGATAATTTATAAATTACCCTCTAATTCTTTGAAATTCAAACTAGTTAATGTCTTGGCGTATTAAGTAATTTAGAGCATTTTAATGGTATGTATTTTAAATGCAATTGACCTGTTAATAATTCTGTAGTCTAATATTTACTATTTTCTATATTAAGCTATTTATCTGCATGGGAAAGCGATCTGCTTACTGTCAGAACTGTATGTTTATTTACTTAAAACTTTTTTTTTTTTATTTAGCACCCAAATTATGATCACAGAGGTAGTAAAATAATAATTTTGAAATTGAGAACTAGCGGATTATTATCTGTCACCTTCATCGCTGGAGGCTAAATCTTTAGCCTAGATGTCACATTGAACCATCAACATAAGCGGGGGGAGGGAAATATATGCATCGGAAATGAATTTGAAAAAAAAATAAAAGAAAATAAGCACCTATCTCTTCTAAATCCATCAATTGTATTGCTTTGGAAGGATATTAAAATGATCAAGGCTTCATTTAAATGGTACGATGGCCAAATGTGTAGGGCGCTGATTTTCGATACCAGAGTACGAATCCCCTGTTGGCATGAATGTTGGAATCAGATTTAAACAGATAGTTCCCGGTTTAGTTAGCGTTCGCAGTGCTAAAAATTCACCTTAAAGCTCCAAATCAAACCAAAACCAAAACTCGATCGCTTTAAGGGCCGGTCTCACCAAAGTCGGCAGTCGCAATTAACACATGGCGCCAACCAATGATGGGACGAGATTCTCCGTTTAAACAGAGATTAACCATGGTTACCCTTTATATGGCTTTGGTGAGACTGGTCCTAAGTGTCATGACTCTATTGAAATTCAAATTTATAAATGGAAATCAAACCCTGTTCATTTCTAATAAGCTTATTTAAAGCACTCCAAAACTGGAAAATACTTAAGAGAAATGTTTATCTAAGAGTAATTACATTTTTATTATAATTAGCTAAGACGTTCTTTTGTGAGATTGATCATCGATTTGTAAGACATTCTTTTGTGTTGCACGATAAGCAGCACGCACTGTGATAAGATTTTTTTTAATCATTTATACGATCACAAACACACATCAGTTTTATAAAGACATGATCATTGTGAGATATTTATCTAATGGTTGGAATAGTGGTATCTAATGGCTGTCAAATAAAGAGTAAAAGGTATTAATGAAAATAAATTGCTGAAATTGTGTGAAAATAAGAATTTCTTATGGGTTTTCTTCTTTTCTGCGCGTGAACTAAGACCATAAGGAGTATTTGGAGTCTCTCATACGACTATGTGCCTGAAAATAATCAGCTTTGTACAGTGAAATATCACTTCATATGGAAGATACCTCTGAGATATATAAATGCAACACAGAACAATTTCACTCAGCCTGACACATTTCAACTGATGAAGTATTTAGCTTTCATTTAAAATGTAAGATCAGAATTAATGGTTCAAAATATTGATTGTCTATTGGCTATTACATACATAAAAGTAAACGTGAAGGGCATTAAGGTTGTTAGTGTATATATGTATGTTCCAATATGCCTAAACTACTTGACCGACTGCAAAGAAACTTGGCTTAGCTATTTACGTTTAAGAATATGGCGAAAAGTACTCGTTACTTTTAGAACTTCCGAAAATCACCCCTTCTCATTAATTGAAATATAGTATGCTTGCCTCCTATTTTCAAAGAGACAGTAATTCACTTCTAGTTTCACAATTATTGTAAATGATAAATACGCTGATTATAATTCAATACGTCATAAATTATCTGAAAATAAAATTCACAGAAAATAGGATTCTAACTGGTTACGTGACGTCAATAATTATTTCATTACGGCCCTTACTCTGGACGTTGCGGTTCGTTTCGAACCTTCGTTGTGACGTCATTTTGACGCCAGCTTGCGGACATTATGCGAGCAAATGATCAAGCTGACATCAAAGTGACGTCACAACGAACGTTCGGCTCGACTCGCAACGTCCAGAGTAAGCCCCCTAATCTATTATGCTCATAATTTTGAGTAGCAGATTAATTTATCTGAAATAAAATTAGCTTCCAAAATATGAAGAGTTCTACAGTTTTGAAAGATACGATAGAATAAGCCGATTCCGAGTGGTTACGAATAACAGATAAACAAATTAATAAGTTAATATTATTAAACATTCTTCCAATGTATATTTTACATGATCAAACTAATAACAAATACTACTCTAAAAGAAATAGACAAAACTTTTTTGCGTATACCAAGATATATTCATCTATGTTTCTGTGGTGATCAATTGTACTGTTTAAATAATACGTAAAAATATAACTTAATGAAATTTACGTTATCAATTTAGAAACTTCTCACTAACCCCAGTATATATGATAGTTGTGATACCCATATTAACATAACCTAGATAAAAGTACCTGGGTCCACTTTAGTGAACCTAGGTATAGCTTTAATGGTTTTAGTAACAGTAACTTTCAACTACTTATTTATTTTGTTAATATAAGTAATTTACTTAAAATCGGGAAAGAATACTTAACGCTACAGCTATACCTTAGTACAAAAAACCCACATTATGCATCTTTGGGTTAAAATGCATAACTAACTATTCGAAAGTGTTAGTAAGCACCATTTATGTGATTAACACCTTAACGTGCACGCTCGAGTTAATTCGAGATATTTTTTACTACTAATAATGTTTATTCTGAAATGAGAATTCGAAAAGAATTATAAAAAAAAGTCGATGTACGTGTAATATTATAATATTCGACTATTTTCTGCAATGTTATCAAAATAAAAAATTGCGATAAAAATTTTGATTATTTTTGTACTTTTGTAATTTTTTTATCAAGACAACGTTCTAAATTGTGATTTTTACATTTAAAAAAATGATTTTTTTTTTGGGGGGGGGCAGCCTTTTTCAAAAAAAACTGTGCATTAAGGGGTTAACATCCTTTCAAGCTTCTAACATTACGTTGAAAATCAGCATTTCTATTGTTGAAAAGCAATTTCATCTGGTTTGTTTTTAATGCAGTGGTCAACTTAATAGTTGTCCTTAGCTAGAGATTTTTTTTTATAATGTATAGAATTTGGAATGAAAACACTTTTTCCCATGCCCGAGTGAACCTCGACTCGTCATTTGAATTTCGAGTTCATTAATTTAATTTAACACTCTAATTCGTGCGCCAGATCTCTGAGATACACCGCTTCTGATTTTTACGATAGACTGCACAAAGTGTTTCATTACCAATTATTTAAATACATAAATGTTCTGAGTTTTGAACATTTATTCAATCCAAAATCCTAAATTAATTATAAGTGATTATGAAAAGTTAATTGTATATGTCATAAATAGGAGGCGGCCATCTATGTAATAATAACTAGAATTGGAATGCTAATCAACGGTTAAAACATGTTTAGATTTCGCCTTTGACTGACGATGACATAGATTTCGTATTGAATGGAATACAAACTTCTGTCACACTCAATAAAAACATGATCCACATTTTAAATTTATATATAACTACCGTGGATATATAATGATGTTCTGCTACTCAAGAATTATTCCTGGGGAAACTTTAAATGAGTCGAGTTTAGATTTGTATTTTTCTCATTATAAATAGCATAATTATTCTAAGGGAGCTTTTTTTTCTTTAAACTTGTTAAACGGCAACGCAGTTTAGTTTGGTTTGTCATGGACGCTGCGGCTATTTTTTTTCTTTATTAAACATTAGCCAACTAGACTGGAATTAATTGCAATACGTTTTCGGCCAGAGAAGAATTTTGTACTATTTTTTAATTATATTTTGACCTGATTTTATAGTTTAGTACTAAAAACCCATATAAGAGACTTTGTACTGAAGATGATGAAAAGCACGCCATTTTGTTTATTAAAAGTGCTAATGGTTTTTGTCGCTTAAAGGCTTAAAGCTAGAGATACTCTTCGAGTTTGAGTCAAATTTTTGTAATCAAATTATTTTATTTCGTTAAAATTTGTTTATCTTTTTCGTACCTTATTGTTTTACAATTTAAAAATAGTTTTTTACAGTTTTTCTATACTTTTGATGCTTTGAAAATGTTCCAGGTGCATTACTTTTTTCTTAATCGTTTAAGTTTTTAGGAATTGTCCATTAAAATGCCTTAACCCATTAACGCACAGCGTCCTTATTTGAGGACAGTCAAAAAATGGTTTGTAGAGTTTTTGTTTTCTTGAAACGATTCTTCTTTTTTAATGGAAATAGATATTAATCTTATGAATAATCTCCCAAGTTTTCAAATATGATCTTATTTATAATTTTGTCATTTCGATCGGCATTTTATGATTTTCAAGCTTAGAATAGGAACGTATTATGACCGGTATTCTGAACGTATACCGGTGAAAATCATGGCAAATTGCCATATCTGTAATAAGTCATCTCATTTCAGTACTTTTCTCATATATGATAGCAAATAAATCTCTTATCACGAAGTTTTCCTTTTTTTAAAAGACATCTTATTATGTTTTAAAATGACACCTCCTCACTAATGATAACTTGATGTCATATTTAAAGGTGTTTAAATTTCATATTTTGTTTTACTTCCAGGTGTCTATAATAGCTTCTATGTTAGGTATTTACTAATATATAGTCATCAGAAATATCCGGGCGTTAATGGGTTAAAACTTAGTATGGCTTTTTAAAGTATAAAACATTTTGTCGAGTGTAATACCGTGAAACAACTAAAAAATACCCAAACATTGCACGAATTTATAAATATATATATTTTAGTATTTTGTTTCCATGTGTATGCTAAATACATTAAACTTATAAAAAAAGTAAGCCTTTTACATTTAGTAAATGCTGTTGGACAGCTAAAATCTTGTGAAAATGTTTTGTATTTTAATCCAAAAAAATGTTCTTGTAGATTTTAGTGTCATATATTTTGTGTGATAGTATTATCTATAATCATATTAAATATACAATTAAAACGGAATATATTCAAAATTGAGATTTTAGTTCTCTGTCCCCTGAAAGAATATGAAAACAAAAAAAGTAATAAATGAAAGAATTGTAAAAAAGAAAAATCTTGAAAGAAGAAACAATATCAGTTATTTTAAAATTACATCAAATTTTAGAATGAACGCGCGGGCACCTGCTATTTTGATTCATTGAGGAAGATTATTCCGTATATCAAAGTTATACAGTTATTTGTATCATTGCATAAAATTTAAAATTTTATTCTTGTTTTTTTTTCTTCCTTTAGAAAAAAACAGAATGACTAGTCGTAATTTCCTGGAGGTGGAGCCGAAGGCCAACAGTTTTCTCGGACTGGTGGACAATTCTGATGTGACCGATTTTGATATCGACGTTCCTCCATCTGATTTCAAAGGCATTACGCCAAAGTCTGGTTTCTGCGTGAAAGTAAAAACTGATAATAACGAGAAGATCTTCTTGAATTTGTGCCATTCTGCTGACGTACCTCCACCGCCCCCATCCTTAGACGCGTACAAGATTATGTCTGGAAATTCCGATGAAGAATCTCTTTTCCGTTTTCCTCTCAGTTTAGGAGAACTTCATACTGAATTGGATAAGAGTGGCAATGAATGCAGATGCTACGATGTTGTTATAAATAGTGATTACTATGAAGAAGTTTCTAAGAACACTGCCTTACGAGATTTCATAATGACACTGGCTTGTTCAGGAATCGAACGGAAGTATGATATTTCTCTTGATGTCGGTACATGCACGATTTTAAATAAGCCCTACCATGGAAAGATGCCTCTGCATTATATACGATTGAAGTCAAATGCAAGTTCTAACTTACCATCTCTTGATGAAGCTATCCGCCAACAAGACGAGATTGTAATGCCAGTCAAAGAGCCATCGCTTCTCATCTCTAAGACAGGACCCGAAGTGCTCCGCTATGATTTATTTCAAACACCAACAACTGGCAGTCCTTCCCGCCTTATTTTTCAAGGTCTAACAACCAATGTCAAAAATAAAAATTCTGTAACAGTTTTCTTATCAAAGAGTACATTAACCGTACGGGATATTAAATGTAAACCTCTTCTAAGTATTTCATTGCCTTGTGAAATTATTCCTCAGAAATCTCTATCAAATTTTTGGAAAGGCAGATTATTTGTTGTTATGCCTGTCAACTCCTGCGATTCTTAATATCATTGCAGATAAAAATGACGTTTTTCTCACTTCTTTCGATGTATTGTAAAACAAAAAATTCAGTTGGATAATTTTTTTCTGCAGATTGAGCTGATATCTACTAAGAATATTCTTCTTTAATATATTTTGAATATCACTGAACGTATAAATAAAAATAAATATTTGCCAAACAGTGTTTTTTTTCTGTCTAATATTTCAACAAACTTGTAGTTATATTTCTTTAAAAAATAAGCAGTTTACAACAATTAAATTAACACCTTCGCAGATAAGACGGCTTATGCGGATATATTTCTCGGGAAAGAAACGTATACGTTAATAACATATTACATCTATTTTATTACAACCATGATTAAAGCTTAAAACAACCAATTTAAACTGATTAAGGCAGAAATAAAGCAAAACTGAACTGAAAATTTTGAACAAAACATACTAATAAAAGTTTAAGCTATATACGAAACATATGTTGATATGAATTTTCAAAAAAGATTAAATGTTAATATCAATTATAGCTTCTTAAGTATAATATGCCTCGAAATACAAAACAGTATATAATGTCAGAATAAATCTTAGATCTCTTTTGCCTGCTTGGTTTTTATTGGTTTTTAGAAGTTATATGCATTAATTTAACTTTGTTTTGCCATTCTCACTATATAAAATCTCAGAGGTGTATAGCAATGTTTTGTCGTATATAAATAAAATGGCTTATATCAATTATATGTTAATCACATATTTATAAACTTTATATTTGATTGTTTAAGCTCTATTACAAACTAGAATAGGTCACGAAGAAAGGAAAGGTAAAACAAAACCTGTAGCATTTTAAAATTTTACAATCTTTTTATGTTTAAGCAACGAATTTGATCATAAAGGAAAAACATTTCAATGTATTAATTTTTTGTGGGGCATTGTAACAGTCTCGTGTATATGTTCTTTGATGTTTTGTGCAAGTGAAATGTCTGGCATTTTTTTCTTACCAAAGGACAAATCAAGCCTGGATCTAAAGTCAATTTCGAACCGCTACAAACCTTCATTCTTTCAAATAGATTTGGTTTGGTTTGGAGCGCTACAGTCTACTGTTTTGCTCACGAGGGCTAATGAGACGGGACCTACTGCTTAAAGTCTGTGTCGAACGGCTACGACATCCATGCTTGCAGCGGGATTCGAACCCGCGAGAAGAGCAGCGCTCTAGCATTCGGTTCAAATAGACTTAAACCCTCAGGCTTCGAACTCCAAAGTCGTAACTATTTGCCCAGGATCAAATTAACTTATTGTATGCGGGACACGTACTAGTACCTTTTCTGACAATTGATACTTGAGCGCGGGTCACGCACTAGTACTAGTTAGTGTAACAACATGGTTTCTTTGTGAGTACAAAATGGTATATACAGGAAAACGAAGCCGAATGTTCTTGTCTACTACATAGACTCTGGAAAAATTTAGACAAATAAAAACTAGTTTTTACATCAGTCGATGCGAAACCACAGAACAGGACGGTTGTTTAAAAAAAAAAACAATTTAGATTTAAAATTAACTTTTTATTTATCATTGAGAAAATATTATATATATGTATATTTATATTATATATATATTTGTATTTATATACATACATTTGTTTAGTTGTCTATTTATATATTTGTTTATATATTGCAATATAAAATACGAAAAGTTGGTTAAAAAGTTATTTAATTTCCGATCTATTGAGATTTAACGGAATAACTAAATTTACGCGCAAAACACCCACTTCCGGTACAGTTCCGCTGCGAAATGTACCCCCACACAATGTTTTAACTAGAAAATGGATACTTTTAACTTGTATTTTAATGTATTGTCATCAGTTTGAAAACCTCTATTATCTGATATTTGCAATCTAGAGTTAAATTATATTTGTTTTTTTGATGGTATTTATTAGAACATAGAGAAGTACTATAATATTTTGAAGTTCACTTCTTATCGTGTTTCTGACCATATGGACCTACATAGATTTTTTATATGAAAAAATTTACGTATATTATGTGGCAACATCATGTAAATTACGTCTCTGCCATAGATTGCTTCTGGTATTCATGGATTTGAATCCCACGGTAGACGTAGATGTTTGAGGCTGTTCGGAATTGACTTAAAGCAGTAATTTCTGGTTTTGTTAGCTCTCGTGTAGAAAAACAGCATACCGTACAATTCCACACAAATCATGGATTTTCCCATGAATTTTTCATTACTAGTTTATAAATTTACGTATTTGAGCGTTTAATGAAACGGCTTTCATTAAAAATTATTTGGAGAAGTTACAGATTATAGTTATTAAATTACAACCATTATTGATGTTTAACCCCTTAACATGCACGCTCGACGTAACTCGAGTACGCTAAATTGCATAAACTGTGCTCACTCGAGATAATTCGAGCGGCGTTGTACTTTATGTTGCTATAATTTTTCACACTCGAATGCAATCGAGAATTGAAAATAACAATGTGAAAGAAAAAAAAACCATCGTTTTATTGATATTTATCATTTTTATGGGATTGTAAGCTATAACAATTATTAAGTATAAAAAATATTTTTTTTTCTAAATTCAAGGTTCTAAATTGTGTTTTTTACATTTAAAAAAATTTAATTTTTTTGGCCGGCCTTTTTCTAAAAAAAAAGCAACTATGCATTAAGAGGTTAAAATAATCATCAGTTTATGCTGACATGAGTGGAAAGGAAGCATTAAGTTGCTGCTAAACATACGAACAAATGGTTTAAACGATATGCAATAAGCATATCAATATTAATTTCAGATACAAAATTAAAGGAAATTGATTTCCTTTTTTGTTAAAATACCATTTCAGATATATCGTTTTTAAAAAAATACTTTTCGTAAATCTCTCTGTATTTTTTATTAGCTTTGATGCTGGTTAAAGTGAAATGCTTGGATAAGGTTCTTGCTTTGTTTACAACCATAACCAGACGAATTTCTTCCCTTGAACCGAAACTAATTGCTCTGTTTTGTTCCGTTTTTCAACATATCATTTCTGAAGATGATGTTTGCTTGAATTAAAAGAAAACGGACAAAATAAAGTATTATATGTTTTATCCTGGATGAGGAAACATACCTTGAGATGTTTGTAATAGAATTGTTTTCTTAAATGGGATTCCGTTCCGTAGGACTATTAGTATGATTCTCTCTGTAGTAACTTTGGATGGGATTGTTTATAAATTATGTTGAGTTACTAAAGTTGATTATAGTGCTTTACCATGTTGAGTATCATCATAATTTGCTTTTGAGAAACTCAAGAAGTGGTGTTACGGCTGTGATGCGTTTACATTCAAATATCCAGCTAGACTAAGTAGTTGTTAACAATAATTTACAGGCATTTCCCCAAGAGCTTAAAAACCAGTAACATATAATAGTAATAAAACTTGACCGAGAAATAATTTGATACAATGCATTGCTATATTTAGTGGTTTTTTCCCCTAATACAGAGTGTTATTAAAGAAACTTGCCTTTTTTGAGTATCCACCCATATATTTTCACTGGCTTATCGACCCTTTTAATATTGGAACAGAATATATGCAGTCAAAATTACTCCTTACAAGAGAACAATACAAATGCATCCATACTTCCTGTGGAACTCCAAGCCCACCCGTCACCAAATGGTTAGGAAGCTGCTTTTTGGTACTAGTGTTCACGGGTTCGAATCCCACTGGTGGCAAAGATGTTTGCAGTCGTTCGGAACTTTCTTTAAGCAGTAGGTTACGGTTTTATTAACCCTCGTTTAGCAAAAAGGTTGTCCATAGGGCTTCACACCAAACAAAGCTCATTGTGATAAAGCGTTAGAACCAACCAAAGTACCAACAGTGGGAAAATGCGACCCCACTACTCTGTCTTCGGTATGAAATTGGCGTTTAGATTTCAGAGTTTTTCAATGAGGTATCGTGCATTTATTAACTGTAGTTCATTATTAAAATTCCATCCCTGGTTGAAGGACAACTTTTGTAAAAGGTTACGCCATTTAGCATTTGCATGAGCCGTGGTAGCTCTGTCGGCAAAGGAAATGATCTCGCAACTGGAGGTTTGTGGGTTCACGGCTCGAGCCGGCTTAAGACCCACCGTGATCGTTAATGGTGACTGGGATACGTAAAATATTTTCGCGGTCTTAATATCCTCCAATTTCTCAAACAGTACTTCTGCGGGTCTTCTGCTTGGTCCCGTGATCATTAATGGTGACTGGGATACTTAAAATATGTTCATGACCTTAATATCCTCCAAGTTCTCAAACAGTACTTCTTGGGGAACTTCTGTTTGGTCCCTGCTTCTAAACCTACTTTAACCAAGACGTTCTTTCACCCTAAAGGTACTAGTCTAACGAATAAGCGCACCCCTTCGCCTTAATTCGTGTGGCCTCTGGCCCGCATGCTTGGATCGTCCAAGTGGCATTGAAAACAACAACAGCGTTTTCAATAAATATGAACTCTTGCAGGGAAAACTGGCTCTAATTGTAATTTATATATATCACTAAATGGTCCGCTCATATTGTATAGTGCAGCTATGGGCATCATGTATGAAGTCAAAGCGAGCAGCATTTTGGTTTTATGTGCCTTATCAAAAGTCACACCACATTTACTTAATATTAAATACATACAATTATTTTTAATTTAAATAATAATACACGAGTCTTAAGTGATATATAAAATGCACAGTAAAATATATGAAAATTAATGGAATATTAAGAACTAATTTTTTCAAACTTTATTCATAAAGTTAAAATATTTAGCTACAACCTTAGGTGCAAAATTTGTTAAAGTCGGCCGCTGATGTTCTGTAAGGGAATAATCAGTCAGGTGTGAACGATATTTCGACTTTTCAAAATTAATCGTGGAGTACAAATATTCATTTGAATAATTTGTATCAAAAATTGAAGTTAGACAGCAAGTAGCTTTCTTTAGGTGTGGATAATTTGACTGTGATAAGAGTATCCAAAATTTAGTTATTCAAGCAGATCTCTGCTGATTTGCATTGCTTCTTTCATTTGTAACAATTTTAGTTCCCTAGCTACTTTTAGTACCACTAAGTAATCGTTCATAAATTGGCGATCCATCTACAGTAATATCGCATATAAATGGATTTACAAAATAAGCAAAAAACTTAACGAAGGGTCGTGTTTTGGTAAGCTTGGTTAGTATTTGGTTACTATGGTTAGTTTTAGCGCTTTATCACAATTAGCTTAGTTTGGTTTCGAGCCCTATGGTCTACTTTTTTGCTAAACGAGGATTAATAAAACCGGAACCTACTGCTTAAAGAAAGTTTCAAACGGCTGCAAACATCTTTGTTAGCAGTGAGATTTGAACCCGTGAACACTGGTACCAAAAAGCAGCGCCCTACCCGTTTGGTCATGAGTGGGCTTGGAGTTCTAAAGGAGCAATGGATGTTTTTGTATTGTTCTCCTGCACGGAGTAATTTATTGCCTATATTCTGTTCCTATATTAAAATGGTCGATAAGCCAGTGAAAATGTATGGGCAGATACTCAAAAAAGGCAAGGTTCTTTAATAACGCCCTGTACTAGGAAGTAAAAACCACTAAATACAGAAATGGATTGTATCAAATTATTTCTCGGTCAAGTTTTATTACCGTTATCCGTTACTGGTTTTCAAGCTCTTGGGGAAATGCCTGTAAATTATTACTAATAACTAGTCTGTCTAGCTTGATACTTCAATGTAAACGCATCACAGCCGTAACACCACTTCTTGAGTTTCCCAAAAGCAAATTATCATTTAATATGATTAATGGATTCAAGAATAATCCCACAATGAAAAGAAGTGTTACGATCGATGCGGTTTTTGCAAATAAGTTTGGTGAAAGAGGATTAAAAGATATCATATCTTATTTTAATTGCCACAATCCTCTTGACAATATTGTAGGCTTGAATAATCCATTGATAAATCACCAGTTGTGTTACTCCATATCTATGAATAAAAATATCGTAACTATTAATAAAATACTAATCATTTTATATGTATTTATAAATGTATTCTAATCTCCCACTTTTTAAATTATCACATTTCTCAATCTGTCTCTCTTAGCACATATATGACGAATTATTTGAACCATCTCAATCACTTATTGGAAAACTACAGAAAAAAATGTGGATTGTTATATTTAGAAGAGTATTCCAGATTGTGTAAGCCGAACGATGGTCGGATGATAGAGCGTTGATCTTCGTTAACGGAGTCCCTGTGTTCGAATCAAGCTGGGGACATGGATGTTCTTAGCCGTTCGGAATCGGCTTTAAGCAGTGGATCCCAGTCTCAGTAGCTCTTGTGTAACAAAACTGTAGACCAGTGTTTCTCAACCTTTTAGTATTCACGGCCCAATTTTCAAAAGTAATTTTCATCGCGCCCCCCTCCCCACCGCGTACAATAAAATGTATACAATAATAATGTATTTTGAGCATTATGGCGCTAAACCTGCACTACAACCTTAATTTTAAACTTTGCAAATTACCAAGAATACGGAAATTTATTGACATTTTGCAACACTGATACTCAGCATTGAAAAAACAATAATCCTATGCCTTTTTATTGCTCTTGCGTCCCGCCATGTCGGGCATTCTCACGGTTTCGCGAGAAGTTTCGATTTGTCTGGAATTTGTCTGGTCAGCTTAAAAGTTAAGTTAGGAGCGTGCGCAGATGTGAACAAATGTTTTCTCATAGGGAGAAGGAGAAAGTTCTATGACGCCAATTTCAATTCCAGACAATCTCATTCGAGTCGATCCTTCTTATCGCTATTGAATCTATTCTTAATGTGTATGTTATATATATTTTCGTGTAATTGCAATTCACGGTATTAAATATTCACGGCAGCAGACTTATGCAGAATCATGGATAAATTTTTAAGCGGGCGTAAGCGAGCATTAGACGATAGACAAGCATCAACAAGTACACAGACGAGCGTGGTTCCGAAAATAAAATCAAGAAAATATTCTCAAGAATACTTAAATTTTGGGTTCACTAGTACTGAAGTAAATGAAGAAGAAAGGCCCCTGTGTATCATTTGCTCAAAAATGTTGGCGGCAGACAGCATGAATCCTAATAAACTTAAACGACATTTGGAAACGCTTCATAGTGAGTACGTAAACAAACCCAGATAATTCTTCGAATTAAAATTAAAATCATATGAAAAGCAAAAATCATTGTTTAAAAAAACTTTGTCTGTGAATGAAAAAGCTTTAATTGCGTCTTACAAACTTTCATATAAAATAGCCAGATCTAAAAAGCCTCACACCATTGGTGAAGAGCTTATTTTGCCAGCCGCAATTGAGATTGTAGAAATTATGTTTGGAGATAATTTTGCAAAACAATTGCAGTCTATATTTGTTTCAAATGATACTGTTGCCCGTCGAATTGCTGATATAGCTGAAGATGTAGAGTGTCAGCTTTTGTCGAAGTTGCGTGACAAATTGTTTTCAATACAACTCGATGAGGCAACAGATAGTAATAAAAATGCTCATTTCATTGCCTATGTTAGATTTTGTGATGATTTGTCAGTAGTAGAAGTATTACTTTTCTGCAAACCAATAGAACTCAAAGCCACAGCACTCGCATTATTTGCTATTTTAAATGATTTTATGAACGAGGCAAACATAGAATGGAAAAATTACGCCGGAATATGCACCGATGGTGCTCGTTCTATGTCCGGAAGATTCCAAAGTATTCAAGCACTTGTGAAACAAAAATCGCCACAGTGCGTCTGGACACATTGCATGATCCACAGAGAAGCTTTGGCTTCCAAAGAAATGAGTCCTGGTTTGAATATTGTGCTAACTACGGTTATAACCGTAGTAAATTATATAAAAATGAGACCCCTGAAATCAAGAATCTTTTCCGCACTTTGTAAAGACATGGGTGCAGTACATTCAGCGTTACTATTTTATTGCGAGGCAAGATGGTTATCACGAGGGAAATTTTTGCAACGTGTTTATGAATTAAAAGAAGAAATCGCCGTTTTCCTAGAAGAGGAAAACAGACCGGAAGCTGAGAATTTTCGCGATAGTTTATTTGTGATGAAATTGAGCTACATGGTCGACATATTCGAGAAATTAAATAACTTGAATCTTCATCTGCAAGGAGCAAATACACATATATTGGATACGAGTGATAAAGTTAATGCTTTTTGTAGGAAATTGGAATTGTGGAGCAGAAATTTAAAGCAAGAAAACTTAACAATGTTTGCAAATTTGAATGATTGTATTAAAACTTACAAGGCTGAAGAACAGCATGTAAAAGTTGTTTTTGCAACCATTGAAAATCATTTAGCAATGCTAGCAAAGAATTTTAAAAAGTACTTTCTTGCTGACGACAAACTGATATCAAGTTACAAGTGGGTGAGGGATCCATTTCAAAATACTCCCGAAGGACTCTCAATTGAAGAGGAAGAAACCTTCATAGACTTCACGGCAAGCGGCGAAACCAAAAGACAATTTAGTAATAAATCACTCTTTGAATTTTGGGCAGGAGTGGATGATGAGTTTTCTGCACTAAAAACAAGGGCATTTCGCATTCTACTACCATTTTCAACATCTTACCTTTGTGAAACTGGATTTTCTGCGGTGGCTTCTTTGAAGACAAAATATAGATCTCAGCTAAATATAGAAAAAGAACTGAGAGTGTCTATTTCTAATATTAAACCCTCCTTCGAAAAACTTTGCTCTGAAAGACAGGCCCAAGGAAGTCAATAATAATTATTAAATTTGTTTGTTTTTAATTTAGTTAGTTGTTTTAATTTAATAAGTTAATTATTAAATATGTCGAAATGTATTTTGTTTTGTATGTGTGTGTGTGTTCTTTCCTTTCAGTCACTTAATCAATTTTTTTAAATAACATTTTCTCTTGGATATGCTCGCGCCCCCCCATTAGTGTGCTCGCGCCCCCCTAGGGGGGCGCGCCCCACAGGTTGAGAATCACTGCTGTAGACCATAGCGCTCGAAACCAAACTAGATTAAGTTGTCCATTTCGCTGCGAATGCAATTATTATAATACAGTCAGGCAGAAATCCGAAAAACAGCATGTGGTTCGCAAACAGCAGTCTGCCGACCCCTTCAATAATCCATTACACTATGTCCTTATTCGTGTGGAAGGTCCCTTGAATTGTAACATGAAACGATTATGAGGAGAAAAATAACGGAAGAGGAAGACTTAATACGGAAATTATAAAGTCTGATCCTAGACTAAACTGAATGAATATTAAACGGATCGCATATCAATTAGGTAGGTTCAAATACCTTAATATCTCTTAAATCGATTCAAAATAATGAAATTATGGGTTTTGTTTTACATAATTATGTACTTGGTAAGTTATTGTTCCATTTTCCCGAGGCATTTTTTTACGCTAGTAGAACTTCATCTACGTCTTTCCTTTTGAAGTTCATTACTTATATTTGATTTTAAAGTAGTCTAGAATACAATTTTTTAAAAAGCTCTGTAAACGCGACATTCTTAAATACATAATGGTGATCGGAATTTCAAAATTACTTTAAACCTACTTGCAAAATTTTAAGCTTATTGGTTGTTAATCTGTGTGAGAAGTTTCTCAGATGGACTTATGTATTTGAGGCACGCTTTTCGGTTTATTAGACGAAATGTAGCGTTTAAAGTAAACTCCCAGTCCAATTCTGAGAGTTAATACTAAGATGAAATATTGTTCATTAAGCAGTTAGTTATAATTTTTGTTAATGAAAGACCTTTATAAATAAATATTTCTAAACATAAAGAAAGACCAGGTGTGTAATATTTTTAAGAGTTATCATGTTTTTATATATTTTAAGAGTTCATTTAAAAAGAAATAAAATCACTATGATTTATTTAAATACATCTATGTACAGTAGATACATTTCAATAAATTTTGGGCAGTCATATTGAAATAAATTCTATTTTCTATTAGTTTTTTTTTTTATCAATTTTGAATATATTTGTCATTACTATAACATTACCTCAGTTTCATATAGGATATCTGTAAAACATATTTACTTCACTTAACATAAAACTTCTTTTTATATTATCAGAGTTGATAACAACCAAACTTGCTCTTGATTGATAAAAACATGCTCCTTTCTAGGAAAAAACGTTTATTTTTCTATAGAGTATAATTAGATCGGCTAGTTAAAAAACGATTTAAATGTTTAAATAAGCATGAAATGAAGACTTTCTGGGTGCGTTAATGGAAATATGAATTAATTTTTTATAAAAATTGTAGTATTACATATATTTACCCCACTGCTTTTCCTTGGTATACCGAAAGATGGCCGAATAGGTAAGGTGCTACTTTTCAGTACGAGTTCGTGGGTTCAAATACCACTGCTGGAGTCGATGTTCGTAACTATTTAAATTGGCTTGAAGTGGTAAGTCCCGTTCTCATCATCTTGTGTGTAGCAAAAATGTAGATTACAGCCATCCAAACCAAAGCAAAACAGTTTAGTATGTAATTATTTAAACTGGATTTCAATGATACTACTTCTATAGAAATAACAGCTTAAATTTTCATTTCTACACTTTATATACTTAATAAATATAAGTAATTTTAAACATTAAAACTACTCATATAAAATATCTACTTACACATTCAAACGGTACTTTTCGAAGCGGGATTAAGTTATGTAAAATTGGGGGAGATAACCGGTTCATACATTCATTGTATGAACACAAGATTCTAAATATAAAAAGAAAATATTTCTTTTAAATAATTTTTGACTTCTTAAAATATAAGTAGAGATCTTTTTTAAATAATTTCATAATCTTAATATAAACTTATAGATATAATCATTCGAGTTGTTGTAATAATGCTGTTATAAACATAACGTCTGGTAAATAATTTGAAATTAAATTCTTTTTTAGGCAGAAATTACTTGCACCACTTAATTTTCCTTTCAGAATATGTGGACATCACGAAATTATACTGGACTCTGAAAATCAGTCCACAATAGCTTTAGCCAACTACAAGTAGCCAAAAGAGCATGTAATTGACTTAAAGCCATAGTGATTCTTCATATAATCACAGCAACATTAGGAAACCGATGAAATATAAATAATTTTAAACATTAAAATTACTCATGTAAAATATCTACTTACACATTCGAACGGAACTTTTCGAAACCTGTTTAAATTAATGTAAAAGTGGGGAAGATAACCGGTTCATACACTAATTGTATGAACACAAAATTATAAATATAAAAAGAAATTATTATTTTTTAATAATTTTTGTCTTCTTAAAATATGAATAGAGGTCTTTTTTTTAAATAATTTCATAATCTTGATGCAAAATTATAGATATAATCATTCGAGTTATTGTAATAATGTAGTTATAAACATAACGTCAATTTGAAATTACATCCTTTTTTAGGCAGAAATTACTTGCACCACCCAATTTTTCATTCAGAATATGTGGACCTCGCGAAATTACACTGGACTCTGAAAATCAGTCCACAATAGCTTTAGCCAACTACAAGTAACCAAAAGAGCATGTAATTGACTTAAAGCCATAGTGATTCTTTATATAGTCACTACAACATTAGGAAACCGATGAAATATAAGTAATTTTAAACATTAAAACTAATCATATAAAATATCTACTTACACATTCGAACGGTACTTTTCGAAGCGTGTTTAAATTAATGTAAAAGTGGGGAAGATAACCGGTTCATACACTAATTGTATGAACACAAAATTATAAATATAAAAAGAAAATATTTTTTAAAATAATTTTTGTCTTCTTAAAATATGAATAGAGATCTTTTTTAAAAATAATTTCATAATCTTGATGCAAAATTATAGATATAATCATTCGAATTATTGTAATAATGCAGTTATAAACATAACGTCAATTTGAAATTACATCCTTTTTTAGGCAGAAATTACTTGCACCACCCAATTTTCCATTCAGAATATGTGTACCTCGCGAAATTACACTGGACTCTGAAAATCAGTCCACAATAGCTTTAGCCAACTACAAGTAACCAAAAGAGCATGTAATTGACTTAAAGCCATAGTGATTCTTTATATAGTCACTGCAACATTAGGTAACCGATGAAATATAAGTAATTTTAAACATTAAAACTACTCATATAAAATATCTACTTACACATTCGAACGGTACTTTTCGAAGCGTGTTTAAATTAATGTAAAAGTGGGGGAGATAACTGGTTGATACATTCATTGTATGAACACAACATTCTAAATATAAAAGAAAATATTTCTTTTAAATAATTTTTATCTTCTTAAAATATGAAAAGAGATCTTTTTTTAAATAATTTCATATTTTTGATATAAACATATAGATATAATCATTCAGAGTTATTGCAATAATGCAGTTATAAACATTGCGTCTGGTAAATAATTTGAAATTATTTACCAGAAATTACTTGCACCACCCAATTTTCCTTTCAGAATATGTGGACCTCGCGAAATTGCACTGGACTCTGAAAATCAGTTCACAATAGCTTTAGCCAACTACAAGTAACCAAAAGAGCATGTAATTGACTTAAAGCCATAGTGATTCTTTATATAGTCACTGCAACGTTAGGCAACCGATGACCGAGATGACTCAATTCATGCTCTGATTCCACTACTCTCCAGTAAGAATTGGATTCTCAAATAACACTGAATGGATCCCAACAATTATCGGCCAAGTTGTAGTTCTGGAGGCTTGATCATGAATTTGATGAAGGAGATTCCCTGACCTCGAACGTTCTTGAAAGTCATTTTGAATCCGAAATAAAGCCGTCAAATTTGTGCTTCAAAACAAGACGAGCATAGTAAACAATATAAGCAGTGGGAATTTCGCTGAATTATTCAAAAACTTTCTGAAACTTTAATGCTTGCCTTTTTTAATAATCTGAGTTTACGAACCATTAGTTTAGTTAAACGACTGCTTGGATTTTAGTCTGTCCATTATTTGGGGAAAACACTCTATTTCAAACGTACATAGTTGAAGCCTAAAGTTCTTTTTAAAGATAAGAAGGCGGTTTTATATGATTCTGTTAGAATGTAATTAATTTCACAATTAGAATGTATGACTTCATGAAAAAATTATTTATTTTAGAATTTAATTTTGAAAATCAGATTAAATGCGTTGATAGTCTACAGCTTAAAGCTCAGAATATCTCATTTGATAACAGTCAAAAAATAATTTGTAGAATATTTATGTTTACTTGAAACGATTATTCCTTTTTAATGAAGGTAGATAACGTTCATGCGATAATAATGTTATTATTAATAATTACATTAGAAGATAGGCATAATTATGAATAATGCTATTATACATAATTCTGTCATTTGGATTAACATTTTGATTTTCAAGCCTTACATATGAATTTACTTTTTCAGAAAGCATATCATCTAAAATATCAATGAATAGCTATTATATCTATTATAAAACTCTAAGTTCTAAACTAAACTCCTGAGCAAAACAGCTCAACTTGGTTACCAAGGCCTAAAGTGCCAATCTCCGTTTTCGAGACCAAGGGCACTGGAGTGCGAAACAAATATGTTCCGGCTAGGTGGTCAACCTTACGCGGAACCCGCAGTGTTTAGGTCCCAAGCATGCTTGGCCCTCTGTTTGTCTACCTACTGAAGAGATTAAAAGCTGAGTCAACCTTGCCTTGCCCGGGGATATATCTATTATAAAACTTTCCTTTAAAATAGTTTGTTTATATATGACGGCAAATAAATCTCTTATAACCACGTTTCCTTTTTTTCAGGGACCTCATATGAAGTTTCAATTGACTGCTCATTCCTTAATGAAGACGACTGTATTCATTTGCTTGAATTTTATATTTTGTTTTACTCTCGGCTGACCATATTAGTTTCCATGTATAATATTTCCCAATATGTAAATAGCAGAATTTATACGAGCGTTGATGAATTAACTGGATGCAATCGAAACTTATAAAAACACACACTCATACATAAACATGCATACATACAAAGCTATTCAAAGCAAAATTATTTTCATTTTACTAATCACAGCATTTGGTTGTTTTCAAATATAACTAGTATTACAGCATAAATCATGAATGATTTAATATGCTATGTAATAACATCACTTAAACTGTAAGAATATGTAAGTCTTATCTGAATGCTTTTTAATTCTTGGTTGATTTGCGATCAAACAATTTGTTTAACGGCCTACATTATGACTTCAATAAAGGTCAGAGTTTACGAAGGCATAGGGGATTTTCTTTTTCCGATATTGTAACAGACTGGTTTTATTTAAACTGACCCATTAGCTACTGCATTTCTCAGAATAAATAGGGTGCAATGATATTTTTTTCAACGCTTGATTGTTTCTGTATTTGTGGAATGAGTTTTTCTATTTTTGAACGAATGATTTTTATAATTATTTCTAACACTCGATAAAAGAACAGTCTAGTTATTTACTGCTATAGTTTATACAGATAATCGATGAGCAATTACAGATTTTACAGCTTCTCTTTATAATCATTTAAATTTACAATGAAACCATCATAATAGAAAACTGGAAGAACTAAGCAGGGACAATTTAATACTACCGTATATTTCTCAATAATGGATATTCTATTATGAATATAAGTAATTTTAATTAATTTTGTGCAAAATCTTAATTTAATTAAAAGTACTTCAAAATCTTGTCTTTTGCATGCCGAACGATGTCCGAATAGGTACCCGAGGTCGTGCTTTCATATCCCACTGCTAGCATGGATGTTTGTAGCCTTTCGAAATGTGCCTTAAGATATAGATCCTGGTGTCTTTAGCTCTCGTGTAGTAAAAAAGTAGACCGTAACACTCCAAACCTGTACCTTGATATGTAATTTTCATTATTTTTACAATTACATTTACAATTTTTGTATGTTTTTTGTAATTTTTATAAGGGTAGCAGCCCTTTTTACACTTTTTCATGCTTAAAAATATATTATAAGTGAATTTAAATATTAATTCATGCATCTTATATGCGTAAATGTATGTATGTAGATCTATAAAATTAATAGCGAAATATCACATGATGAGTTGCAAATATATATATATATATATATATATATATATATATATATATATATATATATATATATATATATATATATATATATATATATATATATATATATATATATATATGTCAGGTCTAAAAAAGGGGTAGTTGGAAATTATGTGAGTTAAAAGCGATTTTAAAAAGGGAACTCTTTTATAATAATAAAATAAATGAAAAAGACCCACGCTCGCGTAAGCTTTTGGGATCATCTGGTCAGGCGGAAGCATTTTTGAGCTATTTGATGAGCTTGCAAACAGATAAGTTTCAATCAGCGCGTGGACATGGAGCTGTCAACAACACTCTACGCGTGTCTTCGACGAAAAAGTGAAAATGGCGCAAATTTTACTTTAACGATGGTTTAATAAACTTATTATTATCAAGAAGACTGTTTTCCATTCGCCTTAACTCTGGATCACGACATGTCATATATGTATATATATATATATATATACACATTCATATATATATATATACATACATACATATATGTATATATATATATACGTATATATATATACATACATATATACATACATATATATATATATATATACATATATATATATACATATATATATACATACACATATATATATATATATACATATATATATATACATACATACATATATATATATATATATATATACATATACATATGTGTGTGTCTATATCTATATATAATGATTTGCAAATATTTAAAATACAGCATCGCATGCAAATATAAAGCATGTGTAGAATATAATTCGGATTTTCTAAAATACGAACCTAAACATTACATCAATATTTTCAACTGATATGCTATTGCGATTACATAAAAAGGCTTTGCCGTTTATCCTTACGAATCTTTATCGTATTTGAGAAATAAACAGTAGTAGATCCAACTATTGCATTTTGTCACACTGTCATATTACTTCGGTCGTTGAACGATGCATTAGTAAATTTTTATAGCGCAAGAAAGGGCCTTGACTCCTCGTGACATCACTGCAGTACAATTTGTTGCATCAGAATGTGAAGACAGTCTCTCGATACGTATGGCGAAGTCATAGCCCGACATCCGAGAAGTTAACACATCTCTAGAGGACGTCATCATGGTGACACATTAGATTATGTCTGTCTTTACTATTCGCTAAGGATGGCTGCTTTATTAAGGCTTGTAACGCAGCACCCATTACTAACGATTCTTGTACCATTATACCGCCAACGTCGGAGGCATCAATTTATTCTACTAAGGCTGTAACGCGGCATCCATTACTAACGATTATTGTACCATTATACCGCCAACGTCGGATGCATCAATTTAACCTATGATAATGTTACTGGAAAAGTAAGTGAGAAAGAACAGTATTTTTGTCGTGTCAAGAATTTGAAAACTGTGCTCTATTCTTCATATAAGGAGAGAGCATCTTAAAGCCCCATCGAAGAAAGTCTTATAAGCATAACATACACACACATTTATATATACATAAATATATGTGTGTGTAAGTAGGTATGTATGTATGCATATGAAAAGCTAAAATTTTACACCTCACCAAAATGTAATCCAAAAGTAGTTTTAGGTAGTCTTGGCCAATTCTCCAATTTATTGGTAAAACAAATCACTTATTTTCCCTTTAAAATACCATTACAACATAGCAATCAATTATGACATCAGCGCGATAGCTGTATGCTTAGTTTTATTTAGCTCTCCTTCCAGAAGAAAGAATTTTCTCAAGCTGGGTCTTAGATAAACTCTAATATTTGATTTGACAAATTTACTTCTACCTCTAGATTGGGTTCCGCATGGTCGTTTGAAATAGCTGTCTATGACGTTGTCCATGCTCATTGCATGTAACATCATTTTGCTTGTAAATAAGTTTTACTGAATATTTAAATGATAAATTGGTTTAAACTGTAATTAATTGTTCCGTGACAGATTACGCATTGCATTATATATAGATATAAGATTTTCTACTGTCATCGAATTTTCAACTTGTATGATACTAAGCTTCCTCGAAAAAATAATTTCCACGTTTTATTTTTTAGATATAATAATAGGCATATTGTAAACAATAAAAAATGTATTACAAAAAATTAGAGCTACTGTTATCAGAATTATAACAAGCTTTAGCTAAAGAATACACGTACAGGCATATTTTATTTTTATATCCCTTTCTTCTGAATCATTTTAATGGACTTTATCGCGTTGAAATTAAAATCAAGAGTTTTATTCATTTGCACATATAGCGGAGGTTCTCAACCTTGTGTTTGGGGAACAATTTACATGCGTTAGAGGTAAATTGTAATAATGAAAATATTATATTTGAAAATCAAAGGAAAGTTTCAGTAATTTTGAAAGTCATGCTAGTGAGAAATTAGCAAAATTGGCTATACTGACCACGGTCTCACACTTATTATAATGTCTCTATTGTAGTACCTGTATGATTGTAAGTTGTCACAGCGCGCTGTCGTTGTAAAAGCAGACTGTTGTCATCCCAAGCTGCAACGTGTTGCATTTTTCGCTCTAATTTGATTTTTACAATAAATATATAATGTATTGTGTTAAAATATTTATTACAAAATACATGTTTTGTAAAGATATAATACTTTTAAAATGTACCCACCATTATTATTTGCAATTTCCAATGCTCCCACACTACAAAAATATTGAGAACTATTATGGTAAGCCAAACACTGTGATAAATCGAGATGTAATTTAGTGAATATGTGATTTATAGATATTTTCAAAGTCTTGCTCGCCTACTCAAGGGTGTAAAGCATTTAGGTGTGCAATCCTGAATGTTTACTCAGATCCTGAACTAGTTCATGGTATTGAGGATGAAAAAAGTAAAATCAACGATAAAATTAATAAATAAATAAAAAGCAGTTGTGTATAGTAAAAACATAAATAAATTAAATAGAGTGTTGAAGTTTAAAATTAGATTTCGGTGTTTTTAATATAACGTACTAATATAATTTAATGTAGTTAACACACTTAAGTCAGATCTTCAGACTGAAATATTATTTACCTGAATTAGTGCATGAACAGAATTGCAGTTATAAATAAATCAAATTATTCCTACCTCTAGCCGATTACATAAAGCTTAAAGTGGGGCGATACCCAACATATATCCTAATAAAAGGGCTGCTATTCTATTCTATGTGATGAAACTTAATTTTTGGTGAATATATTTTGGAGCCAATATCCCACGTCTCACAGGTTGGAAACCGATAACATTTTTTTTGGACCTAGATTAAATGTACACAAACCTTCTTAACACATTATGTGCGGGTACATGTCGCAGCAGTATTGTACCGGGAGGGGGCGTTTGCGCGTAAATTTAGTTATTCAGTTAAATCTCAATAGATCGAAAATTATTTAATTTCTTAACAAACTTTTCGTATTTATATTGAAATATATAAACAAATATATAAATATACGTATATAATATCATTTTCGCAAGGATAAATAAAAAGTTAATTTTAAATCTAAATTGATTTTTAATCAACCTTCCCGTTCTGTGGTTCCGCATCAACTGATGTAAAAACTAGTTTTTATTTGTCTAAATTTCTCAAGAATATATGTAGTAGACAAGAACATTCGGCTTCGTTTTCTTGTATATAGCGTTATTTTTGTACTTACAAACAAACCATGTTGTTACACTAACCCGTACTAGTACGTGACCCGCGCTCATGTATCAATCGTCAGAAAACGTATTAGTACGTGTCCCGCAATGTGTTAAGATATAAAATAAGAATACTGAGCACATAGGTAACAAGATAAATACACGCTTGTCAGAGATGTCAAATATTTTGAAAATGGGAATTAAAACACTATTAACATTCTCTTCACAAAACCAAAAATAAAAAATATATCAAAAAAATAGTGCGTTTTAGATTGAAAGAATTATTTCCTCATTTAAGAATTACTAGAGCTTGCTACTTCGACTAATAGCTGAGGGAAAAAATCCCTTCCATTGCTATTAACATTCAGAATACTTTCAGATCAAGTGACTAAATCGTAAACCCATATCTAAGAAAAGCTATTAAGGACTAACCAGAAAGACAAATGGATAATTGACATGATTTTTATCCCTCTAGCTCTAATTCAATTGTTTCGGTGCACATTGCTTCTGTTTCATTATCTGTTTTTGTTATGGCATTCAGATGTAAACTGCATAATTAGAACACAGAGACTAAATGTCTTTTGGTTTATTTTTTTATATTTCTCTATTCAAAGCTTATTTTATACACATTTGTATTGCGAAACTACGTGCTATGGGGAAAATATTGAAATAATAGTTGCGCTATAATGAAATTCCCTATACTCTTTTGGTACAGGAGATCTTATACCTTTTAAAGATGTCTTAGTTGAAAGAGTATTTGTTTACATAGACCATAAGTCTTCAAATACTTAACATACAAATATTTATGAGAAATTTAAGCGTTATAACAGTTAAGTGTTATAACTGTTATAAAATCGACAAATTAAATACTAATTTAATACAACTAAAAACACAGAAGAAATAATACGGGAAAATTCGAAAAAAGTTATGTTACGGTCTGCATTATAATAGGTATTAATCTACAGCATAAATTACACTGATCTGAAAACTAAATTCTATCAACAATACAGAAAAACTTTTGATATAAGAAGTTCGAAAAGCCTCAAAAATTATAAAAAATAGAAGTTGAATAAAATTATTAATTAGTTATTAAAAACAGTCTAACTATTTAATACTAAGAAATAATTTTATAGATAATACATATAGATAGATAGATAGATAGATAGATAGATAGATAGATAGATAGATACACACACACACAGCCAGGGCCTGATTATCACATGAGCACTTGGGGCACGTGCCCTGTGCACGAAAATTTAGTCGAGTGCTTGAAACACATATTAAGTGGGGAAAAATTGTAAACATACGCTACCATCTTTAAGTTTTAATAAATTATTGTACGAGGTAATTGTGTTTGTCATGAACTCTACTGTTTTCTATTTACTCTAATTATTTACCTGATAATTAATTTCTTCAACGAACCTGGTGTTCTTTTTATCCTATAGGTTATTGCATATTTATAAGACAGATTATTAGCAACGTACCTCTATAAATCATTAAATCATCTCATCAATTTAAATTATTTGTAATTCTATTATTATTTATTTTCTGTACCACAGAGCTTGTGATTATTACAATGTAAAAATAAAAAAGTGGGTCACTCTAGGTCTTTAAAAGTCCTTAATTTTTTAGCATGGTTAAACTGAGATAATATTGATTAGGTAAAATGAAAATTTGGTGTTTTTGATTTTGAATATTACTTTAGTGCTATTTTCTTAAATCTGTTTGCTAATTCAATGGTATAATTTTTATAGGACTGTTATTATGATAACTTATTTCTATAAATTTGCATGGGTGTGGAGGCACAAAAATTGGATTGTGCCCTGGGCACAAAAGTATCTTAGTCAGGCCCTGCACAAAGCAAAGAATTTAGGCTTATTTGGGTAGAATTTTTTTAATCTAATAGACCGCGATATAATAGGATATTTACTTTTTCAATATTAACCCATTCCGGTATGATTTAATAATGAAAAACTGTGCATGAAATAACCATTTAATTTTTATTTAAAAAACTTGTTTCATTTTACAATTCTTACATATTCTTAATTAAAATCCACTTTTTACATAGTGTTAAATAATATCAGAAACAGTAAAATTAAGAAAATATCAAAGCAAAACATTAATAAGGTATACAGATAATAGTCTTCAAGCTATGGTACTTTTCAAAACAAAGTGCAAAGGAATTCTTAATTGTTTACACCGCCAAGTAGTCTCACTTTTAATTGATTTTGTAACATACAAGGCTTTTTCTTAGTAGGTTTTCTTTTATTCTGATCATTAATTTGGCAATGACTTGTACCAAGAAATTCTAAGTAAACAATATGCAATAGTGACTTGTGACACAAAGTGATAGTGTTGCCAATTCAGTCTAGAAATTTTAAACTAAATTAATTAGGCTATTTAGAATTTTTTTAATCTAATGGACTGCATTGTGCGGTATGGAATGATAATTACTTCATTTTCAATTAATTGTTCTATATTTTTATTGTAATCAATTAAGAGATATAATTTCATAGTTTTATCTACAATAAAATATTTATCGGACAGCTCATAAATATTCATATAATTTTATCAAATATTTAGAAACTTATGATAGGTCAAAACAGACACTTTCTGTATGTACCGATTTCCTTTAGAAAGTGTGAGAATTCTCAACAGAAGGGATGAACTTTATCCATCAGCTATTACGCTAAAATAATAGAAGAAAGAAGATAGTCCATAGATAATACGCCGCGTTGGTTTATATGTGTGTGTAAATTTTGCATGTAACACTTTATTTCGCAACCATTCACAATAGGATATTTCCTAATTTATATTTCATTGTAAGTAAATGAGAATTCATGTTCACGAGGAAAATACATATGTGTAATCATTTATATAGTTGTTACTCTATTGTGAATTGTTTTTCCATTTTTTCTGAAACGCAATTTCTTTAATGTGATAAAAAGTTATTATTATAGTTAGTTGATTCTGAGACTTAACCATTTATATCTCAATGACCCCTATTTGATATTTCTTATTATAATATTGCTTTAAATATTTAAAAGAATGTGTAAAGATTTATAAAACATAAACATGAAAATTTATTGACGAAAAGATCTATTTTCTGGAACAAAAAACATATAATTCTTGAAAATATTTAAATTATATTGTACAAAATCTATCTTACATAAGGGATTAAAGACTACATTTAAAAAAAATCTACTCGTCTCTTGGAAATTCTATTTTAATTTAACAAATACAAGTTCATTTCAGTGATAATCATTATGCATCTGATGAAACTATGAATGAAACTTTCTTAAGAGAATTAAATTTAATGTGACCATTTTGGTAGGATTCTACGAATAAGTTGTGTCGATTACAGAATAAGTTGATAATTGTTTACAATTGAAAGGAAAAAATAATTTCTGAAGAAAGGAGAAATTTATATATTAGAGAAGAAAAAACTCTTGAAATTTTACTTCAATATGTAGTCATCCAAATTCATAAGTAAAAAATAGAAATTAATCTCCTCAGAATTGAAATGGAGCATCTTTCAATCAAAAACTTCTAATAGCAACAAAGAAAATAAAATTAGATATCTAGTAAATAAAAATTGGCTTGAGAGCAAAGAGAAGATGTTAATTCGTGCAAGAAATCGACGTAAACAGCATTTGTTGAATCATGCATCCAGTAATGCAGCATGAAGTAGTTGTTTGGAAAGATCAGAATAGCCATGCGTTGGATATTTGTTATCATGGTTTTCTAATCTAAAATTTAGACTGATTTCAGTCAGTCTAGACACATTAGTAGACTATTCAACATAAATTTTATGCTAAAAAGGTTCCTCGTATAAATTTTATTTTATATTTTATATAGTTACAGAAGGATGAATAACTTATTTGAGTTTCAGAATTAGAAATGGTACAGGTAAGTTAAATTAAGAAATCTTAAGAGTTATCGTTTTGAGTATTTCATGCAACATAAATATACATTTATGTGTGTGTTTCAGTAAATACTAAATATATATATATATATATATATATATACATATATATATATATATATATATATATATATATATATATATATATATATATATATATATATATATATATATATATATATATGTGTGTGTGTGTGTGTGTGTGTGTGTGTGTAAGGAAAAGTAAACTAAATCGGGAAAGTAATATAGGCATTTTGTATAAAACCCCTAAGACACCCCAAGAAAATTCTCAGGGGTTTTCAAATCTTAAGTCAAGGGTAAAAATTCCCTCGTACTTTTGCTTTCCCCTTTTTAACCCCTAACCTAAATTGACCACTGGGGCTACAGTTTACGCCCTCAAAGAAGGGGTCTAACCAATTATAATTCTACATTGCCCTAGCGGACAATTTAGGAAATTTCCAAACAAAAAGGAGATGCACGCTATCGCAGTCAGATTTTCCTAGAGATTTTCCCACAGATTTTGACTGAGATGTTGACCCAGGTGTTAAGGGCTTTTTACTTCATGCTAGCTAACCCCGCAGTATGTTCTACCCCTATAATGAAATGGTACCCGTCCTCCAACGATCTGTTAATAAAGGCCTTTAACTAAAACGGTGTCATTTTTATGGGCAATGACTGCAATCATCTATCGTGAAGTCCGTCTTATTACACACACACACACACACACACACACACATATATATATATATATATATATATATATATATATATATATATATATATATATATATATATATATATATATAGTTGTTTATAAATTAAATATAATACTCTTATTATATTGTATATTACAAAGTATGTGATGTAAATGTCATTCATGCTTAATAAAACAGATTAATTTACGAGACTAAAAAGGAAGTGATACCTCTTGTGGTTTCTGAAAGTGAGTTTTTTTTATTCCTTTCACTGAAGAAGAATATAGTCAAGCCTCGAAGCAGTGATCTGCTTTGTTAATTTGCATTTTTATAACTGCTGTCTAACGCTATGCTTATAGCTCTCTGTTCTATTTCCCCAATGTACTAAGTTTAGGAGCTGAATATTACTGCACATAATTAATATATTATTATTTATTTCTATATCCAGTTTTATTTTATTGTACATTGTCTTATACTTGATTTTTAAAATATTTGTAATTTGAAAATGTATACTATTATCTCCCTATTGTAACCTTAATTATAACTTGAGAGTTGTTCTACTTTCTTTGTTCGACCAGTGAATGACAAGCAAAGAGTGAGGCGATCAGAATTACTCATTTTAAATCAACAATACAACGTTCTAACTTAAATCAGAGTAGTACAATGTAGTTTGCTCGCTCATTATATATTCTCGTTTAGATTTATACGAGGGTGATACAATCTGTAATCGAAACTCCCTTTCATTGTCTTTTATATTGAAATCTGTTTCTTCAAACATGCGATTGTCACACTTATGAAACAATGAACACTTCGACTGCTAGTGAAAAAGCAAATACTCTGATTCTTACCTCGGAAGAATAGATCTTAATTAGATGAATCATAGAAAAGAATCTTGTTTTGCAGTTGCAAAGTTGCACCAGTCGGAGTGAATTATCACTCTGTAGCTTCTCGCAAAAATCCGCACGCAATTTGATTGGTATGCTCGATAAAAGCCCAGCGAGTTTCCTGACTAATCTTCAAAAGAAATATTTTGTAAGATAGAAATCTTCTGTAAAATCATATATTTATGCCTTCTATTTAGTATTCAGCTTTAATTTTTCTTACTCACGAAATGGTATTGTTTTAACTATTGTTTCATGGCTTTCAAATCTGAAATTCAGTGGAGCTTTAATTTAATAAATAAGCTACTTTTTTCCTTAATGGCAAATTGGTCTGGTTTTATTTGGATCTCTGAAGTTAACGTTTTACAACGCGAGGACTTGTTAAACCTGAACCAAAATGCACACACACACACTATATATATAATATATATATAAATATATATATTATATATATATATATATTTATTATTAATATGGGCGAAACTCATTTAAAATCACAACACAGTTTATTTCTGGTGAGATACATGAAATCCATACAACAAGCAAGCACTTTTACAACATCGTGCACCGAGACAATGTGATCCTGCACACACACACTTTTTAAGTATGGATTTCTCAGGTAAAAAGACTACGAATAATCCCTAAGCACAATTGATCACGTGATAAAAAATGCCCATGTTTAAAGAGAACGCGCTAACTATTGGCTAAAGTAACACAGACAGAGGCTGAATTACGTCTATAGAGTGTCTGGAGGGGAAAATCAGAATTACCGTTCAAAGCCCCAACGTAGTTTATGAACAAAAGTTATTAAATTAATATTAAAATATGTACATAAGGGATTTTAATATTACACATACACACATACATACATATATTATATATATATATATATATATATATATATATATATATAGATTTATATATATATATAAGATATATATATATAATACATATATATATATATATATATATATATATATATATATATATATACATACATACATACATACATACATATATATAAATATATATATACATATACATACATATATATATATAAATATATATATATATATATATATATACATATATATATAAATATATATATATATATATATATATATATATATATATATATATATATATATATATATATATATATATATATATATATATATATATATATATATATATATATATATATATATATATATATATACATATATATATATATATATATATATATATATATATATATATATATATATATATATATATATATATATATATATATATATATATATATATATATATATATATATATATATATATATATATATATATATATATATATATATATATATATATATATATATATACTATTATACGCACATTTTCAAGATTAAGAGAAATTGCAGATTTTTTCGAATTATAAAAAATAAGAATGTGTCAAGAAATAGACAGGTTTAAGTGAAGTAAAATAATTATTCTTTTGGGAAGCTTTCATTTGATCATGAAGAATATGTATAGTTTGACTGTCTTTAACACTAAAACATTTCATATTTGTGCTTAAGCTCTATCATTTTAAAGACCCCTTAATTTATTTTGCGGAATAAGCTCGAAGGTTGTCTGGGATAACAAGTAGAACAAGATCATATTTAATGATAATTAGTACATTTAAAATCTAAAACCTTTCATAATAGCAAACTTTTTTATCATAAAATGAAATATTCTGCTCCTTTTAGAATAATATTTTTCTAGTTGTTTAGTAATATTTTAAGTTACTTAGTTCTGTAATTTTAAGTAACATATTTTTTAAAATAACATACGAACTATTTACTGAATGAAAAAAAAAATGGAATTCCCTTACCCACAAAATAACTTTTGAATTAGGTATATTAATAGATAATTTTTTGTATCAGACATTAGCTATATAAATTTTTTTCATACTATAAACATAAAAATTTATAAAGTTTCATTCTACAAACCAAAAAAGTTATCTGATATTTTAAAATTAAAAAAAATAAATAAATCCCTTTTCATCATCCTATGAAATGAAGCATATTTCTCGTATTAATATAATTGATGTTCACAGAATAAAAAACGATAATTTGCTTCTATTTGATGAAAAAAATTGTTTCTAATATATAAATTTCAAAAGCTGTTTCCCCGGTAAGTAGATTTCTATTTTTTTCAGTTTGAATAAATATGTTTTGCATTTTTATAAATAAAGTCGTATACCAATGCTAAATATTTTTTTATGAAATTAAACCTTTATTAATGATCTAGGAAAGTTTTATCCTACAAAAATCATAGCTTTTTATTTTATGTTGAATCTAAAATAGGTTGTTATAAGGAAAAGTTTTCACCTCGAAAGGTACTCTGTCACTTAAATCCAACGTAAAAACAATAGAGTAGTGAAGAAGAATGGCAGAAAAGAAGGAGTAAAAGTGGAGAAAGTAAACATGAGGTCTTCCTGAAGACGAGAGGTGAATGTGAGATATTCTGCTAATAATCTAATTGCAGAGCGCGTTCTGGTTACTCCTTGCCGTTAGACAGACTGCTAAGATGAGTTACTCATCAACCTGGTCAGCATTAACCAGAAGTTACGAAACCCGAGGTTAACTTCTGCAGACAAGCCAAAGGGACACATTCCCAGAGAGGGCCACAACTCGACTTTCTTTTATGCTGCCTTCAGCAACCACCCCCTAATTAATTTTTTAAAAATAATTAATTCTTATTTAGTTTTTACGGCCTATGTTTCAGATTTTCTTTGGTTTTTCGCCCCTGAGTCACGGGGGTTCCGCAGGGTGCGACAAATTTCCGTCGCATTGACTCTTGAATGGTCGATCCGAATCCCAAGATTACGGCTGTCACCTCTCAAAATTTTATAATAATTTCCTTGCGGTTGCCATCTTGAAGTGCTATGAGCTATATTTAGAGAGCTTAATTAGCCTCTTTTAACCCGCGTGGTTTGCGCCCCCATCACTAATTCTGGCGTCAAGAGGCCTGATAGAGCATCCAGTAGTATCAAATTCGTTCCATGACCAGTACTCTGCTGCATGTGCCCGCTAGTGGAGCCTGCGGTGCTACGTGAGCGTTCCGGGTACTTCGAAAGGTGGCAGGTCAAGTGAGGTATCCCAATATTTGTGGTGTGCCCACCATCACCGGGAGAATCCAAGGTCTCATAGCTATATGGACCCGGTTCGGTGCTAGATTGCTATTACACAGAGAGGATACTGTAAAATTTAGACTTCAAGTAACGTACAACCAAGGTATTATTAAGACTTTATTGTTATTGTTAACAATCTGATCTTTAATTGTGCCTTATTGGGGGAATGGGGCAACTAAGAACGGTGACTTTGAAAAGTAAATGACGAGCTCAGTTTGGAAGATAACGGAGAAGCGACCAACGTTACAAACACTTGTTGAGTTGATTTGTTGAATGAGACTAACAAATGCTTACTACGATAGTTCTTAAAATTAATCTGTCAGTTTAAAATATATATATATATAACAGCTTTCTTCGTAACCATTTTTAAGTTTAAAAGTGTTGAATTTCTTGATGGTTATCAGATTTCGTTTATATTTATAACAGATACAATAGTCTGGAGCTTTTAACTTCAAAATTGCTTTCTTATAAATGAAATGTCTGTTATATGTTTACATGTTTCTTAATTAACATATTTATTGCATATTTCTCGAATGAAGTTTCCGTTTAAAAGTGAGTTTAGGGAAAAGTTCATGATAAGTACAGTTATGATTAGTTTTTCAGATTACTAATGTTTAAAATTATTGCTTTATACAAAATAAAACACTCAATCATCAGGAAAAGGTTGTGGAAATCAATATTAATTTCGAGGAAAATAAAAATAGCTTTCTGAATAAAGAAGCTTGTGAAGTTAAGTGATATCTACATTTACATAGCCTACACGTTCATGAAAATATATTTGCGTAATACAATGATCGATTATTGGAAAAATGTCTTGGAACCCATTTTTAATTCAGAAGAAAATCAATAATAGATTCTTAAATAAGTATGATTGTAAAGTAAAATTATATTCAAATTTACATAGAATTTATATTTCCCTAAAATAAAATGATCGATTACTGGAAAAAAGATATCGAATCCAGTTTTTATTCGTAAGAAAATAAATAATTATAACTTTCCGAATAAAGAGGAGTCTTTATATTGACATATATTAATACCCCGATAGAGTTATCCAGGCGGTTTTTGAACAAGTAGTGCGTTATCTTTTGGTACCAGAGTCGAGGTTTCCCATCCTGTTACTTCGAAGATGTTTGTATCGGCTCAGAACCGAATTTAAGCAATAGGTCTTAATCTACGGTGTCCACGAACTGCAAAACATTGTCTGTAGTGTTTCTTCTACAAAAACTATAGTGTTCGAAACCAGCTAAAAAATTTCCATTATATTAAACTGGATTAATATTACAATAATATTTATTAAAACTCAATTCTTATCTTCTACATGTTTATATAACCCACTAAAAATATTAAACAGATCCTTTCTTATTTTGAAAACTATTAAACCACACAGCATAAAATAACAGATTATATTTTATATTTCTAAAATTTGTTTTCTTCTACGTTAAGGAATAGGTATCAAATAACATAAACTATACAAAATTCATTTAAATTTTTTTGTATATTATAGTATGATAGTGGTTTTAAAATTTGATTTTCCCTTTCAAAATATGGGCATTGCAATTTCGATTATCATTTTACAATATTAAAGCTATGATGGTAGCTCAGTCGGCAAAGGTAATGGTCTCGTATCTGAAAGGTTGCGGGTTCCGAACCCGAGCCGACCTAAGATCCACCGTGTTCTTTAAAGGTGAATGGGGCACGTAAAATATGTTCGTGGTCACAATGTCCTCCATGTTCTCAATCAATACCTCGGGGGGTGGCAGGTCAAGCCTATGAGTCTTCGGCTTGGTCCCTGCTTCAAAATTACGAGGACCCACTTCAGCAAATTCGTTCTTTCACCTTAACCCCTACCGGTAAGATGACGAGTCTAGCTCGTCATTAGTTTTTCATTCCATACCGTACAATGACGAGCTACACTCGTCATGCGACTAAAGTTACTGATAAATATGATAATTAATTTAGTTTAAAATTTCTAGTGTACTGAATTTAGCAACACTTTTGTTACTTGTGGAAATCCCAGGTCACTATTACATATTGTTTATTTAAAGTTTCTTGGTACAAGTCACTGCCAAATTGATGAGTCAGAATAAAAGAAAACCTACTAAGAAATGACGTGTGTGTTACAAGAATCAAATTAGAAGTGAGACTCCCTGGCGATGTAAACAATTCAGAATTCCTTTACACTTTGTTTTGAAAAGTACCACTAGCTTGTAGACTATTACCTTAATTTTACCGTTTCTGATACTTAACACTATGTAAAAAGTGGATTTTAATTAATCTAGATTGCCCGAGATTTCTTGTATACCTATATTGCCCAAAAACAATCAAAATGACTGCATTGTGAAAAAATAACAAATATGTAAAGAAATTTGTTTAAAATTAATTTTTAATATTATATAATAAAGGAGGGCGGAAGTAACTACAATTATTCATAAACCCATTTATATGTTATAGAAAAAGTCACCAAATTCTAAGAAATTGTGTCATTATATTTCATAATTGTTTTTCTAATTTAAATTAAAAAACAGTCAAAATGACTGCTTTGGGCAATCTAGTGTTAAGAATATGTAAGAATTGTAAAATAAAACAAGTTTTTTAAATAAAAAATAAATGGTTACTTCACGCACAGTTTTTCATTATTAAATCGTACCGGAAGGGGTTAACCTATATTGGACAGCTGTCCTATAAACAAGACAGTAAATAAAATTCTATTAATAATAAAGTTATAAATATTTTCTCAGTGGATTTTATTTTAACATCTTTAAAATAGATACACTTTAGCATAATAAAAAAAAACCCCTGAGAAATCAAATTATATTTATTGTAAAATTTATTTTCAGCAACCCCTTAAAAATTGTCATTTTTTAATCCTTAATTTTATATTCATTATTATTATTCATTATATTCCTTATTATTATTTTTTCAAACAGTGTGGAGGTTACTTGTAGTATATAAACAGAGCTAATAATGTAGGTGAAAGTTTTGTACAAAAATATATTTTACACCTGTATTTCGTAAGTATAAAAAGGTTCCTAAAATTAGGACGACGTCCAATACCGATTATAAAATTTGGATATAAATTATGGATGTTAGCACCCTACAATGGATATCCTTTTTGTTTTATTATCCCTTATCAAAGATGACAGTTCAAGAACTGTAAGTTAAAACCAACAACAGTGTGCTTAAAATATAATGTTGGACTTTGCATTGACTATTTCCTCAAATTTCACCCATGAATCAGCCTAATGAAATGAAAGTAATATTTGTTGAATTTTAGTAGTGTATTGGACCGTTGTCCTATTTATAGAACAGCTAATTACTTACAAAATTAAAAATATTTTTTCAAAATGTTGGTTTTATATGCTTAGTTACACCATATTAATGATATGGATAAAGTTTTAATAACTTACAGAAATATTTAGTTGGTGTGGTACAATATGGGTTAACGGTGCTCATTAAAACGAAAGGCGCACCTCTTTGCCTTAAACAAGTAGTGTATGGCTCAATCGAACTTGGTTTGTCCAAGTAGCATTAGAAACAATACAACAACGCTATGATATGTTTTTTTTTCCAACAGGACCGTAAATTAACCCGGGACTTTCTGGTAAAAGACTGCTCGAAATTGTTATAAATGTGCATTGCATCAGCGGAATTTAAACTCCAGGACTCGTTAACGAAAAGTAGTGCTCTACCTTTTTAGCTATAGCCTAGAGGTAAAGTTTTAGTAGTTGAGTCAATAGAAAATATCTTTATCGAATAAATAGCGTTACTTTCAAAATATGAAATGCCTCTTATTATTCTATAATCAAATTGAAACAGTATTAAATGACCATTTCCTAAAGAAAGATAATTACGTTAACACAGACCTAACAAATCTCCTTAAGGTCTTACCACAAGACAAAATGTAACTGTTGGAAAAGAAATAGATCCAGTTTACGATGAAGAATACGCGGATTTCTCGTGTAATAGGGAAAAATTTTCAACCAATTATAAATATTTTATAACCCTCAAAACAAAGCCAAAATATAAATCGGTTGAAAAAACTTCACTATCCCACAAAATATCCTCGCATTCTCCATCGGAAAAAGGAATTATAAACTGAATCTGAGGCTCTTTCAACGCGTACAGGTTGATGTGTGATAAGGCTCTATATTTAAAACGTTTAACCGTAAATAAATTATAGCTTTATGGTTAAACGTTTATGGTTAAATGCATGCTTTTTCAACAACGGGTTCACGTGTGATAAGGCTCTTTATTTAAAACTTTTAATCATAAATGAGTCATAACTTTGTGAATAATCAAATGCATGGCATATATTTTTAAACTATAATTAACGTGCTCTTGAATTGATATCCATACTTCCATGTCTAATTATACATTTTTCACGCATGCGCTTTCATTCTTGTGTACCTAATTTAAATATCCCGATTTAACCTGAGTTCTCAGAGGATTTTTTTTTTATTATTAAGTTTTATTTTGATCAAGAAAAATTTCGTGATTTACGCATCATGTGCGTTGCGTAACAGGCAATAAGATATATATCATGCGTTGTGTGCAGCTGGTTCTTCAGAGTTATGTTACTATTTCCGAATATTTTCACACGAAATTACTTTTATTTATAGACAGGGAAATTTATTAAGGAATTCTAGAACTGAATAAAAGCCTTTGTATGCTAATAGGTTTTTAATTATTTTGAATACATTTCGATTTAGTTACTTGTAGCGGACGTGCAACGCTCGTCAAAATGCACGTCCTTTAAAGAGAATGTCTGAGTAATATTATAATTATGTGAACAGGATATACTTCGAAATTTGACATTATTGAAACCATACTAAATAAATATTTTAATAAATAATTCTTGACTGCCTTTAAACTTATCGTTGGTGCTTTGTGTGGTTATTAAAATTAATTTTGCACCTTCATCTATCAATTTTAGTATAATCACGTTACTAAGATTTAAATAATACATGTTTATTTATATATGTGTGTGTATGTGTGTGTAAATGTACATAGATATATGTATATATGCACACACACACACACACATATATATATGTATATATATATATTTATATATATATATATATATATATATATATATATATATATATATATATATATATATATATATATATATATATATATATATATATATATATATATATATATATATGTGTGTGTGTGTGTGTTGTGTGTGTGTGTGTGTGTCTGTGTATATATGTATATATGCGTGTGTGTGTTTTTGTTCATTCGCGAGATAAAGCATTCAAAAACTTAACCCTTTATGGCTCAACAAAACTGATTTGAACCTCATTTTCTCAACTGCTGAAGCATATTATATCATATCACGCTTGTAAAAAATTATAAAATATAAAATTTATTTGTAGAAGTGTGCATTTTATACGAAAATAAAAGATACTAATTACTTATAAATACTTTAAATTACTATGAATAAAAGTTATCTTTTCATAAAGAATTGAAAACTGCCGTTGTGAGAAATCAATATCCGGTTACACTAATTTTTTTAAGGAATTTTACTAATCTTTTGTATTTGATTAAGCAAAAAGGGAATATTAATACACTGCTGTTCAAAATTAAGAGCATTTTCAAATCTCGTTGATTATCTCCAGAATTAAGCTGCTGTATCTCAGTCGGGAAAGTCATCGAACTCATAACGGAAGGACTGTGGGTTCGAGGTCGAATCGGCCAAATACCGTCATGTTCACTAACAGCAGATGAGGTAAGTAATATAGATTTGGGGTCGTAATGTCCTTCAAGTTCAAATAATTCCTTTGGAGGTGGCAAGCCAAACCTGGTGATTTTTTCATTGGTCGCTGCTACCATATTACGCGGTCCCAGTTTGAGCAAGAGCAATGTTACTCGCATTTATAGCATTTCTAAACCACACGTGCTCTTCTGGGGATGCTATGCAGCTTCACAGCTGAAATCAAATACTTGTGCTTTTGATCACTGTATGATGCAAAGATAACTATCTATTCTTCCTGATGCATTGTGAAAAAAAATCTCCTGAACTACTGCACAGTTTTTTGGTAAATTTTGATTTGAACATAGATTCATATAATAGAAATAATAATAATAATAACCATTCAAAAATTATAATACACACATAGGATTGTGCGTAACACACATTAGAATCTCGAGATATAAAAAGTGGTTGCAGAATCGAACAAAAATGAGTTAATAGAAAGTAGGATCCTTTCTTACAACTATTTAGGCCTCCTACCGTGGTAATATTTCAGCACATTACACGGAAATCCCAGCTAAATCCGTTTGACCTCCGGATGGTATTAGGATAATTATCTATTCTTCATTATTGAGAAAAAAATCTCCATAACGACTGGCTAGATTTTGAGCAAATTTCTGTTAAATAATCAGCCAAAAATCAGTTAATAGAGAATATGATCCTGTCATGCAGACGTACAGGCCTCGCATCGTGATTTGACAGTATCCAAGCACATTTTATGGAAACTCCGTCAAAATCTGTCCTTGAAAAATTTCTTACATTGATTGTTATTAATACTTGTTCCATTAAGTTATTTGCACATCTTTACTTTATTGAACTGGAAATGTATGCATATATCTACTTTAAACTCAAAAAAATTTCACTGGACATACTGTCGACATCCACAATGTTATGTGAATGGATGTCCTACGGATTTTGCGTGCTGGTAGGTAATGTTTCGGAAAGTTCATGTCTCCTGCTGCAGGTACATGAACTATGATACTTAAACTGATCAAAATCATCACAAAATCCACCAGAATGATCAAGAAAATTACATGAAAACCTCGTCTAAATTCTATCGGTATAGATTCTTTTGCTTATGACTACTAAATGACTATTAAATCCTTTAAGAACTCTCCATATATATTCATTTTATCCAACTGATGTTGCATGTAAATATTTATGCTAGGAGAGATTTAGACCTCCTTCACGCTTGAACTGTAATAGTTAACGCAATCAGTGTCGTCACAAAACCAACCGGAATGTTCCAGCAAGTATGAAAGCCCGTGTAAATCCGCTCATGAGAAATTTCTCTGCCACCAATAATGCCTAGTGCGATTAGAGAGGTCGCAAAATGAACCAGAATGTTCAAGCAGATTACAGATAAAAATCCTCTTTAAATCCATTCGGCTTTTCTCTCTTAAGATGCATCACATAAAAACTTTGAGTTCTATAGCTGCATATATATATATATATATATATATATATATATATATATATATATATATATATATATATATATATATATATATATATATGTATATATATACATATATATATATATATGTATATATATATGTATATATATACATATATATGTATATATATATATATATATATATATATATATATATATATATATATATATATATATATATATATATATATATATATACATATATATGCATATATATGTCAATATATTTATATTTATGTATATATGAATATGTATGTAGTATGTGTCGAACAGTTTGATCTAATCTTTGTGTACACAGTGTATGCAAAATATCTTGGATTGCATTTAGAGACCTAATTTTATTTAATTTAAGTATTTAAAGCGTAATTATTTAAAACACATTTCCTAGCCTGTTGTAGATTTTTGGTTTGAGTAAATATGGAATTAGAAGGATCAAAGAATATATTGTTATAGATGGGTTTTATGTAAATGTTCGTTTATATTATGGTATTGAGAATAAATAACAGACTCAATGAAATTTAGTTTTTACTTATTGAATGTATAACATGGTTTCTTGGACTTTTCTTTTTCTCTTTTTGGCGTGACAAAAATGGTGAAGATAATTAATAGACTTCTGCTTCGTTCAGGAATACTACAATACTATGTTGATTAGCTATCATTCATTTCTTGTTGGACGAAATTAAAAGTCCCATGGCCCGACACTTCTCTGTCTCTGGTGAAATTTGAGAACGAAACTCTATCGAGTATTTTTGGATTAAAAAATCTTTACAATAATTTAAAATAATGAAATATAGTACAAAATTAAATACCACACAAAAAAGCAGTAGCAATTTTGAATAGGTTTATCATTATTTTTTAAAATTATGTTAGTCTATTATGGTAACTTCAACATTTTTTTCCTTCCGTTTAAATATATTTGACCTGACCGGAACTGAATGTTTGATTTTTTTTTCATATCTGTTCAAAGGATCTGTAACAGTTTAACTATCAAGTATTTTTAGTAAAGTTTACAGTAGCATAAAACCTTTAATGGTTTTTAAAAGCTAAAACTATCAACATAAAATTTTATACTTTAAGAAACAATGGTGAACACTTATGTTCTTCAGTATCTACAAACTCTCAGCTGTTTGTGCTACCAGCTCAGTAAATATTACTTAAGTTTCAAAGTATAGACTAGCTTTCGTCTTTCTGAAAGGGTCACAGAAACAGAACTTAAAAAACGATATATTTAAGAATATCTCTACTAAAACATTGATTCTAATTTTACAGTCACTTCTATAACCACCCGCAGCTACTGTTCGTTACAAGTGTCACTGCAAGTGCAACAGCTGCGAAAAGAATACGAATTGAAAAAAAAATTATGCACCTGACGTACCTAATCTCACAAATCTCTTTTGGTTTCCGGAGTTCTTTTCATAACTGAAAGCCAATTCCATGAACTTAGATCAAGGACAAAAATCTTGATTATCTGGATGTAATTCTTGTCGAGATACTTTCATTTTTATAACCTGAAGTTATTTATTCTTTGAACATTCTTGTCAGAATACTAGAAATATAAATATTTCCCAGCAGGTAAACTCGAAAGAAGTGATTGCAATCGTTTCAGCTTTACATTTGTGAAGCTATTTTTTGGCAGTTGCGCATGAAGTATCAAACCAACGCATACTTTTAACGCGAGAGTTCTTTTCGACACTATTTGTTTCTCGCCTTCTTAGTGTAAATGTGACGTTGTGCTTCACTGCATTCGACATATAATTAACCGTACGAGGCACTTAATGTCTCTATTATAGACATTGTACCATTTATACTTGAACATTCATTTCTAACTGAGGTGCCACAGAAACACTCCACAAGTATTAGCTTTAGACTTAAGTTGATTACCAGCATATAGCTGCGTACCCATGTTTTCAAAAATATCAAAGAAAGCGTCATAACACTGAAATTTTCTTTCATCTACTTCAATACTACTATTATTTATTAAATTCATACAGGGAAGATATTGAAATATTTCTAATGTTACACCTGCGAATAAAAAGGCTTTTGTTGATTTATATACAAATGTTTATATACAAACATAAAAGCAATGTCAATATACTAGAAATTGTTAAATCTTCATTTTTGTTATTGAAAATTATCCTGTAAATGGTAAATATGAATAATTTTTTAATAATATTTTGAAACACTGCATTATCTGTTGAGTTTTATACACTTCGTGTTGTTAAATTTTTATATATTGATTAATATAATATAAAACTAACTGTACAAGGAACCTGGTGCCTTTATATACGTTTGTATTATTTGTACTTGAACATTAATCTAAATTGGGGCGTTACCACAACCCTTCAAAAGCATTTACTTTAGTCTGAATTTATTAACAACATAAAGGTGCGTACTAATTCTGTTAAGAACGTTAAAAAAAAGCACTATAGCACTGAAATTATTTTCAATTTGTCTTCAATTTGATACTACTTTCAGTTATTATCAGGGGTAGAGGGAAGAAATTCAAAATATGGCTTTCTTTTATTGTCATTTCTTTTATTCGTTATTATGGCTGTATAGCTTCGGCCAGGTCAGAATAGAAATTCATCTTATAGTCCATATTGAAAAGTACTAAGCAAGTAATAAATATAAATAACATTTGAATTTTTTTCCAATCATGGCATTTATTGAGTATTGTAAACTTCATATTAACTCTTTAAAATATTTTCTAGCATACATATTTGATTAGAAATGGCCAACTTTAAAATCTAAATGCCCTGTATTATACACAATAATATAAACGTAGAAGAATGTTTTTCAGTATAAAGCATTAAAATAGCAATTCATGAGCTTCTGTTAACATTTCTTTCGATACAGATGATGTCATGTTACCAAGAAAATTATTTCACATTTATTCAGGTTACAGAAAACATTAATGTTTTAAACAGGTGTCATGAATCGGAAAACCTATTTAAGAGCGCATATAAGAAACTTCTGCTGTAGTATTTACTTAAATTTATTACTTGGAAAATTTTATTTATTCTTGTTGAGGTGATGTTTATTATAAGTTTAGATATGTTTAACTAG
>CM063502.1:116685696-116708196 GCA_032207245.1 Pardosa pseudoannulata | reverse complement strand
TAACTTGAAGCATAATTAAATCAATAACATAAAAATATTTTAAATCAGATTTTTTTTATTAAATTTTTTTATAAGTTTTGCTAATATTTCTTGTTTATTTGCTACTTTTTCTTGTATATATATATATATATATACATATATATATATATATAAATATATATATATATATATATATATATATATATATATATGTGTGTGTGTGTGTGTGTGTGTGTGTTTAATATATCAAAATTATTTAACTTTAATATTTCCTTAAAAAGTCCTCTTCCCCATTATAATTCCTTAAAATCTTTTTCCCAGACTCTAAATGTCTTAATCACAGGAGCGTCCTCGAATTAAAATTCTTTTGATACATTTTCCAAAGCTTTCTGTCCTATAGATGTAAATTTTCTGTCTATTTAACACGTTTTCCAGCTGTCGCCGGCAAATAGCTCCGCGATTTTCCTGATCTTAACACTTAAATTCGCTGAGTAAGTTTCTTGTCCCTTGGGAAAATTTTTTCTGTCTTCGCTCTTGGGTGCACCTCTGTTCGAGCAGAGTGATTTTTGTGTCTTTCTCTTGTCTGTCGTTGATTAGTAAAGATGTCCATTTTAGCAGCTCTAAAATAAAGATTTAATTAGACTTGTGCCGGTGTCCTTCAATGTGGCGAGACTTAATCGATCGTTATTACTGCTAGCTGATTAGGCCTCTCCTTTCCCAGAAAGACCGGGCAAGTAAAAATAATAGGGGCTAGATAATTAGTGTGAAATGGAGTGATTTTAATCTAGTCTATCATGCAATGCGTTTTAAAATAAAAGGCTGAATCTCTTTTATATATGCACACACACACACACACACACACACACACACACACACACACACATATATATATATATATATATATATATATATATATATATATATATATATATATATATAAATGATGATTTATAATTTGTGTTCATAATCTATATTTATTTGGGTTTTGTCAGTATGCATGTTTTTATTTATTTCCCAATATTGTTAACAATAGCGCTTGGTATCAAGAACGATGTACTGAGAAACAAGAGTTAGAAATTCCCCAAAATTTATTCCTCGTTTATAAACCAGTTGTCATTGAAATAGACATTGACATCATTTATAACAAAATATTTAAGGGTACAATGTACTTTACAAAGCGGTTTTGTACATTATTAACTTTGTACACATATAACTTGAAGCATAATTAAATCAATAACATAAAAATATTTAAATCAGATTTTTTTTATTAAATTTTTTTATAAGTTTTGCTAATATTTCTTGTTTATTTGCTACTTTTTCTTGTATATATATATATATATATATATATATATATATATATATATATGTGTGTGTGTGTGTGTGTGTGTGTGTGTGTGGGTAATATATCAAAATTATTTAACTTTAATATTTCCTTAAAAAGTCCTCTTCCCCATTATAATTCCTTAAAATCTTTTTCCCAGCCTCTAAATGTCTTAATCAAAGGAGCGTCCTCGACTTAAAATTCTTTTGATACATTTTCCAAAGCTTTCTGTCCTATAGATGTAAATTTTCTGTCTATTTAACACGTTTTCCAGCTGTCGCCGGCAAATAGCTCCGCGATTTTCCTGATCTTAACACTTAAATTCGCTGAGTAAGTTTCTTGTCCCTTGGGAAAATTTTTTCTGTCTTCGCTCTTGGGTGCACCTCTGTTCGAGCAGAGTGATTTTTGTGTCTTTCTCTTGTCTGTCGTTGATTAGTAAAGATGTCCATTTTAGCAGCTCTAAAATAAAGATTTAATTAGACTTGTGCCGGTGTCCTTCAATGTGGCGAGACTTAATCGATCGTTATTACTGCTAGCTGATTAGGCTTCTTCTTGCCCAGTAGACCGGGCAAGTAAAAATAATAGGGGCTAGATAATTATTGTGACAGGAGGAAATAATTTTTGCATATATATATATATATATATATATATATATATATATATATATATATATATATATATATATATATATGTATATATATATATATATATATATGTAATGAGACTGACTTCTCGATGGGGGGTTGCAGTCATGGCCATAAAAATGATACCGTTGCAGCTAAAGACCTTTATTAGGATAACTTTAAAGGACGGGTTCCCACTTCATCATAGGGACAAACTGAATGGTCAGCTAGCATGAAGTTCTATGTACAAGACAAGTAACACCTGGGTCAACATCTGTGGGAAAAAATCTCTAGAAAAATCTGTCTCCGCTAGCGTGTATCTCCTTTTTATTTGGAAATTTCCTAAATTGTCCGCTAGGGCCATGTAGGTTTATAATTGGCCAGGCCCCTTCTCTGAGGGCGTAACCTGTAGCCCCAGTGGTCAATTTAGGTTAGGGGTTAAAAAGGGGAATGGAAAATGACGCGGGAATTTTTACCCTTGATTTAAGTTTTGAAAACCCCTGAGAATTTTCCTTACATATATATATATATATATATATATATATATATATATATATATATATATATATATATATATATATATATATATATATATATATACATATGTGTGTGTCTTTTTATTTAAATAGCTACTTTGAACACATTTGAGCATTAATTTGTTAGTTGAATGATAAATTTAGAGAAAATTTGCTGTGGCTGTATATCAAGTTTTGATGAACATTTCTCATTTTTCTAAATCTAAATTGAGTTTTAACCCCTTCCGGTAAAATGACGAGTCTAGCTCGTCATTGGTTTTTCATTCCATACTGCACAATGACGAGCTACACTCGTCATGCGACTAAAGTTAATGTTAAATATGATAATTAATTTAGTTTATAATTTCTAGTATACTGAATTTAGCAAGACTTTTGTTACTTGTGGAAATACCAGGTCACTATTACATATTGTTTATTTAGAATTTCTTGGTACAAGTCACTGCCAAATTGATGAGTCAGAATAAAAGAAAACCTACTAAGAAATGCCGTGTGTGTTACAAGAATCAAATTAGAAGTGAGACTCCCTAGCGGTGTAAACAATTCAGTATTCCTTTGCACTTTGTTTTGAAAAGTACCACTATCTTGAAGACTATTATCTGTATACCTTATTAATGTTTTGCTTTGATATTTTCTTAATTATACCTTTTCTGATATTATTTAACACTGTGTAAAAAGTGGATTTTAATTAGAAATATGTAAGAATTGTAAAATGAAACAAGTTTTTTAAATAAAAAATAAATGGTTACTTCACGCACAGTTTTTCATTATTAAATCGTACCGGAAGGGGTTAATAAACTAAACGAAGTCAAAACATAATTTTAATATACAATAGGAATGTTTGATAACAATTTTTCAGGATTCTATGAAATATTAAAACGCCGGGAGTTTAAAATTTAACAAAATAATTCAAGAAAAAATTATTCATTTATTTATACTTCAGTCCAGAATTTTATAGTATAATAACTCACACAAACGCTTTGTAACAGCAACCATCCAATCAATGTTTAATAATGCTATTTCTGTTTGTGGAGCAACAATCAGTATCAGGTGTATTCCTTTTTATTAAATCCTTAATGCATATTGAAGTGATACCTCTGAATTAATTTACTTTCTGCATTAATAAAAATTTGCCTGAAGATACTTCCAGGCTTCTGATTTCTCACGACAGCTTCTACTAGTCCCTACACTATAATATTCTAATTACGTCTAGGTAGGGAAAATCTCACTCATTTAATTCATCCGTGAACAAGATATTGTTTCAATGCATATGATTGCTATGCTCTGGATCATCTCAAATGAATATGGAGATGCATAAAAATAAAGATAATTTGTGGCTGATCTCCTTTCTTTTCTGAAAAGTATGTAATAATGGATATTTCATTTTCTCAACTATAAAAAGATTTTCTCTCAACTGCAAAATTTTAATAGGACTTAGAATAGTCCAATTACTTTATAATTTGCATTTGAAAGAGGTTTGAATTTTTGGAGCGCTTTTGTTTATTTATTTACTTGATGCACAAGAAGTAATGAGGCCAGAACATACTGCTTAAACGGTCTCAGGATTATTAACCCCTTCCGGTAAAATGACGAGTCTAGCTCGTCATTAGTTTTTCATTCCATACCGCACAATGACGAGCTACACTCGTCATGCGATTAAAGTTACTGTTAAATATGATAATTTAGTTTAAAATTTCTAGTGTACTGAATTTGGCAACACTTTTATCACTTGTGAAAATCACAAGTCACTATTGCATATAGTTTACTTAGAATTTCTTGGTACAAGTCATTGCCAAATTAATGAGTCAGAATAAAAGAAAACCTACTAAGAAATGCCGTGTGTGTTACAAGAATCAAATTAAAAGTGAGACTACTTGGCGGTGTAAACAATTAAGAATTCCTTTGCACTTTGTTTTGAAAAGTACCACTAGCTTGAAGACTATTATCTGTATACCTTATTAATGTTTTGCTTTGATATTTTCTTAATTTTACTGTTTCTGATATTATTTAACACTGTGTAAAAAGTGGATTTTAATTAAGAATATGTAAGAATTGTAAAATGAAACAAGTTTTTTAAATAAAAATTAAATGGTTATTTCATGCACAGTTTTTCATTATTAAATCATACCGGAAGGGGTTAATGAGACGAAAAATGAACTGAAAAGAATTTTTTTCAGTATTGTTTAAAAAATCCTTAAGACTAATTTTTAAATGGTATTGTTTGCCGCATGTACAGTGTGAGTCTAAATTGTTTTAACAAAATAATAGAGGAGTTGATAATATTCCTCCAGACGAGAATAATTACCGTTGAATATACGGTCGCATTCCACTCTAAGAGGCAGAAAAGTGTAAAATTAGAATTCTAACATGAAACAACTTTGGAAAAATGAATGAACAATAACTCACAAATGCTCAAAGTGCTGATTACGCTTATTATTACGCAGTTCACACCGGCGAATGAAGCCGAACGCTGGCCGATTGGTTAGGGTGCTAATCATCGGTACCGGAGTTCGTGGGTTCGAATCCTACTATGGCATCGACGTTCGTAGCCGTTCGGAAATCGGCTTTAAGCAGTAGGTCCCGGTCTCATTATCCATCGTGTGCAAAACAGTAGACCGTAGCGCTCCAAACCAAACCGGAGAATGAATGTTTCAGAGGTCTGTTCAAAATAATACTTTAAAGTGTCGATATTGTGCATTTTAAAAGTAAAACGTTTGATTCGAATTGCTTTACACATTACCTTCTAAGAGCAAGTATGCTGATGCTTCAAAGTGGATATTCGTATACGGCAGGGGTGGCTAACCTGCGGCTCGCGAGCCACATGCGGCTCTTTGAAGGGTTCTTTGTGGCTCTCGATAAATGTACTCGAGTTCCCTTTTCAATTTTGTGTTATTATAGTTTAAAAGATTATTACAACTGATGGAGCTCTGACAATGATGGGTAAAAAAAAAATCGGTCTTATTGGGCTTTTAAGAGATGATTCTCAAATTCCATAATTCATACCGATTTAAGGCATAATTCACCGAGAACATCTCGTTACAAAATATTTAAAATATTCTGATGTTATGAAAACAGTGTAACACATTGTATATTACATTCGCACCAAAGTAAAAAATCATCGACAATTTAAAAATTTCCTTGAAAGATTAAAGGACGAAGAACTTCCAAATGACATTCAATAAATATAATTTCTGTAAAAAAAAATTTTTTCAATACCTCTTTTGCAGACCTTTTAAACACGTATTCAATTGCAGCTCACGAAAAATTTCAAATTTTGGAAAATGGCTTGGACTGTTAAGGAGCTTGGACATCCCTGGTATATGGTATATGCCTGATAATCTTGCTCTGGAGATGGGCTCCGTAGGCAGGTACATAATGACTTCAGAGACGATGACTTGTTAATACTCCATGCGTTTCGACAATATTTTCTACCTCTCAATGTGGAATGTGAGCCTATATTCCAGGCTAAGTATTGCTCGTCTGAATGTGAACTATCAGCCCTCATATTTTGTAAAATCAATTGAGACTCACTTTTATAAAAAGTAATCTAATTTTTATTACGCATGTCGAGTGATAACAAACAGAAAAAAACTTTTAAAATTAATAATTTGACAACGAATAAAAATTAAAATATATGCTTTGCTCCAATTGACTGGAAATGAAGCAGAGATTTTTGTGACAAGAGAGCTTGATTAGTTCATTTAGCGATAGAAAGTAGACGTTACAGTTCTTTTTTGACTAACAAATAATTTACAAGTTCAAATTTGCCTAATTACTTTACATATAGTCAATACGTTTTCCATTATTCAGCAGTACAGCTGTGAAACGAGGCATTACACCGTTCACAGCATTTAGCAACATTGCTCTCGGTATGGCAGACGCATGTTGTTTAGGGATGTCTGTTCACACCACAGAACCTGTAGCTGAAAAATTCACAATCCTTTTGGTCAATAGTCCTTTACCATCTTACATATCGTACATGTCGAGATATGTCTCCATCATGCTACACTGTTACTTCATTCCTTTTTAAAGTTCAGTTAACATACTGTTCTTCTCTATGAACAGCATTTTTAAATGTCATTTACAACTTTGACTACCCTTATCTCATACAGATGCTTTTTCACAGTATACTGCTTTGCATAACCCGATGGTAGAAATCTAGGGACAAAAAAATACTCAAAACATCTTTTCCGTTTGTTTAAAAGGGACCAAAAGGCAATACCCAACTTTTTCAACCATCGCCCGACCAACCATTTAACATTACTTTTGCCTCTCAATTGAAAGAGAGTTGTGTATTTTTTATTACATTTAATAGTTTAACTTCCTCGTAACAAGGAAAAAAATTATGACATTTGAAGAATTTTTGTTAACTTATGTCTTTTAACAGAAACTATAATTTCCCGAAAAAGAAAGACTTCAAAGAGATGTGACAGATTATTTACTGAACCAGCATCTATTTGAAATATTTTAATTGTTATAATTTATATTACAGATGAATATCAACATGCAATATTACATGCAATATATGCAATTCTTAATATTGCACAATATTACGAATGTAGCATAAAACGCAAAGACAACGTATGTAAGGCACAAATAGAGAGAAAAAGAATGCAGGCAGCTGTTTCACTGCTGTTTGAGTACTTTATCCCTCTATTTGTGCCTTACTTACATTGGCTTTACCTTTTCTTCTACGTTCCGGCACAAAGCTTTTACCTCCTCATATACAACACCAACAATAACTAATAACTACAGGAATTACGATAATTATATACGAATATACGAATCTTACGATATGTAAGATGGTAAAGGACTATTGACCAAATGGATTGTGAATTTTTCAGCTACAGGTTCTGTGGTGTGAACAGACATCCCTAAACAACATGCGTCTGCCATACCGAGAGCAATGTTGCTAAATGCTGTGAACGGTGTAATGCCTCGTTTCACAGCTGTACTGCTGAATAATGGAAAACGTATTGACTATATGTAAGGTAATTAGGCAAATTTGAACTTGTAAATTATCTGTTAGTCAAAAAAGAACCGTAACGTCTCCTTTCTATCGCTAAATGAACTAATCAAGCTCTCTTGTCACAAAAATCTCTGCTTCATTTCCAGTCAATTGGAGCAAAGCATATATTTTAATTTTTATTCGTTCTCAAATTATTAATTTTAAAAGTTTTTTTCTGTTTGTTATCACTCGACATGCGTAATAAAAATTAAATTATAAATTAATTAATATTATTTAATAATTGTAGTAATATTATTTAATAAATTATAATATTGATTTAACATTCAATATTATATAATAATAATAATAATAAAAATAACAATAATTACTACTACTACTGTTACTATTATAGTATTTTTAACGTAATTAAAAATGCGTTAAAGACCCTTTTAAATTTTAACTTTGAACTTACAGAATGGAAAATTATTTCTCATGGATCCAGCCGAAAAGGGGAAATAGAGACACTTTATGTTCAAAGTTTCTTTCTTCCTATTTTAATGCCCATTGAACTTGTAAAAAACTTATTCTTATACAAAAAAAGAGTTTATCTGCCAACGAAATCTGCAGGTTAGATTACATCGGAAAGACAAATAACGTAGAAAACAATTTCGAAGATTCAAATGTCTGACCTCAAAGTTCAAGACTAAAGTTTGTGGTTCACCGGTTTGAGATAAGGGTCTTGAAATATTCAGAAACTTCTGTTGACTTTAAGATTTCATCTCGCTTTCGCAGTATGTGCCGAAAAGCACATAATCAGATCTAGCGCAGGATGAGTGCTAACGATAGCTCTTTTATGATGCACTACAATTAATTTTTTTTAACTTTTCTTATTTTAATCTTTCTATATACTGTGTTATAAATCCAAATTATCAAGGGAAAAGTCACCTGTAAAAGTTTACAATTTCCTACAAGCAATAAGAAAATTTTACACCATGATTATTATAAACTCGTTATCAGAAATTTTTTTTCTTAACGGTAATCCACAAATATAACTATTGTACCTAATTTTATATGAAAATTATGTCTCAGAAAAGAAATACTTGAAAAAAAATAATAACTTTTTTTAGCAGGGAAATGTTTAAAAGTAAAGAATTCTTAATGGCGAATTTTAGCATTACGAGCGTTATGATAAAACTGAGACTATAGATAGAACATCTTAGATGGGTTTCACTGTATATATACATAATCACTATGTTATATATATATATATATATATATATATATATATATATATATATATATATATATATATATATATATACAATATATGTAATAAGACGGACTTCACGATGGGTGGTTGCAGTCATGGCCCATAAAAATGACACCGTTTTAGTTAAAGACGTTTATTAACAGAACGTTGGAGGACGGGTTCCCACTTCATTATAGAGACAGGACAAACTGAGTTAGTAACTTATTAGTAACTTGAGTAGACTTATAAGTAAAAGGCCCTTAACACCTGGGTCAACATCTCAGTCAAAATCTGTGGGAAAATCTCTAGGAAAATCTGCCTCCGATAGCGTGCATCTCCTTTTTGTTTGGAAATTTTCTAAATTGTCCGCTAGGGCAATGTAGAATTATAATTGGTTAGACCCCTTCTCTGAGGGCATAAACTGTAGCCCCAGTGGTCAATTTAGGTTAGGGGTTAAAAAGGGGAAAGCAAAAGGACGCGGGAATTTTTGCCCTTGACTTAAGATTTGAAAACCCCTGAGAATTTTCTTGGGATGTCTTACGGTTTTTATACAAAATGCCTACATTAGTTTCCCGATCTAGTTTACTTTTCCTTACATATATGTCAAGGCACAGCAACAGCAGAACACTACTCTCCATGGACTAGACGACTAGACTTTTACAAACTGTGAATGGCAACGCGAAGAAGCGCGCGCCACAGACAGATACTAAGACAGAGCGTGTGTGTGCAGAAGAGTGAGAGTACAACGTGGATCGATTTATGATAATTTTAATCAAAACGAATTAATGTCTATTTTATGTTTAATTGTTTAATTGTTTATACTTTTGTGCTTTGAAATTAAATGCTCCTGTGAGCAATGTTGCTAAATGCTGTGAACGGTGTAATGCCTCGTTTCACAGCTGTACTGCTGAATAATGGAAAACGTATTGACTATATGTAAGGTAATTAGGCAAATTTGAACTTGTAAATTATCTGTTAGTCAAAAAAGAACCGTAACGTCTCCTTTCTATCGCTAAATGAACTAATCAAGCTCTCTTGTCACAAAAATCTCTGCTTCATTTCCAGTCAATTGGAGCAAAGCATATATTTTAATTTTTATTCGTTCTCAAATTATTAATTTTAAAAGTTTTTTTCTGTTTGTTATCACTCGACATGCGTAATAAAAATTAAATTATAAATTAATTAATATTATTTAATAATTGTAGTAATATTATTTAATAAATTATAATATTGATTTAACATTCAATATTATATAATAATAATAATAATAACAATAATTACTACTACTACTGTTACTATTATAGTATTTTTAACGTAATTAAAAATGCGTTAAAGACCCTTTTAAATTTTAACTTTGAACTTACAGAATGGAAAATTATTTCTCATGGATCCAGCCGAAAAGGGGAAATAGAGACACTTTATGTTCAAAGTTTCTTTCTTCCTATTTTAATGCCCATTGAACTTGTAAAAAACTTATTCTTATACAAAAAAAGAGTTTATCTGCCAACGAAATCTGCAGGTTAGATTACATCGGAAAGACAAATAACGTAGAAAACAATTTCGAAGATTCAAATGTCTGACCTCAAAGTTCAAGACTAAAGTTTGTGGTTCACCGGTTTGAGATAAGGGTCTTGAAATATTCAGAAACTTCTGTTGACTTTAAGATTTCATCTCGCTTTCGCAGTATGTGCCGAAAAGCACATAATCAGATCTAGCGCAGGATGAGTGCTAACGATAGCTCTTTTATGATGCACTGCAATTAATTTTTTTTAACTTTTCTTATTTTAATCTTTCTATATACTGTGTATAAATCCAAATTATCAAGGGAAAAGTCACCTGTAAAAGTTTACAATTTCCTACAAGCAATAAAGAAAATTTTTACACCATGATTATTATAAACTCGTTATCAGAAATTTTTTTCTTAACGGTAATCCACAAATATAACTATTGTACCTAATTTTATATGAAAATTATGTCTCAGAAAAGAAATACTTGAAAAAAAATAATAATTTTTTTTAGCAGGGAAATGTTTAAAAGTAAAGAATTCTTAATAGCGAATTTTAGCATTACGAGCGTTATGATAAAACTGAGACTATAGATAGAACATCTTAGATGGGTTTCACTGTATATATACATAATCACTATGTTATATATATATATATATATATATATATATATATATATATATATATATATATATATATATATATATATATATATATATATATGTAATAAGACGGACTTCACGATGGGTGGTTGCAGTCATGGCCCATAAAAATGACACCATTTTAGTTAAAGACGTTTATTAACAGAACGTTGGAGGACGGGTTCCCACTTCATTATAGGGACAGGACAAACTGAGTTAGTAACTTATTAGTAACTTGAGTAGACTTATAAGTAAAAGGCCCTTAACACCTGGGTCAACATCTCAGTCAAAATCTGTGGGAAAATCTCTAGGAAAATCTGCCTCCGATAGCGTGCATCTCCTTTTTGTTTGGAAATTTTCTAAATTGTTCGCTAGGGAAATGTAGAATTATAATTGGTTAGACCCCTTCTCTGAGGGCATAAACTGTGTGGTCAATTTAAGTTAGGGGTTTAAAAGGGGAAAGCAAAAGGACGCGGGAATTTTTTCCCTTGACTTAAGTTTTCTAAACCCCTGAGAATTTTCTCGGGGTGTTTTGGGGGTTTTATACAAAATGCCTACATTAGTTTCCCGATCTAGTTTACTTTTCCTTACATATATGTCAAGGCGCAGCATCAGCAGAACACAACTCCATGGACTAGACGACTAGACTTTTACAAACTGTGAATGGCAACGCGAAGAAGTGCGCGCCACAGACAGATACTGAGACAGAACGTGGGTTTGCAGAAGAGTGAGAGTACAATGTCGAACGCATTATGATAATTTTAATCAAAACGATTTAATGTCTATTTCATGTTTAATCGTTTAATTGTTATGCTTTTGTGCTTTGAAATAAAATGGTCCTGTTTTGTGAAATGTGCTTGATGTTGTTTTATCGCACACAAACACACACACTAAAAACATTAAAACAGATAAAACATTTCATAACATACACTTGGATTGTTTAATAAGTTTTCCCTCTAATGCAGAGGCTGTTCGCACATTTTTTAGTCGATTTTGGTTAGCGGTATTAAAAAATCTTTTGTTGCAAAATAAATAACTGCAATCGTACTATATTTTTAAAAGTCTGCGGCTTGAGAGGTTTGTTTTTATTCAAAATGGCGTTTTTAACGAAGCAGTGGTTCGAAGGCTATATTTATGCTCTTTCCGAAGAGAAGTATTCATATTCTGTTATCCAAAAACGATGTGAGAGTCATGGTTTTGTGATATCTAAAGCGTCGATAAGTAATATCGTCAAAAAGAAAGGAAAATAACGTGAAATTGGAGACTCAAATGGGACAAAAATTCCAAACAAGTATCCAAGGAAAAACGAACATCTTCGACTATTGCAAAGGTACGTTGTTTAATGTTAAAAGAAAATCCCCCAAGTCAAAAGACAGTTGCAAAATCATTAAAATGTTCGGTGTCCACTATAAACAAAATGATAAACGTTGATTTAAATCTTAAGAAAGCGAAAAAACGCAGTGTCCATCGTCTGTCTCTAAAGCATATCGCTGAACGCAGGACACGCTGCAGAATTCTGTATCAGAAACATTTATCCAAAGAAAAATGGAAAAAATTGTCACAATAGATGAATCGTGGGTGTATTTAAATGATTGCAACAAAGAAAAGAACCATTTATTATCATAAAAGGGGAGAAAAAAATTTAAGGACATGGTTCAAAGAATCGAAATAAAGTTTTCTAAGGGATTCATGATTGTTGCTGGTTTTTCATATCAGAGCAAGTTAAAAATAAAGAGAGTTGAAAAAAATATCAAGATTAACTCCAAATACTATCAGAAACATATTTTATCGCCAATTTTTCTGAATGAAAAACCATCGCTTTACCCGCAACGCCATCAATCCGTGGAACTCCATCAAGACAAAGCTAGCAGTCCCACATCAAAATCCACTGTAAATTTCCTAAAAGAAATGGAACAAAAACCGGTATCAAGGCCATACCCTACACTGATATCCCTACTAAATCTCCCAATGTATCACCAATAAATTTTTGTGCTTTCGCACTTTTAAAATCTGCATTATCCAAACGTCGTCCTACAACCCTTACAGGACTCTGGAAAGCTGTTCAGGAGGAATGGGGTAGAATACCTCTCCTGACACTTCAAAAGGCATTATTATCCTGGAAATTACGATGTCACAATATAGTTCAGAATAAGGGCTATCAAATAGAGCATTTCAAACACAAGAATTTTATGTAATTTATTTTTGTGACTACAATATACATAGTCTTAAAAATGTGTGAACAGCCTCTGTATTGGCTACAAAACTATATAACGGAAGGATTAGTATATTTCTCGCATGCAAAGTAAAACAGTATTTTCTTTACATACTAATATCTAGTCATCAATTCAATTTTTTTAAACTTAATTTGCACCATTATATTTATGTTACTAAACTACATCTTTTCTGTTAGTTCTGTAAGTGGTAGGTATAAGCTTTGGGAATTATGAGAAAAAAATTGCTGTGTTTTATAGAAACTTTTATATTTTATTTCCAAAAAAATCGTTCAGACATTCCCAACAGTCCCAAAACTTGTATTAAAACTGTATACTTAAGTATGTTCTTTAAATCGCCAAGTATTTTTTTAATTAAAATATATATCAAACTCTAAAGTAAACATATTTTGGCCCTTCGCCCTCTGTCTGTTTGTTCGTGTATGTATGAATAGATTTATAAAAATTTTCATGAATAAATTAATTTTTCATTAATAAATCTTAGATTAATGGAGTAAAATGAATTGTCTTACAATACTCAATAACAATGCTTAATTTTATTAAAATATTTTTCACAAATAACAGCAGGATTTTTGTTCGTCTCCCACCAATAAAAGGTAGATCCTGATCTAATTAATCCTCGTGTTGCAAAATGCTCCAAACCAAACCAAACACTCTACAAAATATATTCCTGCCTGCAACCTTGCTTTGATATAAATTCATTTTGTTGGTCCTTGAAAAAATGTAGACTACTTGAATCAATAACAGTGTGTGTAGTGATATTTCAAAATTTCACCAACTTTATCCGTACTTAATTTTTACTTAATTTTTAGTCATTAAAACTTAAATTAGTGTAGTAAACTCCATTGTTTTACAATACTCATTATCAATGTCTATAAATAGCAGTATATGTAGTTGTATTAAACTATTTTTCACAAATAACAGCATTAACTTTGCTTATCTCTCTCCAATAAAAGGTAAAACCCTTTATTGGAATATTGGAGAAATATTCTCAAATTAGTCATCGTGTTGCTCCACAGAGCTCCAAACCAAACAAAACCAAACCCTTTACAAAATATGTTTCTACCTACTCTTGCCGGGATATAAATTAATTTTATTGATTCTTAAAATAATGTTCTACTTTAACTAATACTTTAACCCTCTAGATAATGTTTCAAAATTTCATCATATTATCCAGGATTTTTTGTTTGTTTATAAACCTGAAATTTTCAATCAGTGTACAGGAAAAAGATATAGGGCTATTGCAGATGAAGTTCTACATACATTTTTAGCGGTTTCTATTTTCTTTTTTAGTGGATTGTTACAAGAGAAATGACTATCGTCAACGGGATAATTGTCACTGGAGAAATATTCTCAAATTAGTCATCGTGTTGCAGAATCCTCCAAACCAAACCAAACAAAACCCTCTACAAAATATGTTTCTTCCTACGATCTTACCAGGATATAAATTAATTTTATTCACTCTTAAAACAATATTCTACTTTAATTAATAACCTTCTAGGTAATGATGTTTCATTAACTTTATCCGGGGTTTTTTGCTTGTTTATAAACCTGAAATTTTCTATCAGTGTACAGGGAAAAGATATAGGTATGTTGCAGATGAAATTCTACATACATTTTTAGCTGTTTCTATTTTCTTTTTTTTAGTGGATTATTAAAAGGGAAATGACCATGGTGAATGGGATAATTGTCACTGGAGAAATATTCTCAAATAAGTCATGGTGTTGCTCCAAAATGCTCCAAACCAAACAAAAAAAATCCTCTACAAAATATGTTTCTACCTGCAATCTTGCCAGGATATAAATTAATTTTATTGATCCTTAAAACAATATTCTATTTTAATTAATAACCCTCTAGGTAATGTTGTTTCATTAACTTTATCCGGGGTTTTTTGCTTGTTTATAAACCTGAAATTTTCTATCAGTGTACAGGAAAAAGACATAGGTATGTTGCAGATGAAATTCTACATACATTTTTAGTGGTTTCTATTTTCTTTTTTTAGTGGATTATTAAAAGGGAAATGACCATGATCAATGGGATAATTGTCACTGGAGAAATATTCTCAAATAAGTCATCGTGTTGCTCCAAAATGCTCCAAACAAAACAAAACAAAACCCTCTACAAAATATGTTTCTACCTGCGATCTTGCCAAGATATAAATTAATTTTATTGATCCTTAAAACAATATTCTACTTTAATTAATAACCCTCTAGGTAATGATGTTTCATTAACTTTATCCGCGGTTTTTTGCTTGTTTATAAACCTGAAATTTTCTATCAGTGTACAGGAAAAAGACATAGGTATGTTGCAGATGAAATTCTACATACATTTTTAGCGGCTTCTATTTTCTTTTTTTAGTGGATTGTTAAAAGAGAAATGACCATGGTCAACGGGATAATTGTCACTCTTCAAGCATTCCTATTTCTGAACCATGGGAAAATAGGTCATATAATAGAATTTCATCTGATTGATTTGTCAAAATCTAAGTTTCCGCCTGATTAGTTTTTCTCTTTGCATCAGAAATCCTTGTAAAGAATTATAAACACCTGATAGATTCTTTTGAACTCAGTGGCCTTGGCGACGAGTGTAATTTTCATTGCATCTAGTAATAAGCCGCATAATCGTTTTAAACAAACAGGCTTTACAGGAACTAAAATTAGTTATTTTCGGTTTGGATTTAAATTTAAAGTTTGGAGTAAAAGAAGTTGACAATTGCCTATTATTTTTTACAAATCCAATTGAAAATCGGCACTTTTTATCATATCAGATAAATATTTTTATTTGTACACGAATCTAATAAAATATCAGATGATAATTTTCATTTATCGAAAAGGAAATAAGTATGGAAATTAATCATTTGTATTTCAACCATACAATATTCAGTCTTATAGGGATATAGTATCTTACCAATCAAAAAGTATTCATTACAACAGGCGTTTTTCGATTCATCATTAAATAAAAACTCTCTGCTTGTTTTCGAATAAAATTCTACTGCTTTCATAAAACTCTAACTTTACAAAAAATAGTTTCAGGGTATCCGCCAAAATAAAATTTTTCAAATCCATGACTTTCCCTGATTTTAGCAGATCATTTTCCATGACTTTAAAAATATTTTGTTAAAGTATATATGAATAAAACTTCTGATGTACATACAAATAAAATGTTTGCTTTAAGAGAAATTACAAGAACTTATGATAAAAAATGCATTATAAATGTTTATAAACTCATATATATATATATATATATATATATATATATATATATATATATATATATATATATATATATATATATATATATATATATTGCAGCCGCTTCCGTTCAGAAAGGAAATTACTTGCAGAGGCATTTTTTGATTTTTTTTTTAATGGTAGCTTTGCGGATCCATGACTTTCCATGACTTTTACTCATTTTACTTAGAAAATCATGACTTTCCACGACAAAATTAATCCACTGTCTAAATCCATGATTTTCCATGACTCTTCCTGACTTTCCAGGTGCGCGGAAACCCTGTAGTTTGTTTAATCACTTAAAGTAGTACATTCTTCTAAAACACAATATAAATACACCAAATGTAAAAAATGAAATTTTCTTACCCACAAGATAATTTTAAAATATATGTATTAGAATTAAAAGTTGTCTATCAAATTGAATCTAAATCACTTAGCTCGATTAAATTAGTAAAAAAAATTACAGCATAAACACCAATTTTTTTTTTAATTTTTAATTTCTTCTATGTGTTTAACTCTTTAAATTTAAGGTATTATAGAGGCTGATAAAATTTTAGGTTTACATAAAAAAATATATGACTGGTAGGTTTAGATTCAATGAATAAATTATTAATAATTAAATACTGAACATAAATTTTAAATATCCAAATAATATTAAATAATAATATTAAAAAATTATAATTTAATATTATTTATAAATAATATTAAATTATATTAAATTCTATTGAATAATAATATTATCATAGTCAATTTAAATAATGTAATTAATATAACTTACTTTATGTCTGGGTTTTAGAATAGCAATTTAGTGTCATAATATAACTTATGTATCATAATTTGGCCTATGGATGTTGTTCCTCGAATTTTATCTGAGTGGTTTTATTTTTCCAATCCACTGACAGTTCTAGTAGTTAGCTTCTTTAACTGCTACCTTATCCAGCTCATCTTTACTTAGCTTCGTAGCATGAGAAGTAGTTACTTTTTGTTCTTTTTCTCATATGAATAGTACAGAATTAAGAAATATTTATTGTAAAGATACAATCTTTCAGAAACAATCCTTTTATATAATGATGTTTGTGAGTACTATTGATGAAACACACCATCATTAAAACTTTGTTATATATATATATATATATATATATATGTGTGTGTGTGTGTGTGTGTGTGTGTGTGTGTGTGTGTAAGGAAAATTCTCAGGGGTTTTCAAAACTTAAATCAAGGGTAAAAATTCCCGCGTCATTTTCCATTCCCCTTTTTAACCCCTAACCTAAATTGATCACTGGGGCTACAGGTTACGCCCTCAGAGAAGGGGCCTGGCCAATTATAAACCTACATGGCCCTAGCGGACAATTTAGGAAATTTCCAAATAAAAAGGAGATACACGCTAGCGGAGACAGATTTTTCTAGAGATATTTTCACACAGATGTTGACCCAGGTGTTACGTGTCTTGTACATAGAACTACATGCTAGCTGACCCTTCAGTTTGTCCCTATGATGAAGTGGGAACCCGTCCTTCAAAGTTATCTTAATAAAGGTCTATAGCTGAAACGGTATCATTTTTATGGCCATGACTGCAACCCCCCATCGAGAAGTCAGTCTCATTATATATATATATATATATATATATATATATATATATATATATATATATATATATGACACGGACGAGTGGTTAAGGTATGGAAGACACATTTGATTTCATATATAAAAACTTCTTTATTGTAATCCTTCTGTCCATAGCTATGCCATTTAGATATCCTTTGTTCTCATAATTTGACACGACAAGCGTGGAGGATGTTATCATCCCGAGTTCCCGCTCTGAACTGTCTCTTTTGACGTAGCTACCTAAGCAAATTCATATGTCTACTTCCGCGTCAGCTTTATTAGTCTGTATAGTTCCTCTCGGGTATGTCTTTCTCCTATTACGTTATCGTTAATGAGTTCTAACTATTTTTAATTATAACTCGCTTAATTCTTAACCCCCATTTTTAAACCTGACATATATATGTATGTATATACATATATATACATACACACACACACACATATATATATATATATATATATATATATATATATATATGTATAGATATATATATATAATCCAGTAAAATAATAAAGCCAGTCACAATAATTATGTAGCTCTTAGTGTTTTTACTTGCCCGGGCTATTGGGCAAGGAGAATACTATGCAGCTAAACTAATGAATAATGTTACAGTCGGGCTACATTCAAGAGAAGCACAATTTTCAGAATAACTTAAATCTTTATTCAGAAGCTGCTAAAAAGACATCTTTGCCAGTCAACGCAGACGAGAGAATGATACGAAAACACTTTGCTCGAACAGAGGTGTACCCCAGAGCGAGACAGATAGAATTTTCCCAAGGGACAAGAAACTTAGTCAGCGAATTTAACTGTTAGATCAGGGGGAAAACTGAGCCATTTGCCGGCGACAGCTGGAAAATGTGTTGAATGGACAGAAAATTTACATCTATTGCACAGAAAGCTTTGGGAAATGTGTTGGAAGAATTTTAAGTCGAGGACACTCCTTTGATTAAGATTTTTTTGTTGCTGGGAAAATAGATTTTAAGGAAATAGAATGGGAGAGAGGAGGTTTGTAAAAAATATTAAAGTGAAATAATTCTGATATATTACAGATCCCTCGCCGATAAAAGAGAAAAATTGTCTAGCTGAAGGGTGACATTTTCAAGAATTATAATAGTACAAAAATATAATTATCAAAATTATTTAAAAGATAATAAAATTGTAACATAATGCGAAATTTTCTGTAGAAAAGTCACAAGCTGTTTTGCCACTGTGTGAGAATTGGAGACATCAGGTTTACAGAGTCTTGGGTCTGTAATAAGTAATTCTACACAGTGATATCAAAATTTGAATACTATCTATTTATTCCTTTCCTATGACTCTCCTGCACCACCACAAAACTATATAAAAAATCAATATGTGAACAAATCAATAATGAAAAGATAATATGTAAGGAATATAAACAAAAACATAATAACACACACAACTCAAGGTCAAGGTAATTGGTTTTTACGGAGTGCCTAGCAGTGATTAAAAGCACTACTTCAACCTCCGAACGAATAGAGATCAAAAACAAAATTTGGAGCAGTTATAAAAACAGGATAGCCAAACAGAAATTTAATATGCTTACAGCGGCTTCCGAAAAATCGAAAGAAAAATGCTGTAAGGTGTAAAAATCGTTCACATACACTGCATATGCGAAAAACAACACGTTGAATGATTAAAAATAATCATTCTGTACCTAAACACACACAACTGAAGGCTTACACCAAACAAAGTTAAGAAAGTTTATCATTATGAAATTCAATATTCCCTAAGTAAAAATTTAACTCAAAATGTACAAATTTTGTTTTCTTAAAACTTATCTTTACTGACAAAACTACGTGGAGGAAGAAACTGGTTGTCATCTGTGGTGACCACGAAAATACTCACACAAAACGACAAAAGGCTCATCCCTCTGTGGAAGCAGACTACCTATTGCTTTTGTGACAGGGCTCTCCAATATTAATAAAAAATGAACTATGTTCCCTAGAGATGTAAAAAACCCGGAATTTTGAAGAGATGGGAATAAACCCGGGAATTTTGGGGAATAAACCCGGAATTTGGGGAACTTTGGGAAGAAACCATTTTAACCATGTTTACATTTATTTTTTCAACAGTGGCTATTTAAGAACTAGCATATTATTTCTAAGAGATTTTTTTTTTACTTTTGGCAATATATATATATATATTCAAGAAAAAATTGCAATGAGCATTTAAATGATTTTATAGTAGTACTTATGTAATTAATTACCCTGTTAGTCTTATCAGACACATAACTGGTTGCTTCAATTTTAATTGCTAATATAATAATTATACACATTATTTTTTATCATTATTTATTATATAAATTGTTTTATGCTAAACTTTTCCCTCCTTTTATAATATAAAAATAAATATCTTTAAATTTAAAATAACAGTTTATTATGTTTTGTAATGCATATATCATTTAAATGTGTAATCAAATGACACTGTTGCATTTTGTGTCCAATTCCTACACACACATATTATATATATATATATATATATATATATATATATATATATATATATATATATATAGAGAGAGAGAGAGAGAGAGAGAGAGAGAGGGGAGAGATTTATTTATCCAAGAAAAATAATGATTTATGGGTTTTGTGACACTACAGATTATTGCCTAGTATTTATGTAATAATAAAAATATTGGATACTTATCAGAGGAAAAATATACTCATTATTTTATGCTAAACATGATAACTTGCCAAATATAGTTAGTTAATCCCAATTATTCAAATTTGTTTCATAGCATATAATAGTTAAATTCTGTGAAAATATCAACTTTTGAGGTCTACAACAAAGACAGAAAAAAAATGGTGGTTTTCATTGTGTCATAGGAATTGGCGACTTCAAAATACTTCAAAATTCCCATGTTTTGGAAATTTTCAAAATTCCCTTCCCAAAAATCCCGGTTTTTTTCGGGTTTAAACCGGTTTTTTTCCCCTTCTCACAACTCTAATGTTCCATCAAAATATTGGACAAGATTAGCAGTAACCTGTGACAAATCATGTTAGTCCTAACCTGGCCAAAACCCTCAGTCTAACTCATCAAAAATTAAAATATTCTCAAATTTTGTATTTGTGAACATTTTGAAACATCTTTTTTTTTCTACCAAAGATCAGAGGTATGCAGGTTGACAGTCTCCAACATCGTAATAAGTCTTTACTCATTATCAGTGTGAAGGGGAACAACCGAAACAAAATAATTAGATTCAACTTTAAAGAATATCTCGGACAGTGGAGGGCGCTTGTCTCGAAGGCGATGATGGATAACCTTTCATGACCTTAAAAAAGCTGGAGAGCAAAAACGAAAACGGACTCACCTAAGCTATCCCTTGACTTTTCAGAGGGTCTCTCCAGAGTTAAATATTAGAGGGAAAAAACTAACTCCACACTGAAAGTAAAACTTAACTTCTCTTCGGAACATTGTTCTTAAGTTTTAACTACCCTGTATTTGATTCACATTAAAAATTTAGACCGAAAAACTTCATATTAATCGAATCTCTCACATGTTAATCTAAATTTATACTCAAAATGAAAAATGTTAATTAAAATTTATACTCAAAATGAAAACGTCAGTGTTCTAACTAGTATTAATTTAACCACTTTACACATTTCTTGTACTGTAAACTTTCTATTATTACCTAACATTTTCTTTAAAATAACACATCATAGATTCAAAAATTATAAAACACGTTTATTAATAATATGAAAAAACGTGAATATGAAAAATGTAAAGCTTAAAACACTTGAACTCTTGAAATCAAATATTATGTTTTGCAATTCAATTTATAAAATCAGAGCCTCAAAATTACTGTGTTCAAAATTAAAATATCAAAATTCTCAAAAAATATGTTTAGAAGCAATGGCAAAATATGAAAAGTCATAAATAACATTTCAAACTGTTTATCATTTATAAATAATTCAAATGTATAAAAATCAAAATCTTAAAAATTAGTAAAGGCAATTGAGCTTAAATAACATAATGAATAAAAAAATGAATCATAAAAATATCGATATCTATATTTGTAATCATTTCTAGTTTTAGTTCGACATAAGAGTTCGTCTTTGATACCAAAAATCACACTCACCAAAATTCGTCAAAACATCATCTCAGTTCGGAGCGATCGAATCAAAACATATCCTCTAACAATGGGCAGAGTTAAAACACATGGCTGTAATCTTGCAAAAATAGAATGAAAACATTATCATAGAACCGTTTTTACTTTATACAGTATCAATTTTTTTCATCAAAACAGTTACTTTAAGAGAATCTGCAATTGATTATATAACCTAAAGTCTGAAGTTTAAGTAACTGAAACGCTTGCATTTCAGTTGAGACCAAAACTGCCATGTCATAACAATTTAGATAATTTTAAACAAATTGCCGAAGAAAAGTAACAGCTTTAGATCGACGATGTTTGAAAGTGTAACTTTTGAACTAGCTGTTCTTTCTGAAGGTCACCCATGATTCATATTTTTTATCGATGAGAATAATTGAAATTTTGATCACGCGAGCTAAATTTAAAATAATTTTTTCTCCTTTTAAAAGATTCGTCCATGTAAGTAGGCCCTTTCTTCGTGGTGGAAAATCACATAATCAAATTTCTCTAAAATCAAAAT